>JAWQUT010000258.1:998290-1052988 GCA_033807755.1 Ellobium chinense | reverse complement strand
AGAGAAAAAAAATAGCACACTCTAGTGCAAAAAAAGTGTGGAGACTGCGGACGGGTGGAGATAAATGTGTGAATAGTGAAAACAAATCCCGTCATGGAAGACAATAAAAGAGTTTAATCAATTAATAATTCATAAAAATCTTATAATACAAGCCCCAAGACTTCCAACCTAAAGGTCTTCTTCACTCTGGTGATTTGAAAATCAAGACCAATATCATATTATGGAGGCGAGTAGAGTGACATCATTCTGACTTTTTTGCTGCAGCTGGGGAGTTGGGGCAAGGTAGAATGAGGACAAGAAAGATGTGACGATTCAAAGGCGTGGAAATCCAGCATCACTGTACTTTGCTAGCTCCTCAGATCCCCCAGCGCTTCTCCCACCTCTGTTGCCTCCATATTTAGGACTTCTAAATCACTACATCATCATCATCATCATCATTATCATCAACTAAATATGATTCTGCCCAACGAAACTCTGCCCAGTGTCATCATCATCACCATCACCATCACTATAATAAGTATGCGGATTAAGATTGCAGGAGCCTAATTGGTAAAAATATTGGACTATCCGAGTCGATAGTAGCAGAGTATAAAAAATCGTGTAGAAATAATCATATAACATGAAACCACACCGCAAAAGTGGTGAAATTCAGTTTTGAATTGTAAAAAAATAATTGTTGCAGGCAGTGTTTCCCAATGGCTTCAGCGGATTTCATTTGTGCGGAACTGTGATCTGCAAAAGAAGGCCAAATTTTTAACCCCTTTTCATGTAATTTAAAATTGTGAAAAATCTAACTGAAGGCTCCCCACCGTAAACAGTATATAATATGAGCACAGTGGTGGCACCAGACCTGCAGACTAGTCTTGGCTATCTCGGAAAGTTTCTGTGGTTAGAGAAGAAATTTTTATTAAATGGCTCAAAGAAGCTTTTACAATTTGGCTCCTGCAACCTTTATAAATCTTGTATCCAGGCTAATGCCCGCTCACGCGACTTCACATTATTATTACCCCAGCAGGCCAGATCGCTCTAGAACTGACTTACCCCCTTGGGGAGTATACAGATCCGCTTCCATTTACAAGTGCTGATCATTATACTATTATTATAACCTCTTTGCTATACATCAATCATTTATTTTGTATATGTATGATATCTAGGGTGATGATATTATCGAGTGTTATCTAACCCAGAATAAGTGTCCCACAATAATCACACTAGTATAGTCTATTCGGATGTCAGTTTGCTCTCCTTGATAATTCCTTTCTCTGTAGGGCCTATAATTCTTCTTGTTTTTTTTTTGTTGTTGTTCTGCATGGCAGTGGGGCAGGGTGATACTGGGTATCATCCACCCTCATTAAGTGGCCTCTCTATCAACACACTCGGTGTGAACTAAGTCCGACATGGTGGAGTCCGCCGTTCTAATATAGCCGTGTGTGAGACTTTTTGTGATGATGATGGATTACTGGCCTATTTCATCACTGGGTTTATTTATGTAAGAAATTATGGAGTAGGGCTCTTATGGTATTTGATCTATATGCGTTTCGGATAAAGAGCTCAGCATATATGTCAAATTACCTGATTAAACTTTGCAAACCAATGTGTCGGAGGAGGTTTTGAAAGGATTTCCACAGGTGGGCCACCCCACAATATGCAGGGATAAGCAAGATTGCAAGATTTGAAAACGATCACTTTTAATAATAATAATGCGGTTTGTAAATCTCATATTCAGGCTAATGCCCACTCATGCGACTTCACAGCCACTCTGTTATTACCCTAGCAGGCATGTTCTCTCTAGAACTTTCTCCACTCCTTGAGGAGCATACACTACCGCAGCCATTACAGGCGCTGATCACTGGCATTCTGACGATATCTTCCACTGCCTATAGCCATGTACCCATTTTACAGACGGGTGGACTGAGGAAAATGTGAATGAAATGCTTCTTTTTTTTTTTTTGTATCTCTCACAAAACAAAACCAAGCTGTTTTTATACCTGCGTCATCAAAGTAATCCCACTTTGTTATGTTTATTGGTACGAGTCAGGAACATCTTGTAGGATGGTCCCATATGAAATGAAAATCCTGGTGAGATTTTTGTTGGTGTAGGAGAACAAAAAAAAAGGGTTGGGGAGAGGGGGGGATAAGAGAGAGAGAGAGAGAGAGAGAGAGAGAGAGACAGAGAGAGAGAGAGAAAGACTGAGACTCGGGCACTCTCTCTGGCTAAGGGCTCAGGCAGAGTGAGCGCTGCTTGGAGACCACTTGGACGCTGCTTGGAGGCCCCAAAAGGGGCAAGCAAGGGGAGAGGCGAGCATGCGGCCTAGGGGAGACAGAGTGGAAGCCACTCCCGGGCCGCTCCCCATATCCGAGCAAGATGGACGAAGAAGGAATCCTTCAATTAATGATTTTGTATTGGTTACAAAAACGAAGGTTAAACAGACGACGTTAACTGCGTGCACACAATTCACCAGTGCCGTTCTACGTATGGCGAATACCATCAAGAAACAACACGCAAATAATATGCTACACGGCACTACACGCACAATGAAATATATTGAGCCTGTGGCGTTTTGGGGCGTGAAAGGGGCGAGAAATTTAGTGCAGCACTAAACTACCACGCTGCAAGTTTTTTGGGGCCTCCATGGTGCCTCTGTGGTGAGAGGGAGTGGCTAGCAAGGGGCTTTCACTCCGTCTTACGCAACGCATTTCTTGTTGTCTTAATTTTGGTCGCTGCAAAATGGTGCGAGCAGGGGGCGGCCAAGTGGAAGTGGCCTCCAAGCAGCGCTCACTCTGCCTGAGCCCTAACACCCCGATACTCTGGTGACGAGAAATGTAGGATCTTAACCCAGGCGATCTCAGACAACGATCCAGACTACAGAGGGGAGATAAGTAGCCAACAGAAATTAAAAATCCTTAGTTGATCAAAGAGCAAGCTTCCAGTGGAAAGGGGTGTTGTCGGTGTGAGTGACTTACCTGCTCCTTGTTACATAATGGCATATTCTTGTAGACAAAATGAAAATAGAGATAATCATACTTATTCTGTCAGTGGAAGTGAGCGATCCATTCGGGGAAAATAAAAAAAAGAAAAACCTCAGTGCAGCTAGTGAAACCGAGACCTTAGGTGAAAAAAAAAAATGGTCGCAGCGGTGATATTAACAAGGTTAATTTATAGTGAAAATAATTTGGTTTCAAAATTTGAACAAGTAATCTTAATAAAGATGGAGTTTTTACGGGATTTTAGGCAGAAACTACAGATGTTTTCCAGTTTACCCGTTCTTCGCTTGCTGAACTTGAATGCATAAACATTATGTAATCACAAAGGTGACAAGCCGGGATGTATTCGGCAGTTAATTTTACAGCCGTGCGAATAGAATTAGCTTATCGACCCTCTCACAAGTGAGCCGGAGCTATATACATCTTGCTTACTCTTCCGGTGTTTAGTGTTTACTAAACAGTGGGGAAACGCCTTTATAAATTCGGCCTCTCAGTCAGCCTGTCCCTATAATTAGAATCGGGGACTCTACCATTTATATTGCAACATGTCTCCGACTGGCGCATTACAACATGTTTAGTGACACACACTGATCAGGCTTTGCACAAAATATTATGTGATAAGTGCTCTAGTCTTATCCAACGCATCGGTAAGTTGGAGAGAGTCTACAGACTACAGTGTCTACAGTCTACTAATCTACACTGACACTGTCTAGCCGTAAGTTGAATCTCCTCCTTTTCTGCATTGTTTATAATTTGACCGCGATCATAAAATTGATGATCACAGGCCAGATCACGGTGGCATTAACTTATCTATGCATGCATACTTTCGATCTGTCTATTGAGTAGGCTAATTTAGGGGGGTCATACAGACCTATGTCATACTCATCTAAACTATGTTTTATTCTAATTCTCTGTTGACTGCAGTCTAGATCTACTAGTACTAGACTAGACATCTAGATGATCTAGTCTAGATCTAAATTTAGCAACTTATCAATGACTTGCTCACTTGTGGATCCTTCTGACTCTGTTATTGTGTGTCTCATGTCATTATTATAGAGATGTACTTGTTGAGCATTATCATTATCATGGAATTTGGGAGGATTTCCATATGTGGGCCATCTTACAACACGCAGAGAAAAACAAGACTGCAAGATTTGAGAACAACTACTTTTTTTTTCTTTGTGTATCCCCCCCACAAGCCCCTCTTTCTAAAACCAGCTCTATAAAAATCACTTTTAGTGTGTTTATTGGTATGGGTCAAGAGCATGTTGTAGGATGGCACACATATGGAAATCCTTCCTGGAATTTCCAAGTGTTCCGTTGGCGTTAGCCTTCCTGGTTGAATTGAGCTCATCGTTTTGTTGTTGTTGTTGTTGTTGTTGTTGTTTGTTATTGTAAGAGATTGCAAATGATCTAATTGCATTTCCTATTCTCAGTGAGACTCTCAGTGACGCTGAATCATAGTAATCAGATAAAGCTTGATACCTTCCTTACAGATATTCTGAGGTATTTAAGAGCAGCACTGATTCTCTTTGGTATCACTGAGCTTTGATAACAAAGTTTTTGCAATGAATTTAGGAAGAGAAATTTGCATGGCATGCTATCTTTACAGCCAATGACTCATGAGCATGCATATATTCCAGAGTATGATAGCTTTTCAACTTTTTTTTTTTTTTACAAAATTTGCTGTATTTCTGGGGCTCAACCTGCATTCTTTATCATTACTGTAGATCCCATGGTATTGTCCTTAAATCATGTATAAATCTAAGTCTTAACTTAAACAGCTGAAGCATAATTATAATGTTGCCTGCCATTGGCACTACATACTACATAATCTTATTGTTTGAATACCTCCATGAGCAATGTCATGAGGCTTTCCAACATAGTGCTTGGTTTAGGGTTTGGCCCAAGATTCATGAAAGAGGAAACACACAGGATTGAGTTCCTAGAAAATGATAACGTCAGGGGACTGTTTGAGTCCCAGAATATTGCCCTACAAAATTTGCCAGGCCTCCAAGTTCAGTTTTTAAATGACATAGAATTACCATACTAAAACTATTCAGTTTCATTGTATAATCTGTGACATAAGACATGAGAGAACTGGACTGGTCTAGTAAAGGTATAGGCTACCTAAGTATTTAGTAAAGTCAGTGCCCAGCTATGTGCAAGCAAGATGACATAGCAAGCTGTTAGTTCTCGGTTAATGTGTGGCAGAGGTGACATATGCAAGTCTTCAGTTTTCACTGAGCTTGAATCTGCTCTTTTATTATTGTTTTAGGTTCTCAGGGTGCACCATCATTTTAAGGAGTTTGTGATTCTCAGATTGATGTGTCATCTTGCCTGATAAAACATGACTAACTCTACTGCGACATGCACCAGCTTCCCAGACAATCCTAGCCAGTGTGTAAGTATGAATACTTTGTATGTAAATAACAACCTGAACTTAGATCAGAGTTCCTCCTGTATCAGTGACACATAAGGCCATCCTCTGTAAGCTCCTACTAATGTCTGTGCTTCCATCCCTGAGATGTTCATTTTATTCAGGTCTTTTGCAATTGTGGTTTCACATGTGATTTATTGCTGACTTTTCTCTCTTCCTGTGTCTTTCACTCTATCACCTTTCTTGGGAATCTGTTGTCGATTCTCATGTTGTTGCGAGCCATCTTAATCTTCATTCATGATTAGTTGCTGTTATTTCTATCATGTTTGTTGTTCTGAGTAATCCCTCATTCTATATATGCTCTTCATATGAGACCATGTTTAATCATATGATACACTGTCTATTATCCTAATAAAAAAGTCTTTCGAAGGTTTGTCATATGATGTAATGCCTCTGCCTGCCCTAAACATCCCACACGGTTACATTTTGCAAAGTTTGAATTCTTACACCCGCTGTGCGTGTGGCAGCCATAAGCTTACATCATGTACATTCTAGTCACACAGCCAAGCTGTCAAGCCATTACTCTGTGGATGGGTGATAATACATTGATGCAAATCATTTAATACCACTGTAAGCAGCAGATGTGTCAAACAAAACCGTGCTGAGGCAATACAGATATAGATTATTTACCTGGCTTACACAGACGAACTTAACTTTTGAATTTAGATGACTAGAACCTCAATTGAGAGCTAAATAATACATTGTCAGATAGATGTGTCTGGAGCTCACAGTAACAGCATAATGCTCTTATTTCACAACATTGGTTTGGTGGACACTTTAGATAATTCTCAGAGAGAAGAAGTACTGAAAAATGAAAAATTATATTTCACATGTGTATCCACCATAATCATTTTCCGGGGCATAAACCGTTCTCATTGTTCATGTTTCACTATTTCAGTATTAGACTTTCAGACTGATTTCCACAGCAGCTTATAACTATAACAACAAGAAAGTGAAAGAGAAAGAGTTGGGAGAGAACTACTTGGAAGAACAGAAAAGAGAGAGAGAAAAGTGATAGGAAGAATACCTTGGTAAAAGCTTAAGGTTATCATAAATTGTTTTTGCCTAGACTTTGTGAGTTCAGCTCTCCTTTCTGTCAATTCTTCCCTGACTATTTCATGAATCACTGTTATTTAACTATTTGATAACTAAATGTTTTTATTCCTCTATTAGGATGTCATCATTGCTGTGCGGAAGGCTTCGGGTGCTTTCTCTTTTGTAGGATGGTGAGTTTAGTGTGCCATATCTTGGCACTTTGATTAATGAAGGCAGGATGTCTCTATGTGAGTGTGTGTGTGTGTGTTTAGCTCCTAGAATGATGTAGTTTGATGTGAAGGCATAATTTTACAAGATTTAGTATCATTATATTATGAACTGTATGGCGAAGTACAAGATCAGTTACTGTCGAAGGCAGCTGGTTCAATTCAATATGAAATCTGTAATCCAGTCTCATACCAATAAATAAGTTGCTTTTCACCATTGTACTTCAAGAATGGGCTACATCAGACTTATTCATTTTTTGATAATGGAACCATGTTGTTTATGAGATCAAATACTGTATTGACATGTTCAAAAGAATTAATGTGCCAGTATTTTTTTGTCAAAATTGCAGTTATAAAAATACATGTTGACTCTATGTTTCGCTTTTGCCATAAAAACATTTCATCTGCATTCTCTCAGAATTGTGGAAATATAACTTGGGCCACTTTCAGATTGTAGTGATGTTATTTTATCATGGTTGTCTGCCATGACTCTTTAGTGCTGTTTCTTAAAGTGAATCTTTGGTTCAAAGAACAATAAATTGACCAAATTAAGGAACAGCTAATTGATTTTATGAGCCTGGACACTGAGCTACTATGTCGGGCGACTTGAGTCGCCAGCGGGCAGAAACAGTAATATGGGTACAGGCAGACAGAAAAGTGGTAATGATTTCATCGCCTTCTCCTTGGTACCCTCAGCCCACTCTCAAATCTTAATGTAGGGACATGTTCAAATACACAGTGTGAAGAGTGAAAAAAGATATTTCTTAGTTTCTGCACATCTTATAGGAAAACGAAACTTATTAGTAGGTTGTGTTTATCATGTGCTTTAAGAGACAAGAACTCATCATGTTATGCCTCATTCATTTCAACAGTGTCTTTATGATCTTCATAATCTGGCTGTTTCGCCGATATGTTGTCTTTGCGCAGGTTAGTAATATTTTTTCATTGGTGATGTGGTGAAGGGTACTTGTTATTTGAGCATGACAGGGGCCCACTGGTTGTTAAGGGAGACACACACAATGTTATAGTGATTATTGTGTGAAGAGATAGTGAGGTAAAATTTTTGTGAGTTGAGCCTGACTCATTATAATTGTTTTCCGTGGGAAAAAAATTGCTTTAAATTTTTTCAAATGGCTTCCTACTTGTAAATTATTTGTTTAGAGAGTGGCAACAGGCAAGGTAGACTGGTAATGTCACTTTGGAAACTGCTTCTGATTTTTTGCTGACATAACGCATTCTTGTGAAAAAAACATTTCTGCAGTATGGATGGCACCTCAGCAGTGCTATAACACTGACCTGCTGTTTAGCCATACTTAGCTTTGTTACAGCTGTGTATCCATTTGTTGGCATAATTTATATATGTAGATTTGTCACTCCTTTCTTTCACTGGTTTCTGTTAGTTGTCAGCGGCATATGTTGTGATTAATGTGCTTATTCAGGCCAAATGTTTTGATTTACTATAATCTATTTACTGTTTTACCAGATGTTCTTACATCACACCGTGATAGCATTTGCAGAGCTCAGTAAAATACTGTTGTATCAGGCTTGTGAATATTGAAATTATTGCTTAAAGTATGGACTTCAGAATATCTAAAATCTTTAATGGTGTCTTTTGACCCATCTGACAACTATATGTAATGAAATCTTTAACATCTGCTTTTATTTTCAGCGCCTGATTTTGTATCTCAGCATTGCTGCTCTGTTTGACAGTATTGGCTATATGATGGTAAGACTGGGCTTATGCTTTTAACTGAACGAAAAGGCGGTTCAGAACCACTGTCTATAGTATTTCTAGTTATTTCATAATGTTAGTTCCCAGTTACCAGGGGTTCCAAGGGCTGGTGGTATGGGATGGTGATATCGAATTATGAGAGAAATATGGGAGAGGTGATTCATGACCTTTGTCTGTTGTATTTTTAGAGTAATTTTGTAATGTTAGCTCCCAGTTACCTGAGCATTAGGCCAGAGGTCCAATAGGCTGGTAGTGTAGGATGGTGATATGAAAGACAAAGATGGGGAAAAATGGTTCAGGACCATTCACTGTGGTCTTCACAGAGCAGAGTCATGTTGTAGTGTTAGCTTCTAGTTGCCAGTTGATTAATTAAGAATGAGTTTTGTGAAAGAAGCCCTCATTAATAACAATTATCCATTTTCTTTCTCTGTCGTGTTTTCAGAGCGCGGATATAGAGGATGGTCCTGAATGTAACTTCCAAGGCTGGTGGCTTACATTCTTTGGTAAGATTTGTCAGAAATATTAAAAACAACAAAACGAAGTTTAAGAACAAGTTTATTGGATGTAATAGCAGACCACAATTTGTCGCCCTGATGGAAAACTGTCACAACTCAAAAATACCAAGCAAGTTACTAAGTGTGACAACATACATCACTTCAAGTACATTTCATGAAAGGGCGTATCCCGATTTTTGACGGTTTTGAGGTATCACCACCAGTACGTAGTGCTATCTCAGAACTATGTTCACACGAAACGGTGTATCCCTAGCTCAAATAGTAACGAAGATATAGCATAAAATTCCTAGGGCTTAAGCTAACTATCAATATGATCGAATCAGATGTATATCGCTCTCCTTAAAAATGTGAAAAACAGGGATACGCCCTTTCATGTGGAAGGCGACGATTTATTTCAACCATAGACTTGCAATTAAATTTGAAAATGTATTATCTCACATTATATATGGAGTAGAGCACCCATCTTTTCGCCGTATATGTGCCTTGGCCACACCTCTTATTAGGCATCAAAAACAATTTCTGGCCCAACACTTAATTACTTCAGTCTTTCAGCGGGAAGACAAATTGTAGTATATGGGTGAACAAAACAGTATCTGCCAGGACAGCGTATGAATGGATAAACCATTATAACAACCTCTCTTTATATTATCTAACAGGTTTATAATATACATTTTACTAGATACAGATCACAGTTTATATTTAATACAAGCATTCACGTACACAAGTCACCATTCACTCCTAACATATGTTCTTCCACTCATTATTTTATATTTTCTCCCTACTGAAATGTTTGTCAATAAATTTTAGTGTATTTTTTAGTGACTGTCACAACTGCCAGCAGCATGCAACCAGTGAGACAGGAGACCGTTGTAATATTCAATGTTTAATAAACTAGAACACCATATGCAGAAATAACATGGCAATACATATGTAAACATACGCTAACCAGTCACACTCACACACACGCACTTAGGCATTCGTCCAGTCGCTCACACATGCCATGCATCACAGTCACTCCTTCCCCTGATGGCTCCTGGCGTTGGGGCATGTTCCTCCACCGGGCGCCTCCTACAGGGTGTCAGTTCCGGTGCTCCGGGGTATCACGCTAAGTCTCACACAACTGACAAACTCACAGGTTAGACGGGTATGGTTTTAAAGTTCCAGACAAGCTCCAGACAGGTATGGTGATCTGAAGGTCCACTCGGATCCACTCAGGTTGCCCACGACAGATAAAGCAGTAGGATAAGGGCGGTGCTCCTGACCCACAACGTGACCGCTGAAATATATACAAGCGTACCCTCATCAGTATCCCATGATAGATGATAGACAGTTACATTTTATGGATATTCACCTTAACAGTGATATAGTCCCAACCCATCACTCTCCTGCAATTTAGTACATCATTAGTTCTACATCATATGGCTGCATTTCAATACATCATTATTACATAACGCAATTGCAATTCAATACATCATAATTGCATCACGCAGCCTGCAATTCAATAGATCATTGCCATGTCACACAAGCTCTCTCTGGACATTCGCTCAAGCTCACGCATCTGTACATGCTGGGTTCACAGTATCTTAAGCAATCATGGAGAATTTATACATGACATCTCAATGCAATTCAATTATGACATTCAATGCGCAAACCGCACTCAGTCAACTAGACTATCTCCTATCTGATTGAAGCACTCTAAAGCTAACCAATGTGCCCTTACTGTCGGTGACCCACTCGACGCGGTCAGTAGACAACTTGACATAAGTTGCTGTAGACCTTCAAGAATGATGTGGAGTAGTGTTGATCATATGGACGGGTGAATTACTTTGCCCTTCACATCAAATCTTTATCAGATCACCGATGATATTAATAATATGTTGTATGTGTACTCCACTCGTAACAGTGACAGGCTGTAGTTCAAGCCTTCTGCTACTTTAAATTTTATCACACATTTACTGTCACTTAACAGTTAAAATATCTGACTCACGGTTTACAAATACATGTCTGTTCCCATGGGGAACTAGGCTGTGAGTGACGACACAATGATAGATCAAACCTGACATAGCCAAGTGACGCTCACTGGCTAGTGGCGATCCATGCTCAGACAGATTACACGGGGGTAGTGCCTTCCTGGCCCGTGACAGACATACTTTCCAGATAATATTAGTTCAGGCTCCCCTCCTTAATAAAAAGAATATGCCTTACCATCTGGTCATACATATACATTCTCTTTCATTTTGTCCCCAGACTGGCAAGTGTTACTGTTTGTGACCTGCATAACCTTTAACCTCTTCATGAATGTCATCAGACAGACCAGCACAGAGAAATTTGAGTGGTTAGTACCTTTCATTGTTTACATACACATTGAAGTTTCGAATTTTGTTTATTAAGACCAATGGCCAGTCACAAAATATATATAACAATACATAAACATAACAGTCAAATGGATATACTGTATTCTCTGACACTAAATCTCCCTCTTTTATCATCTGTCTGGGGGTCTGTCTATCTGTCCATATATCTGTCTGTCAACTGTCATTCACACTCCCATCCATGCATATTTCCCCTCACATCAAGATATGCTTACACACTTATCCTTATGATCATCCTCAGGAAATTACTCAATTACTTAGGAAGCAAATCTACATTGCTGTTGTATAAAGTGCTAGCTTCCACCCCTGTTAACACTCAAACTCATCTTTTGTGAAATTTTAAATACTGAAAGCACATGCAGACACCCTCTCTTCATACCAGGTGGAACTTTGGAAAAATTCCTTCTCTATGTTTACTTATACAGTGAACTCTGCTTGACTGCAACTCCTGGTGAGCATGGAAAAAAATTGCAATCACAAGAGGTTTTAATTATTCAATATAGAAAATGTTACAATCAAATGAAAGTTATAGTTAAGCACAGTTGAGTATACTTGTGTCTGCCCATGCATCTTTTCCTGTTACCATATGACCTTTATTATTTAGTTTGATTATGAAAGTACTGATTGAACATTCTCTCAGGTTGTATATTGGAATCTGGTGGGTGGTGCCTCTCATCATCTCCTGTATACCATTCAGTGGTGACCACTACGGACCTGCTGGAGCTTGGTGGTAAGTATGGAAAGTTGTTGTTGTGGTCAGTTCTTTTCCTTCATATGTCACCACACCGCGCACTGCCTCTTTCTAATCGCAAAATTTCATCCGAAGTTTTAAATAATGTTTATTTTTGTGTTTTTTTTCATTTGTGGGTGGTGATCTTAAAAGAGCGTTATCTCCATATAGTCATTTCTTCACCACCAGATTTCACACATGTATCTAATACACATTAATGCATTATTATTATGATTAATATCAGTTAAATTACAATACTACATTGGTAAGAAGCTTTGGAGCAGAATAACAAAGTAATAGCACTTTTTATTGTTTGGTTATTTCTGTCTCTGTCAGTTTTGAATACCCGTATTTGGAAAACTATAGTCTGTAATAATGTGGCACCATGGTATCAAAGTTCAACAGTTAAAGAAGTACTCTTGCTTTCCTTGCAGTCACAACTTTTATACTGTGCAGCTATGCAGGGAAATGCCTTTTTCTCTTGCCATGTGAAACCAATATTGATCACATATCTGTAATCTTATATAACTGATTTACACTTTGGTTTGTTTATCATTCATTCATTCAGTCATGAACCTTGCTCATATGCTCCATTCATCTTTCTTTCAGTCATTCAATCTTTTGACACTCACATATCTAATTGTATTTTCAGCTGGATTATAGAGGATATAGCATGGAGGATTGGAATGTAAGTAGCAAAGGATGGTTTTGTGAAACTGTGGTGCAGAGAGAGAGACACACACAGAAAGAGAGAGAGAGAGAGAAAGGCAGATGTAGATAGGAAACTCTTATTCAAAGAGCAAGATCTTCACAAACCCACATTCATTATGTTTTTCGACCCTTTGACACTCTGCACTATAAGGGGGCTAGGCCACACATAGATCATGTCTTCCAAATGTCCTTTTGTTGACTTTTTAATGTGCTTTGCCTTTTGTCCTGAGAGGAAATTGAACTCACAACATCCAATTTTTTCATTCCTAATTGCATTTCCTTTTAGCCACTATGGAGCCTTGTTGAAAGCCACAGTTCTGATATATTTAAGCCTACTGTGCAACAGTAAGTGACTATGTGAGGCAGTTTAATTCTTACAAAGTGACTGAGTTTAGCATTCCGAAGGCTCTTATTGTGACCTGTTGTTTAGACACAGCCATACATAACTGGTATCAGAAAACCAACTCACCAATTACATTCTTACATTTGTTATTTAGTATAAATCAGAGTTTTCAGGTATAGTATGTGGAAGATTCAGAAATCCTCTGCATTTGTTTTGTGTTTTTCTGCTCTGCAGCTGGTATGGACCTCTCATTGTGATCATCATTATCAACATCATCACCTACAGTTACATTATCTACACTCTGAGGAAGAAAGTGAGTATTTTGTTTATAATTTTGTACCTATTGGAAGGTGGGACTATTATAAAGAAGAAATGAAGTCTCTAGATAGCTTAAGTTTTTTGTATGGTTTAAAATGGCAAGTTACTTACAATAAATGAGGANATCTTCGTCTGGCTCGAGTGCGCACGGCTCGTTGGCGTTCTCGCCCTGCACGTAGTGTGACGCAACCCCCATCACATCGCGAACCGCGTAGATAGTCATGTGATGATACTGATGACACGCGTGTTGTGTTTAAGTTTAGGCCAAGCCTGTGCAGTCTAAGCTTGATTGCTACAGTGATCACATTGCTCTTCAAAGTTTATAGAGACTAGATCCAGTCAGTATTTCGCGGTCTATGTCTAAGAGATGGCATCTAAAAGAAAGCGGATTACACTTGAGACTAAAGTAGCAATCATTGAGGCAGTGGAAAGAAAAACAAAGACGAATGCACAGATTTGTAGAGAATTTGATCTACCATCAAGTACTCTCTACACGATATTGAAAGAGAAAGAAAAGATCATGAAAGCTCATAACAATGGGGAATTTGACCGTGACCGCAAGAAATTGAGAACCGCAGATTTTGCAGATGTTGACAAGGCACTTATCAGATTATTTCCCTTTGTTTCCCTTGGTAAATTCGTCATTTGGGAATAACGAGAACTCGGCAATAGCGAGAAAATGTGCCTGGGCCGTCTGCTCTCGCTATTACAGAGTTCCACTGTATACTTTTTTAAAAAATCTTTCAGGAGAAGGAATGATGTGAACAAGGTTGTTTTGATTTTGTTTAAACAAGGTGTGCAAACTCAAGTTTGTGTTGTTACAAGAAGAAATTCAGAGGTACTCTTCCCTCTTTCTGGTTACAGGAGACAATTTGTGTCTGGAATGTTAAGGGGGATTTTGAAATGAAAGGGGCAAGTCAAGCACATGATCATGTGGCCCAGAAAAAATATTGGGTTTCCTTAATGTTCTCCTGAATTTCTATGTGACTAATTTATTGACTTGTTTGTTTTTGCCAGGATCCAGAATGCCATCTCACCAGATGACCATGTGTTTGTCCTGGTTCTTGTGTCTTCCATATTATCCCCACTGCATGGTGAGTTCTGAGGCTTAGAACTATCATAATGATCTACATTATGAGTTTAGCCATTGATGGAGTGTTCAACAGCCTAATAGAGCATGGCATTATTAAGGAAAGGATGACAGAATTTTAAATTTTGTCCTCATCCTTGAAAATGACAAAGTAAGGAAAACAGCACAAACTTGCTCATACATTTTTAATGGAATTTTGCGCATCCAGGAAGTAAACATTGACTATATATCTTTTCCTGTTTATTTGATTGAAGTCGGTGATATGGGCAGAATTTTACAGACAACAGTTCTGGTATTATTGCAGTGTAAAACAACGGGCCACACCCCTTGTCCATTCTCCTGTTTTAGATAATTATGATTACGCTGTTCCAGGTCTCTTCTTGGCCTTTTTCTTCGCATAATTTCAGTGATCATAGAAATCCTTACTTTACTTTATAACATTGATCTTTGCATCTGCGGTCACTGAAATGTTGCGATTATTAGGAATAAGGTTATCCGTATGTGAGCAGTCGGGAAGTGTGTTAGGGTCATGGGTGAACACTAGGTTTGCACGTGGAAGTTAGGGACCGATTCAGACAGTAGGTATTTAAGAATTAAATTGCTGTGAAGTAAGCGTCCCTTTAGTGTAGTGGTAACACGTTCAAACTTGCAAGCTGAGAGACCCTGGTTCGATCCTCGGCAGGGACAGAAATTATCTAGAGTAGGTTTTTTCGGCCCTTCTTCTCAAAATTAATCATTCATAATATTATTTTAAGGAAGTGTGTCACCTGGGATTTTACCAAATTACTGTGAATGATTAATTTTGAGAAGAAGGGCCGAAAAAACCTACTCTAGAAAATTTCTGTCCCTGCCGAGGATCGAACCAGGGTCTCTCAGCTTGCAAGTCTGAACGTGTTACCACTACACTACAGGGACGCTAACTTCACAGCAATTTAATTCTTAAATACCTACTGCCTGAATCGGCCCCTAAACTTCCACGTGTGAACCTAGTATTCACCCATGACCCTAAAACACTTCCCGACTGCTCACACATAGGTGTTAATCTGGCAAAAGTTCTGTTTCATGCAAATTGTTGTGATTTAAGTGTAAGTTGTGATTAAGGAAAAGCGGTTAATGGAACTGACTGTAGTCATGCCTCACCTGTCTTATGGATCTCAAATCATCTTATTGATCTCACAGGTGCCGTGAATGCTATTGCTTTTGGAATGGACAAAGATACTCTAGCTAACCTGCGGCCAAGTCAGCTTAAGGTAAGTAGAATCATGTACTTGTACCAATACTTGTGTGTATCAACATTATTTTCTTTTGATTTGGTTCTTTCAGTACTTCATGTTTTAAATGTAACCTCTGTCGTTTTGAAATATAATCGGCTATTTTGTGAAACCTTCAGTAATTTTCAGTTAGTGTCGGAACCACTGATTATGTATTTCACTTTGTAAAGAGATCAGTAATAAAAAAAAAATTTGTTTTCCTTATTCATATTAAAGTTTTAATCTCAATCTCTTTGCCAGATTGTTGTTATAGAAATGTATGACACGTTATTATCTTAATAAGCCAGTCTTGAATGATGGGCCTAATTTGATTTCTCAGTTAAAGCTCTTCATTAAATCCTAGACTTATCTGATTCCATGAACAGAACTTAATTACAGTTGTACTCTAATTCTAACAAGAGATTATTATGGCTTAAGGTATAAATATAGAGTATAAATTCTAACAAGAGGTTGTTGTAAGTTAATGTAAAAATTTAGAGTATAAATTCTAATAAGTAATTTGTTTGAGCTAATGTAGAGGGTTAGAGTGCCATTTAATTCTTAGATTTTCTAGTTTTTATCATTTATTGCTAACCAAACTAAGTTTTACAAGTATCTTTCTCCTTTGTTATCTACTGTTTTTTCTTTGTTTATTTTCCCAAGCTTTGGTTTTTTCACCTCATTGTTAGTAAGGTAGTCCAAGCAAATGATGAAATCAGTGACCAGGAAGTTTAGAGTGGGTGGAGGGGGGATGCGGGGGGAGAAGGGGTAAGGGAAGAAGGGTTTATAATTTGCCACTTGCTGGTCAGAAACTGGACTACCTTGCTACATACTCTTGTTCAGCCACTAAAGTTTGTTTTGTCATTTTTCTAGTCTGACACAGTTTATTTCACTGTTTTGCATCAGTATTAACATTCACATGCACAGTTCATATTCTTGTAGTCAGTCAAAATCAGGCATATGTCGCCAGATTAGAAACTGAGATATCAAGCTCAGAAGTTGATTATTTTGAACCTTCTACTATTGGGGTTTGTTGGTTGAAAATATTGAAAGTGGAATCATTTCTGTTCAAGAAAATATTAATTTTAGAGGTAAATGTTTTGTATTGTAATCAAGATTATATGACCTTGAAAGGTGTAAAAGTTTTTGTGGAAATTTGATCTCAGAATTTTCACCATCGCACAAAGTTCATCCCTCCCCTTCTTTCCCCTTCAAGCAACTATATCTGTGGCAACAAAAATTGCTAGCTTTAGCTCAAAATTTTTTTCTGCCTAATGAATGTATATGAAGTAAGCTGTTATGTCATACCTGATATAGTCAAAAAATGATGTAAGCCTCAGTTTGATTGGCTGCAAGATAATAGATATCTACTGCTGAAAATCTTGAACAAAGTAGATGTGGTATTGAGTACCTAACTTTGTAATTCTGTCAAATGCCTGCTTGAATGTCTCACAACTGAATGCTGAAAATCTCAGGGGTGAAGAAAGAAATATGAGGGAAAAGAAAGCTACTAACATAAAAAAAAAAAAGATTGCAAACAACAGGTGAAATCTTTAGTAAACTTCAGACAGTGTTAGAAAACTGACTGTGTGTTTCACATTGTAAAGAGATTCATTTTAAGTTTTAATCTCAGCCAATTTGCTTGGTTGTTGTTATAGAAATGTAAGATGTTTTTGTTAATTAACTTAACCAGTCATGAATTATGGGCAAATTTGATTCATGGTGAAAGTTCTTCAATAAATCACATACACATCTGATTCTACGAATCGGACCTTAACTACTCGTAATTACTTAATGACTTAAAATACTTAATAGTTTAAGAGTTATTTGTGGGTAAGAAGATTCTAGAGTGTTAAAAAACAATAATTAGATAAGTCATCCCTGAAGGGAAAAAAAGGATTAAGACTCCTATCAATTGAAGAGCGTTTTTCCAGAACGCACTAAGTCCAATTTACATTTTTTGTCAGTTGAAACAAATTTTAAGTGAAAGACAGATGGAATTAAATATCAGTTTCCTCTCTCCACATAAAATGAGAGTATTTTAAGAGTAACTTTAGAGACATGTTAAATGAGATCTTTGTAAACTCATACATTAAATAATGTTGTTGACAAATTGTGCGATTCTGCAAAACGCTCCAAGTCCATGGACTTAGCTCTTCTGAAACATTGACATTACTGAGGTAAATATTTTGTTCACTGATGGCATTGTCTTGTAATAAAATATATTTGAAATTGAATTAATTGATTGATGTGTGCATATGTGTGAGAGAGAGTGTGTGTGTGAATGGGAGAGCGTGAGAGAGAAATAGTGTGTGTATGGATCTACTACATTTAGATTTTAAAAAATGTACAATTAACAATTACAAAAAAAAAATTAAAAATTAAAACTTGTGCAGTAATCATTGAAAACAGACAGACAGGTTCTATTCAACAAAATGTCAGGTTTTAGATTTACCGGTACTAAAATAGGTGATCTTTTAAAAGGGACCAAGTCCTGTAAAGATGGGCGAACCAGATGCAAGTAGTCGCCCTCTTTATATTCAAAATAAATTTAAATATCTGCTTTCTGAGATAAACATACCATGTCTGTCAATTATTTTCTTAAATTCAGAGTATTCCAAGCCTCAAAAATTAATTAACATCCTCACAAGAAGAAGATTCTATAGTTAAACTCCGACTCGATACCAACCTTTAACGTCCGAGGAAGTGACCGATACGGTGCATGCGCGAGGACTAATAATAATATGCGTTTTGGAAAGCCAGAGAGCTTGGATTTAACCCCTTTAGAAAAAACGGCAATAAATTACAAGCTTGGTTAATGTGGTCTAAGCTTGTTTTGAAGCATCAGCAAATCACAGGATGAAAAGAGAGTAGGAATGCCTTGATGTGAAACACTTAGCTAAATTTTCAACGAAAGTGGACTTAGTGACTTTTGGAAAAACGCTCTTCAATTGTTGAATGAATTTGTTTGAATGTGAGCTTTAGATCTGACCCTAAGCTTAACTGACTGTTGTTGAGCATTACTAAAACACTGGTTACTTCCTTGTAATGGTAGAATAGCCTGTAGTTGTTAAAACATTTCACAAAATACTTTCATGTGTTTGGGAGCACTGCGCTGTTAATCCACACTTACACACACACATGAAAAACTGAAGCCCACAGACAAATTCTTGTTCTGTGTAAAAAGTCACGTATGATTTACAAAATGTCAAATTGTACCCATACAATTTGCCGCAGTTACTACCCGTTTTCTTCCCTGCTTTCATATCCTCATTTCTGAAGGCTGAGTGCTTTGAGCTAGATGGCGTACTTCATTCATGCATCAATTTTTGTAAAGTTATCTTATGTTTGAATCATTTCCTTCTTTTGAAACTTTGGGTTAAATGTTTTTAGTGTGTGTGGTGTTAATTTTTTTACACAAGGATGGATGGATTCCGTTCCCATCATTTTGTTAAATTTCTATCAATGTGCAATTATCTTTTTAAATTTTTAAACCTTTCAATTTTGACACACTTTTTAAATGAAGTTCTTTATGTCATTTTATAGCACTTGTCAGATATGGTTATTTGTCAGATATGGTTTTATAAATTTGAAATTATTCAATATATTATCTTCACTCTGCACTAAACTCTACAGTTTGACTTCAGTTGAGTTTTGGAAGTTTGTAAAAAGATGGACTTTCAAGTTAAGGCAAGCATGATTTATTCTGTGAGCAACATTGTATAAACAGAGGCAAATTGGAGGAGGGTGCAAGAAAATATCTAAGTAATATCATTTCATAATTTAGCACACATTATTGTTAAAACTGATCATAGTGTAGAAGGACTGTGCAGCCAAGAACTAAAAAAATGTTAGTCTTGAATTACAATGTTACATGCCATTTGGGAAATCAAGTATACTCCTAAACTTTACTGAGACCTGATGTTAGAAGTGGAAGAAGACATTTTCATACCATCAGTGCAGCACTGTTTTTGACACATTTTTTGTATATGATTTGGGCAAGTATTTTGAAAAGCTTTAATACGTACATGGCAATTTTGGTATGAGTCTTTATTATCTTCACAAAGTTTCAATGACTTGGCATTTTAAAGCAGATCTGCTAGCAAACACAAATATCAGTTAATTTAGCTGCAATCAGCTTGGAGTATAAGCTTATGTTCTTACAAACACAACTGCGAAAGAGAAAGACATTGACACAAGATAGTAGTGACATGCATCAAGATTTCAGGAGGTCTTTGTTTCTTTGTTCTCATGTTCGGATCTCCTATGATGGTATGGCAGAAGTAGTCATTCACATGTGCAGATATGATATGATCACACTACATCAGCTGTGAATTTCAGGTCTATCATCTCATTATAAATGTTTTGACTGGAAAACCAGGAAATGCCTTGTGTGCATGCTACTTTGCCATAATGGTCCATAAAACTTAAAAATAAAAACTCTCTATTATTTCACCAATTACAGATGCATGGAGGATACATACAGTGAGAAGGCTTACAGAAAATATTGATCTTGATGATATTTAATTTGTTAAATCTCAGTTGAAACAGTATGGTATCTGACCTGAGATGTCAACATGATGATATTCAAATTAAACATTTCAATACAGTGTTATTTTTTTTCTGATTGAGAATCTGTGTATTAAAAAAAACAAACAAACCTGAAATATAGTGATAGAATTGTACTCATATTTGGTCACACGCACTCAAGAGGATAAGAATATAGCTACAATGTTACATTTTTTTTTTCTCGTTTGAGAACATGTGAATAAAGAAAATGAAATATAGTGACAAAATTATGCTCATACATGGTCACACGCACTCAAGAGGTTAAGAGTATAGCTATAGTATGAAATAATCTAACAAATAGAGAGTTTAATCTGTTCGCACAGGATAACCTCAAACAGTGTGAAGTTATTTTTTAAGTCTTTAGTTTGCCTATTAGTTACCTTCAAAAACACAACTTGATGATGCATGAATGAAGCTGTCGTCTCTCTCACCCCCAGCTGGCCTTTCTCAGCCGTCGAGCGCGGC
The DNA here is from genome assembly GCA_033807755.1 of Ellobium chinense. Taxonomy (NCBI): domain Eukaryota; kingdom Metazoa; phylum Mollusca; class Gastropoda; order Ellobiida; family Ellobiidae; genus Ellobium; species Ellobium chinense. The sequence continues at coordinate 1,032,206 of JAWQUT010000258.1, read as the reverse complement.
AACCAATCAGAGAGTACCCGTACTCGTATGCCACGTTCAAGGCGCATGACACTGAGGAGCTGTCAGAAGAGGAGTTGATTGTGGGGAGTGAAGGTGGCGAGACGGACAGTGGACTCTTGTCTCATAGATGACACTAGGTTGTCCTTAATATGTATTCGTTTCATTCAGATCTTCAGGCATTTGTTATGGGCTTTGTGTTTAGGACTTCATGGAACATAAAATTACCCACACCCTCTTTGTTACTGTCAGTTATTACTGTCTATAAATATTGTGCATTAAAGTACCCATAGATACTTCAGGAGGATATAAATCACCATATGAAAAGTATGGGTCCTTTTCTTGCCCTTGAATGCCTGGCAAGAAAATTTCTTTATTTCACTAGATGAAATGGGTAACTTATGTACTCATGAGTGCTTCCATATGCAGTTAGAGAGCACAGCTTGTTTGTTTGTTTGTGTGTTTGCTCATGTTAAAAAAAAATGGTGGTATCAATGTGATGCTAGGGTGAAACTTGGAAAATGCATTAAATATTAGTGTGGTGGAATTTCATGTCTTGGAAATAATTGAACATGAAAATACAAATTCATGAAAGTATCCACAAGTGTCTCAAAGTGTTAACAATATAATCAGATTTGTGCTGAAATTTGAAATGTTATAGAAGTGTTTATACCTACAGAATAGAGGTTTCATTTTTATGGGAAGATGCAGTATATTTCATTGAATGTGATCAAGTGTTGTGCTTCAGTGCTGTCCTTTGCTACACTAATTGCATGATGTGATTAATATCCAGCTGGCTTAGCTTAACTGCAGTCCATTTACCTTAGTTGCAACGTCCACTTAACCGCATCATTCTTCACTAACAGTAATTTCTACATAAGATTCCTTATATAGTCACAACTTCTTTAAATGCAACTTTTTCCATGCTGTTATGGTGTTGCATTTAAATGGAGATAATCATATAGTAATGAAATGGTGAAAATATTCCCAAATTTTACAAGCTGAAATTTTTGCTTGCTGTGTGGTGGTTACATATATTTTTTTTTTTTTTAAATTTGACATTAAGGACATTTTTTACATGATTTTATTCAGTGCAAATTCCTTAAGATCCTATTATTAACCCTTTGAATCCTGAGCCCCCATCATGTGAATCCCTTTTCATCCTTGGGCTCTTGATGAAAGCTATAACCAGACTTAGGGAACAATGACATTGAATACAACAGCTCTATTTTTCTGTGTCTCGGGAGGTGTATTTAGACTGAAATATCAGGCTTCCAGGTTCAAAGTGTCTCCTGATAAGATTTCATCCTAAGCCACTTTTTCGTAATCATGTTTCTCCACTCCTGAGCGCTCGTTGAATAAAGGTCATAATAAGTCATATTTGGGGTCTCTGATGCATCTGAAGAAAATGAAAATGAAGATGAAGGTTCCTTTTATTCACCTGATCGGTCTTAATAATCCTGACTATTTCTTCTTTGAACTTTACCACCCCTGCTTTACCACATTGTTTACCACAGCCTTGTCAGTGTAATAACCCTTTCAGTCCCAAAGCCTTTTTTGTGATGTAAATGTGTGATGTAGCTAAGTCACATTTTTTTCTTACACTAAAGTAATGATGGATGCGGGATTGCAACTGTAGCACACAAAGTGTCAAACTAAATCTTGCTGGAGCAATGTTCATGTTCTTCTTGACTCCGCCTGTGATGTGTTATGCACTCTCTCCTGTTCCGAGTTTGTGAACCCGCTCTCACACTGTGACACGATTCTTACTTTCTTTTTGTTTGTGTCTTTTACTATTTCACTGTTTGAAATTTTGGGCAACAGTGTTATACCCCACTGGCACTATCTGAGTGGTGTGGTTTGGATGGGATGGGGTGGGGTGGGAGGGTATTTTTCAATTCATGGTAGATCTCCATCTGTCCAATCATTAATGTCTGTCTATTGTTGTTGTCCTTTTAATGACCTGAAAGAGCTGTCGACATGTCATGCCATCATTTTACTTAGTGTCAACATTTAGTGTGCTTCTGTAATCCATGTACTTCTAAGCATATTATTATCAATACATGTATGTCCGTTTGCATTCATAATAATGTAAACACCCTGTACCAAAGTCTTAACAAGTTTAGTACCTTTTCGGTTGCAACACCTCTCTTATGATGTAATCTCACCCCTCTTATGATGTAAACTTACCCCTCTTATGATATAAACTCATGATACTATGTAACATTAGTACACAAAGATAAAGTAAAATTAGACACAGTCTTTTGATTGTGATGCACAAGGTGTTAACACATCAGTTTGTCCTCATACATGTAAAAGTGTTAAGTTCACTGTTAATTTTTCAGCGTGCCATGCTGACTTCAAGACATTGTTAATAAGTTTCTTTTTTATCCTCATTATTTCAGCTGGCCTTCCAAGCCAAGTTAGCACCTCGGTCAACAGTACAAGAATATCCCCAGCCACCTGCTGACATAGATCAGCTGGAAGAATAAGCCAACAAGCCAAGAAAGGCACCAGGATTAACACCATACTGGAGCCAAAAATTTGATGGTGTTGAACAGTGGACAGAGCAGGAATAGTCAAATTTATAATTTAAGAAAGAATCACATAACTTTCCCCAAGTGGTGTATGCTATTTTGCAGTAAAGGGAGTCACATCAATGGGAAAGTCTCTGTGCTTTGAAAATGGCTTGGGTGGTTTTTGATTAAGGGTACCATGTCAAAATATGAGATCAAAGCTCATGTGGACATGTTACAAAAATTAAAATGCACCAATATTTTCCTGCCAAAAATGCAGTTGCAAAAATACACGCTGTCTCTTTTTTGCTTTGCTACAAGAAGATTTCCCCTATATTCTCTCAGAAGTGTCAGAAACGATGTGGGTCATTTTTAAAGGATGATGATGATATGTTCAGTCAGTTACTGTGGATTTTGCATTAGCCGTCAGCAAGATCTGAGAGACTGTGGATTCTGAATTAGGTTTATTCGACAGTGCACTGTTATATATGAGATTCAGTTATTTCCCAGGATTTTATTTGAAGTGTTTCTTAAGTGTCGGAAAGCAACAAGAATTCAACGATTACTAATAGTAATCAAGGTCAACACATTTTCTGACATTTTCTGTGCCAGTTTTATAACTTCTTTTTAGCTGACTAGAAATGAATATTTTTGTTCTTTTTCTTGGTCAATTTTTATATATATTTATATGGAATGTGATGGAGGAGACAAGTTGGGAGTATCACAGAGCAGATGAGTGTGTAAATGCAGTTGAGAAATGGTTGTTGGTATTCTGCAGTTGATGCTGGGTAATGATCTGATGGCAAGAATCAGTATTATGAAATTGAAGCAGATTTGGCTAATGTGTTCATATGACTTTGTTAGCTTAAAAAGATATTGGCTAGTTGTGTCTGTGAAATGTTTTTAAAAAGTTGAATGTTTTGCGCATTTATATACTTTCTTTTGCCAAAATACATTCTGCCTTCTGCCAGTATAAAAGACTGGGACCAATTGAAAACCATCTGATACAAAAAGAAGAAAGACCAGTTGTTAGCAGTAATTGTTCAAGTTGCTATAAATGTGTTCTCTAAATATGGCTGTTTTTAAGCCGGAGTCATCATGACCTGTATTAAACCCTTTCAATGCATCACATTTTTCAAGTGCTGACGTCACCAAATTTCCATGATTTCATAAATTGGTATGTAGGAGCACTCCATATGCCTATTACATAGGATCCTCTGATAGGTGTGTGGAACACTGTTTCCAAGATGTTCCAGTTCGTCTAAGAGGTGTTTGTGACATACAATAAGGATGACTATGTTAGTGTTAGTCATTGATAAAGAAGGGGCTAGTGTTTCTGGAGATGACCTTTTGCTCAGAGCAAATGTATCAGTTTATTTTTGTAATATCTTCAATACACTTGTATTTATTATATTTATTGTTATTTTTATCTGTATGCAGGACCACAGTGGCGTAATTGTGCAAATTCCCAGACGATATTAATGCTGAAGTCCATACTGTGTGATATATTTTATGCTAGAGCGCTATATTTTATAAGGCAAGGAAAAGAGAGATAAACAGTATGCACCATTATAGAAGAGAGAAATGGGATAAAATGCAGCCCACTGACTTGACAAGCCAAAAAGTTTATTCTTCCAGATTTCACCTTGCAGTGGTGTTGCCTGTAGGCTCTGTTCTCTCATTCTTTCTCTCTTTCTCCTGTTACCATGCTGTACAAAAGAAAAAAACCTTGTGTCGAGTGTGGCATGGATTATAATTGATGAGGCAGTATAGGCTCTTATTGTTATCTATAATAATAATAATAATGCTGTTTATAATTCTTTTATCCAAGCTATTGCCAGCTCATGCGACTTCACACTATCATTACCCAAGCAGGCCTGATCATTCTCAGACTTTCTCAGCATCCTGGGGAGCACACAGTGCCCCTGTCATTTACAGGCACCCGTTTAATAGCATTCTGACAATATTTTTCACTGCCTATAACCAGGTACCCATTCTGCAGACGGGTGGAATGAGGAAAATGTGAATGAAATGCTTTCCCAAGGTACTTACAACATGATCATGGTTGGGAATCAAACCATGACCTTTAGATCTTGAGTCCAATGCCTTAACCTTTCGGCCACGCAGCTCTAGTGGCAAGTATGTCCATGACAAATTCAAAAGCCAGATTTCATGGTCAGGAAAAATGAGAAAACAACACTCCCTAATACAGTCAAGCATGAATACTGCAAAGACATGGAAGTCAAAATCATTGTTCCCTTAAATAGATCATTCAGACCCGCGTTCATTTCTTTGTGCTAGACTAGTGCTTTACGTAGTCCAGAAAGTTCATCAAACTCGAACAAGATGTGTTGACCCTAGAGAATTCAAGTTGTCTGTGCTTGACTATATTAATGTGTTTAGTCTTGGAGTCTCATTTCCATATGTACATTCTAGATCAAAGAAAGTTACTTTATCTCCATGTCTCTTAAAATGATTTCTTATCTCTGTCAAGCAACAGAAATTAACTAAGTTTCAAATGTGCCAAATGGTTTTGTTTTGGAGAGCATTTACAAGATGTGAAATCATGTTAAAGACATGTAGGCTTTCTTTTATATTTATGATATTTAAGCTTTGGTCTATCCACACCATGTTTACCAGCCACATTTATTTATCAGTATACTGTAGTTAAAATATTCTTTATCACAATTGGAAAACCACAAAAATCTATAGTTTTCCTGATTGTTGCCCATGCTTAGGGATGTACCTAAAAACCTTCTGATTTTGTAGGAAATCCTCCTGTTTTATGTTTGTCTGTTCCTTCGCTTTTTAATTCTTTCCTTTTCTATCTTTCGTAAAATATTTCTGCCGTTGTCTTTTTTTTTTCCTTGCCCCACTTTTTGTTCTCAAAACATCATTTTTAATGTTTAAGACATGCCTCCCCTGAATTAATGAATTAGATGTCAAAAGAAAAAAAAAAAAAGAGGAAGAGGATTATTAAAATGCTCAGATTCCTATACTGAGTGATACTCTCCTGTCCAAAGTGTTCTTATATTAAAATTAAGGGTAAGTTAAGGTGTAAGTTTAGGATTCCAAAATCTAAGAATTCCAGAGAGTGCTTTCTCTTTCCTAACTCCTCCCCTGAGGTTGCTAGATCCCAGGCCACACACAGCTTGGAGGAGTCCCAGGATTTTGCAGTATACTTTTCTTTTTTTTTTTTTGCCCCCCCTTCATTATGTATTTATACTCACTTTTAATGCTTCTTACTTAGAGCAAGGGGAAAATTGTGGTTGTATTAATTAGGTCACAGTGCTACAAAAATGGCCTTAGTCAGACATAGACTAGTTTTGACCAAGGATACCATTTGTTTATGAAATCAAGGCCCACGCTAAAAAAAAAAATATGTTAAAGGAAAGTTGAATCATCCTTCAGACCATGTTTAATCATACAATAGCCTATTATTCCAATAAAACATTCTTTCAAGTATCTGTCAACATGATATAATGCCTCTGCCCACCCCATACAACGTTATACAAAGTCAGAATTCTTACACTCATTGCATGCATGGCGGCCATAAGCTTACATCAAATACGTTCTACCCACACGGCCAGGCTGTCTAGCCAGTGCTCTGGGGACGGATGATAACACGTCTGTATGACTCTTTTAATTCCATTGTAAACTGCCGCTATGCCAAACAAAATCATGCTGAGGCACTTAAAAATGTAGAATACTTTCCTTGGCTTTACACTGTCAAACTTTACTCTGAATTTGGATGACCAAAACTGTAACTGAAAGCTGAATAATACATTGTCATATAGAGGTGTCTGTAGTTGCTGGAATTTTAGTGACGTCATCATTTTTGCCACAAACTGCTGCTGTTCCGGGGAAGGGGGAGAACTCTAGATGCAAGGGCAAATCCTGGTAATTCCAGCTGTTTTTATTGCATCATATTACATTCGCATGCTGTAAAAGAACAATGCTCATTCTTCACCAGATTGTCTTGATATGCACCGTAGATAATTTTCAGAGAAAAAAAAAGTACTCAAAAACAAAATTATTTGACATGCATGGCCACATTTAAAGGAATATAAAATGTGCTAGAATTTGCCCCCAAACTTGCAGTTCCAGAGCCGCACACTGACTCTCTGCCATAATAATGTTTTCCCACAGTCTCTCAAAAGGGGTGAACATCTCTTAAGCCATTTTTGTAGCACAGTGATGAATTGCTGGTTCAACATACAAATTTCTTTACAAGAGCACAGTAACCATTCACTGCACTGTTTCAGTCAGGGTGCTTTAGTGTGAGCACATCTGGTCACCATTCATAAACCTTAGTTTTTATTCATAAAGGCAAAATAATCTCTTAAAAATCATGTGAATTTTTGTTACCTTTTCACAACAAGTTTCTTCTCATGGACACAATCACATACTTGATGTCAGTAGCAGCAAATGTCTATTTTGGGCGCAGAGAGCAGCATATCAGTAAAACTCTTGCTCTCTGCCCTCAGAATATCATAATCAACATGATTGTACAAATTTTTACTCTTGTTATGTGTTTATTTGACATACTTTTCAACATGGATGTTCAAATTTTAGCTGTTGTGGGAAAGACTCTCTTTGTTAGGGCACAAAAATCCTATTGTTTTAACATTTTCTTTTTGAAAGGCCCAGTAACCCTATTATTTCTACATATTTACTATTTGTTATGGACAGTTATCATGGGAACATTGATTTTAATTGTCTCTCTCAATATTATTGTGAATAATATCTTACACTCACATGCTTTGCGTTACTGTGATTATAATCGTGTGCATTATTATTTCCTTTGGTCTTTGAGAAAGTAGCAGTCACTCTGCACTGTTTACCATATTTACTTCTTAAGATGAGGGTTAATGCAGTTGAATATCTTTGGTATACCAAGATACTGAAATTTCACTCTGTCATCCATATGAAACTCTGCAGTCGATCCTATTTGCTGTTGTAAATGACGTTTGTTAATCTTCCTCTCAGCTCAGTGTTGGGAGCAGAAGAAGAAGAAGAGAAAACAGTAGTTGGTTAATATGTGTTATTTGTATCCATTAGCTAGCATTCTATTTTCAAGACTCCCATTCATAACAGTGGATTTGTATTGTTATGGGTCTTTCTAATACAACATGCACTTGAAGCAGTGGTAAAAATATCCAAAGAAAAATTTATAAATGGAGAGGAATTTAAACAGGTTCTTTGATCGCAGTTGATGATATTTTTCAGTAAATACATAAAATAACAATGACGGGAAGATCTATATATTTATCGTCTATGAAGCAGATAGTTCAGATTTTAAAAAAACAACAAAAAAACAGTACCAGCTTGAGTTGCATGTGTAAAAAGATTTAAAATCTGAACATTTAAGGAAGCTGCCATTTCAAAAATTGAAATTAAGAAAACATGATTATAAATCTGTATTATTATTTTATGTAATGAGGGTAAACATGGTACCTTTTTAAGTTGCATTATTCCTTCAGGCAGTTGATTTACATTTTGTGTGCAGGTTTCAGGATCTTTTCTTCTACTTTTTATGTAGAAAATGGATATTTAGTTTTATGACAGTAGCTTAATTAGCTGCCTGGTTTTTTGTTCTTTAAGCTTTGTAGGCATTCCCACCAGCACAGATCACAGCTCTACCCTTAACGCAAAATGACCATAATTGTCAACTTTGGCGAAAGTCACCTTTTGGCACTTTGTATGATGCGTAATGTTTCCTGTCTTTCTCTCTAAGCTCTCATAGTTTCTAAGTAGCCAACTCTATGCACCGTTGTTTGAGTGATAGGGTATGGTGTAACACAACAGTCTTTTTTTTTTTTTTTGTCTCCTGTAGCGCTCTGATTTCGGTACATATGGTCTTTATTCTTAAATGGCAGAGCTGTGATGTGTTGCTTTTCTTTTGATTTCTGTGATGTTCTTTAATACTCACCATTTGAATTTCATTTTCTTGTACTATTATTACTATTTTTAGTACATTTCCTCATCCTTGAGTCTATGACTCTTTATATAGCCAGTGTCAGATAATGAAATTTACTATTGCATTTCAACTGTTTCACTTATATAAGGTTGTACTATAAATATATTGGACGCTTTTAAAGGGTTCACAAAAATGAGGTCTTCATTTCTTTGCTACAGAAAACCCTGTTGTGCAAAGTAATGCATTATGTACAACCACCAGTGGTTCTGATCAAAGAAAGAGCAGTGGAAAAAGGCGTAAACAACAGGTGATGTTCACCTGACACACCTCGGTGAACTTGTGTATGTTTGTTTGAAGGTCTAAAGAGGAAACACTGCCCTTTCTTTGAGATTCTTTAGAGCTTGCACATTAATGATGAGATCTCTTTCCATTGTAAGAATTACGTAAGTGCATCGGTGCTGAATGCACTCCTAATACCATTCAACATGCAGTTCATACGATGCAAAGAGATCCCATTTTTAATGCACAAACTCTCATATAATGCAGAAGATGTGATGTCTTTAACTTTTGCCAAAGCCAGATGCCTGGATTGGTCAGAGTTTTGTTTGCTTCGGTTTCAAACCATCCAGATCATTTTCCAGATGTGAAACCAAACCATGTCCTTTACATTTGTTTTTTTAAACTTTGGATGGATGTAAGATATTGTGTATATAGTCATGGCCTTCTTACTTTGTGTAAGAAACTGTGTTTATTGATGGCATTATTTCATTTTTTTTACTTTAGATATTGGTTGAAAACAATATGGTTTTCAAATTAATCCATATAATTACAGATTTATAATACTTGTTGAAGGTTCTAGATGGGTTGCCCATATGGTCCCACAGTTTCTGTGGTTGATATGGATTGAAGGTGGTGACACATTATGGCATCTGGGCTGAAGATGTGGGTTTTCATATGCATTTATTTAATTTTGTGGAATATTAATGGATTTCTAGCCCAAAATGAAAAAGTGTGAGTGGTCTTCATTTTGGATTTATGATGTCTAATATTAGGCTCAGTTTTGCTGGACCTTTTATGCAGTCTTAGAACAGCTTTTCTGAGAAATAAGATTGAGTCTGTGTCTTGCAGGCAGGCAAAATAAGACTTATATTGTTAAATTAGGACTTCAGATGATCAGGCTCTCAAGATGATAGGGACCATCCAATGTGGAATTTTTATTTGTGGCAGAAATTGGGAATGAAATCATTTTTTAAATTTTTACATATGGCTATTGATTTTATTGGTGGTGAATAGTTGTTAGACATAGATAAATTTGAATGTTTGTGGAATATTCTTCTTCAGTTATGGTTTTTTCATGATTTTTTTCTATAGCAAAGGAAGGGTCCCCTGTCAGTTCATTCTATATCTCAGGCCAGAATAACATTAGCTTGAAATATTTTTTGCACCTAATGAAGGTACATGCATTAAGCTTTCATCATACCGGTGAATTGATGCTGTTAAAATGCAGCTTAAGTCTCCTTTTGATAGATTGCTATATAATACTGTCATAAGTCCTCAAATATATAATACTGTCATAAGTCCTCAAAGGAATATAAAGACTCATGATAGTATCATATCTGGGTGCAATATGTTCTTAGATGTTATTCTGCACAAGTGCCAGATAATTTAAAAGGTTTTGTTCCTTTCACATTATAAGTATCTTTTTTCAGAAGCTTAAGTCAAAATTATAATCGTTGCTGAGAATTTAGAAATTGGTGTGGATATTCAGTCCATTGGTAGTGAAATTTGAGTAGGCTTATTTTGTGGCTGAAAAAGAAACGTTGACATCAGAGTAGCCCACATATGATTCCTTATTAAGTTTAGTTAGTTACTGCTTATTACTTCACATAGCTTGATTTTCATATCTGGATCTCTTCACATTATCACTTTTTCACTTACTGAAGACTGGTCACTTTGTAAATGACATGGAATTAACATATTAAAACTATACAATTCCTAAGAATAGTTTATGACATAATGCATGAGACATCTGGGTTGGCTTAATGAATGTGCAGGACAGTTTATTCGATATTTTGTTTTTGGCTGTTGCAGGAAGATTTTATCTTGTTATGCCTTTGCTGATGCCTGGTGGAGGAAGTGTACACACGTCTTTCTTGAGTTAATGCACATAATGTTAATTACATTTGTGACAGCATTATTTCTCTGCACAGAATACTGTAAAACATGTGCTTGCTCAAATTTAGAATAAACTCCTTGTTCTCAGTAAGTTCTCAGGCTGTCTGAACTAAACTTCAGGATATTTTGATTTGTTAAAATGACATTCAGATGGTCAGAAATAGAATTTTTAATAATTCATCATGATGAAATTGATGTAATGTTATTACCGAGATGTATAAATCGATTCTGTCTTTTTGCATGTTTTGTAACTGGTGTGAAGACTTTTCAATGAATTGTGAAGGTATAAGTAAAGACATTTGCCTTCTTGCTGTTTTGATATCTTTGACAGATTACTTCATCAGTGGAACATTATAAAAGTATATGTTATGCTAAAGCTGTATTTTATGGTATTTTTTCCCTGGTATTCACAGTCTTTCTTACTTCTTGTGTTTTTGATAATACACAGCATTTCTTGTTTGAATGAAAACTTTTTTTTTTGTTTGTATTTCTGGGTCAATCAAAAATCTGTTGAAACTGGCAGTAAAAAAGGAGTTTGGTAACTACCTTAGAAATCCCTTATAAATAACACCCTGGAAATAAAGTGATGGAAAAAAAAAGAACATTTTTATTGTCTCAGAAATAATACTGAAAAATGACACTGTTGATTGATCTAAATACTGCTATACATTCTGTCACTTTTGATTTAAGCTGTAAGCAGTGCTTCTGTTTGAGGGCTGCTTTGTTCATATGATCAGGGTTATACATCACCTTAAGTAACACACCATTTTGCACTTTGGCATGCACTTTTACTATCAAGTGCAAAGAGAGCTGCAGCAGAGGTGCATACCAAGGTGTGACCAAGACAAACAGTAATTGGTTTGCTTTGGACATGCTTGGTATGCAACTTTTCTGCAGTTCTTTTTAGAAGATTGCAGGCCTAAGTGCAAAGTCATATATTAGTTAATAGTTATGGTGATGTTTTTCCCTGTCTCATGACCATGGGAAAATGCTGCATACTCATTCGCTCATATATTCACCACATATTCATACACAGACTAATTCATCAGCTTACTCCCTCACACTTATTCACTCACTCATTTACTAAGGCGCTCGCTCGCTCATTCCCTCCCTAATCCATCCATCAACCTACCTACTTACTTACTCACCCACTCAGACAGATCACCGGCATGTGTCTGACTACAAGAATCTGTCTCTCTTTCATCACTCCACTCACACATGCACCACTTTTTTTCCATTAGAGGGACCCACTCTCCTTCATCAAAACTGAGGACAAAAAAAAATAAATCGACCATCCTTAAGAGGTGTGATTGAGTCATTAAGTCTTGCTTCCAAAAGTAAAAGATGGCTCAGCCAATAAAAGCTAATGTAACAGACCATATCAGCCAATCATATTCCTCTAACAATGGAAAAGTGAAAAGCGGAAGTAACGATTGTTGGAGTTGTGGTTTGTGATGCCCAGATGACTATGCATACATAATAAGTGAAAATGGTCTAGATCTATAACCTAGTGATTGGATATGTTCTACTATCCAGAATGTGCGCTCCTTCACTAGCTACTTGGACAAATTTTTCAAAGTCGTTTAACAATTTAGACCGTCACAGCCTTAGAGCTTGAAAAAAAGTTGTCCAACGGTATCTCATTGAAGTCTGTAGCATGATTTTGAAGATAGTTATGAATTTTTATTGGAGCTGATTAACTGCCTTCCAAGACAAAAGGAATAATATAGAAAATAAAGGAAAGGAGGGCCCAAGAAAATGTGATCAAGGAAAGAAGAAAATGTAGATATTTTAGCATAATTTCCAAACCAAAAGATAAACTTTCAATAACCCATACATTTATTCAAACGGGGCGACAAGACGATTGCGGTGATAATGTAATCAGCAGCGAAAAGTGCCATTACGTAATCAAAATGGTCGCCTAATTAGCATATTTCGTAAATTTGAAACTGCGGTGCTAATTAAAGTTATGTTTCATTATTTTAATAATGTCATTCTTTTGCGCTGATTTACCACTTACAGTAGCAAGATGCTGTATCTCACATTAAAAGACTGGCAATTGAGAATATGAAGGTTAAAAAAAACATATATTACACAATCGTGGGTTGCATAACATATGGAATTTTTTTTTTTTGGTTTGAAACCCATCTAGTAATATATCATTTTAAGGCAATTTTAAGGCGAGTAAGATTATTATGTTTCTATCTGCCGCAATCCAAAAATGGTTGAAAAATTTAAGAGTAAAGCTTACTCACAGTTAGATGAATTTCAGGTCCCCAAGGGCAAAGTCAGCCAAAAACTTTACCAGAGTAATTGCATAGTCAGCCCTGCTCTCTGGTGTTTGACCTGCCTGCCAATAGGTCAGTGTGATTTCTGTCTCCTTTCTCTGCTTCACTGCCCTCACCCGCTCAAAGTAAACGACATCCTTCCCATCCTCGAACCAGACATGTGTCAGGATACTGTCCACATGAGCCGCGGGGTTACCAAGGAATTCCCCGAGTTTCTTGCATTGTGATTCGTCACAAGACTGGAAAATATCCATGCTGGCCGAGAGAGTTTTGTTGTTTATGGACGTCTTAATGTCACCCTCAAGCTTTTTGCGGTGCCGCATGTCTCTCTTCTGAGACATGAGATTTTGCTTCTGCAACTGCGCTGCCTGAACTTGCTTTGAGCGCTGGAGGCGCAGTGCTCTAATTTTTGCACCTCTGCCAATGACAAACTTGATAAGCCACTCCTGCTCTTCTGTGGAGAAGGTCTCTAGCCACTCAAGGGTGCGATTTTGTTTCCCCTTCACCTTGCCATCAACAAACCCAAGAGTGGCATTGGGTGCTCTTCTCCACAGAGCATCCATCATTCCCAGGGTCCTCTCTGCGAACACTTTGTGGACTAGGGCAGAGGATGCATCGGGTAGCATCCGTGGTGTTGGATCTGAAAGAGGACCACTTATATAGCGGTGTAACTGACCTTTCAGCTTACACGTATTTATAAAGGCAGTTGCAATAACTGCAATGGCTTCAAGCAGATGTGCTTTTTGTTCGGCGTCTGAAGGAATCTGCTGTAAGGTTCTGGTGATGTCATAAATCTCGAGAGGGTTGCCAAAAGCATCTGCATTTGATGAAAGAGCAAGGCCCGGATCTGAGGTCAGCAAATTCAGGAATTCCAGGCATGATGTGAAAATTCCATCAGGGACCTGGGGAAAGGTATGAACATATGTCATAAAATAAAATAGTCGGGTGGAAATTTTACATTATCATGTGCAAATATGTCATTAAAATATTGGTGCCACTAAAAATAGAGACTTTCTTCTCGCTTTCTGATGACAATACACACAGCTGCGAATCCAATCATAGCAACCAGTAATACTAAGGCAATCGAAAGTCCTATGACATTAACAGTTGAATATCCCTGTGCAATCTCTCCCCCTGCTGATAGATTGCTGCTTCTTGCAGTTTCTTTAGTTTTCGGAGCTGAAGAATCACCATCGTTGGATTTATAGGTACCGCATCTGGGAAAACCCTTTGATGGCTTAGGCATTTCATCGGGTTTTCCCGCTTGCAGAACGAGCCCCATTCCAAGTTCGGCGTGAAATTCAATGTGGCAATAGAAAATCCAGAAACCTGGAAAAAGATAATACAAGAAAGGAGCTACAAAATCCTTGGGATGAATGGAAGAATTAATAGAAATCATCATCATCCTCGTTGACAGTGCATGGAGCTGGTAATATTTCACAAAGTAGGTCAAATGCAAATACTGGCTTCATTCAATTAAAGCTGCACCATCCGATCGTTTCGTTGGAAGGTAATCCGCGCCTACAAATGGCTGTGGACCTTGTCTCGGTTCAAATGGATGTTCTTTCATATTTTGTATCAATTTTCTGTACAGTAAAAGTCAGAGGACCATCAAACTAGCTATCTGCAAAGTTATAATATAGTATAATAATGAGTATGAAATGTTTTACTCGTGAAATTCAGAGAGAAAAAAAAGCGCTCTAAATCCAATGTGAAGTGTCGGATTGAATTCAACACTGTGAGGCCTCCCAACATGCATATCCTCTCTTTTTGTTACCCTGAGATGGTCTTTAAGATTATTATGCAGGATTTGGTGTCTTCATGGTTATAAAATGGGTGCATGAAACTCTTAACGTCATGTGTGTGTGTGTGTGTGTGTGTGTGTGTTTTTTTTTCTATATTTAACATTACACCTCAACATGGAATATCTGCACATAAAGCCTTTTTCCAAATTGATAACCAGAGACATTACATTTACCGAAACGTTTCATTTACTTGCCTCCTTCAGGCAGACTCGCTGATAGATCTAAAGTGTCTTAAGACATGGTTTCAACTTTTGTTATAAATATTGCGATGCTTGGGTACATGATCAATCTTGAACACGCACCTGGGTTATTTGCCCTGAACCTGAGTATGGTGACCGCCTGTCAGGGTTGTTGTAACGAGTAAAAAGTAACGCCGCTACGAGTACTCGTTACAGTTTTCGAGTAACACTTACTTACTCGTTACAGGCTTCATCTAAAGTAACGTAAAAGTACTCGTTACCGAATTTTTGTGTAACAATTACAAAATGCGCGCGCGCGCGCGTGTGTGTGTGTGTGCGTGTGCGTGTGTGTGTGTGTGTGTGTGTGTGTGTGTCACGCGCTTGTTTGACGCCCGAATTGAAATTTCGGGGAGGACAAAAAAATGAAAGCAATCCGATGTCGGACGCAAGCTCCTTCGTCTGATCACTGTGCAAAACTAAACGGTCATGAAGATCATGGTGTCCACGAAACGGTACCACTGATCCCCTGTTGTTCGCTGCGTAAACATCGTCACGTCATGATTTTGTAAACAATCGAGATAGGCGCAATCTGCGATCGCACTGGTAACCAGCACTTTTTTTTTTCAACTGTGTTTTTGCTTGAAATTGAGATGAAAAGGAGCTAGTGGTGGGGCGTAATAATCTGAAGCCGACCCCGAAGGAGGAAGTTGTGGGGGAAGGGGTGAAGGGGACAGAAGCAGGGTTGGGCAGACCTGAGATCATGAGCTCAGATCGTGAACTTAGATCTGATCTGTAATTTTAATATCTACCTTTCAGCGCTGGTCACAACTTTAAGTCAACCTAAAAAATTAAAACCGAATGTCATGTAACTATAAATTTCAGACAGTTTTTTTTTAATTAGAGCCGCCAAACTATATCGATTTCATTTAGTTTCACTCAATAGCCGCCAACTTTGCCATGGATTTTGATTTATATATTATAGACTATACTTTTATCTGTCAGCTTTTATTTCACAATGTTTTAAACCATTTTGTTATTTATGTAACAGCAACAGAGATTTACAATGTTGTTACTTTAATCTGCAGGGAGTTGTTTTAGATAGCATTACCGTGATCTTTGATTACTATGCTTACATTGTCAAGGTGTTTGCCACTTAGCCAATATCTTATAAAAACAAAATTAATGTAAAACAACATAGGAGAAATCAGAGGTACTGCCACTAGTGCTAGTTAAATGGATATATAAATTTCAAATGTAGAACTGAAGTGAAGAGAGAGCCACTTACTTGGTGCAGTCCATCTGAGATGAACATCATGTTGGAGCAATGTCCAAACTGCATCTAAACCTTGTCTTACATGTGGGAGTTTATTAATTGTACAATATTTTTATTAAATGTGTCTGTTTCAATTTGTTTTAGCTGATTCTAGCTTTGTTATACCTCGTAATTATGAAATTGCACTGTAGACCTGTCGGCTGTCTCCTGCTGCTTAGTAGTGCTTATGCTCATGGACTAATTTTTAATTCTGATGAACTGAACTGAACTGTACACCACGATGAACTGAGCTGATCTGAAAAATGCACAATTTTCCTGGAACTGAGCTAAACGTGATCTAAGGGCATTAAAATTTTTTCCTCTGTGAACTGATCTTGATCTGAACTCACTTTTTTTGGTGAACTTGCCCAACCCTGGACAGACCTAGGATAATAGGATCAGGCCTCACCTCCGCGCTGCCCAGTCGCGGGCGAGAAGTGGGGTGGGGGGAGGGGATGAAGAGGGGATAGGTTGTGTCGTGTCGGGCCGCCCGCGGTGTAAGGGAGGGGGGTGAGAGGGGCGACCTTATCTGCATTTAGTCGGGAGGAGGTGGGGCAGGACTGAGTAGGATGGCTGTGGAATTTGAACACAGACACCAGACCGCAAATGTTTGAAATTCTTAATCAGTCATAATGGGTGAGGATTGAAGAACGTTGATGTAACCGTCATGTGCAAGCCTAAATACACCGGTGTCAGGCTTCATCTCTTCGTTTTACAATTTAATACAACTTACTTATTAAGAGGATACGGTCGGCCAGTTGCAAACGCACCTGGCCTGCACTCATTACAGAGATGTCATCGCCCCCATTGTGTCACGATCGAGTCATAAATGAATCTGCCGTCCAGTGTCGTGATTCTCTCCATCAATCCCGTCAAACTAAGTGCGATATTGGCCTGATCGGCAAGTGGCGCCGAGCTGCATGTATTATAGCCACGTGCTATCTCCAGTCTGTTGTGATAGGGTCGATTTATTGAGGAAAATGCTTTATGCTTAGTGGGATAATTCAAGTTTATACTTCAAAATGAGGTTATACTTTATAAGTATACTTTATAACTTGGGATCAAGGTGTATTTTAAAAGGTAGAGAAGGGAAAAATCGATGCATTAGGAGTGTATACTTAGTAAGGAGGAACGCTTAGCATACCCGGTACCGGTAGTTGATATCAAAGTATTACTGCTTTTATCTAATTTAAAAAATTTAAGATGAATGAATGACTGAACAAAGGAAGGAGAAAAGGTGGAAGGCTGGGAAAGAAGGAAGGAAAGGAAGGAAGACAGGGAAGGAATAAAGGCAGGCAGGCATATACGAGACAATATGACATTGAGCTATAAGAGAAAGAGGGAAGGGACAATAAAATCTATCGTTTCAAGCCATAAAAGATCAAAGTTACAAAATTACTAATTGATTACCCTTTCTCATTCTTTAATCCCAAGCATAAAATCTCATCGATTTTTAATTTCACTGAAAAAAAACCCCACCAAATTCTAATGTATACAGGGGAAAAAGCTTTCTACTCAATGCATTTGGTACAGCGAGATTTACGGTTCCTGGGGTCGAATAAACGACACACACGATTGAAGGATCATAAAGATGATATTGGAATAATAATAAAATACAAACTGGGTGACTGAAAGTCACTGTACTAACACACACAGAATTGTATTTTGAAGATTTCTCTTTAAAATAGACTGTGCACTTCGTAAAATTGTTAAGTTCCTTGTGGAGAAGCAAATTTTAAAAAAAAAAAAGTGGCCACTGATATCAAAACGAACAAAGGCTGCTGTTTTGAACTTCAATACAAATAAATTAGATATTAATTTTATGACTTAACGGATCTCACTCAAAAGACAACCGTGATGACGTGTCTGAAACGTGCCAGTTGACTTTTTGCACGTTTGTTTCGTTTCTTGAATAACCAAGAAACTGAGACCTGAACGTAACTAAAAAGTAATTAGTTACTTTTCAAAGTAAAGTAATTGTAACAGTTACTTTGCTTTCAAAAAAGTAAAGTAATTGTAACAATTACTCACTTTTCAGAAAAGTTAAGTAATTGTAACAATTACTTGTTAAAGCAACTTTTAACAACCCTGCCGCCTGCTCATGTGCGCCGATCGCGTCCATGTTTCAAAATTTGGAAGAAGAGTAAGAAGAGTTAAACACCATGTTTGGAAAGTATTTTGGCCTTGGACCCCTGGATAAGTTAATGAGAGGTGTAAAACCTAATATAATCAACAGTGAAAAAAACATTGGCATCTTCATACCTTCACAGTTGGAACAAGAAATCTGAATAAAGAAGGAAATTTTACGGGATCTTAGGCAGAAACTACTGATGCTTTCTGGTTATCCCTTTTTCGTTTGCTAAACTTGAATGCATAAACATTGTATAACCACAAAGGTGACAAGCCGGGATGTTTTCGGCAGTCAACTTTAAAGCCGTGCGAACAGAATTAGTTAATCAACCCTCTCACAAGTGGGTCGGAGCTCTAGACATCTTGCCTACTCTTCCGGTGTTTAGTGTTTACCAAAGGTGGGTCTAAATAGATATTTCCAAATGTCTATTAAGATGAATACTCGCGGCTTGAATCTCGTAGATATACTAGATAGCGAAAGTGTGACGTCATATTTTTTAACTCGAGTGATGCGCTTTTCCTCGAGCGAGCTGGCGAGGGCCTATTCCCACACCCACCCCTTAACTTTGTTATTTTTTTTGCTTTGCTTTGCTTTGGTATTTGTATTTTGTTTTCTTTGAAACAAGGAACTAAACGCCAATTGAAGTTCCCGAAGTCCTTTGAACACGTAAACAATAACCTTTACTTTAAAAGTGATATAGTAATATTAGATCCAATAGCAATTTTTACAATCATCGTCTTCTTTCTCCTGACGTCTGAGATAGCAAAAGTTAACAGGAAGAAAATAGATTATGTCCATTTTAGTTATAGAAAGGCGCAATCTTCTCTGTGAGACTAGTTCTCCGGCCTTTGAGAACAGGTGCTCTGAAGGAGGACATAGATACTTTGAGTACCAGCATGTCCCTAATCTGACCTTGAAATAATACTTTTCATTACACAGTTTTTTCACCATTTTTTAAAAGAGTAAAACAACTTATTTTTAGAGAAAACAACAAACGATGGCCCTGATTTTAATTATAACTATTGTCTCAGTGAGTATCTACCAGTATCTATTAAATATTGCAAATATCGGGTACTCGCGACTGGAACCAAATATCTAGAGTTCTCAGTATCGATATCTATTAAAGCCCACCTCTAGTGTTCACTAAACAGTGGGGAAACGCCTTACAAATTCGGCCTCTCCGTCAGCTTGTCCCTATTCTAATTTGAATCAGGGACTCTACCATTTGTATTGCAACATGTCTCCAATTGGCGCATTACGACATGTTTAGTGGCACACACTGATCAGGCTTTGCAGAAAATATTCTGTGGTAAGTACTTACATTATATCCAACGCATCGCCGGTAAGTTGGATAGACTATAGCCGTAAGACAAGTGGCGTAAGTCCGTAAGTTAAACCTCCTGTTCTGCATTGTTCATAATTTGGCCGCGATCATAAAATTGATGATCACAGGCCAGATCACGGTGGCATTAACTTAGATCTATTTATTCATGCATACTTTAGATCTGTCTTTTGAGTAGGCTAATGTAGGGGGTCATACTCATTTAAAATATGTTCTATTCTCTGTTCACTGCAGTCTAGATCTAGACATTTAGATGATCTAGTCTGCTAGATCTAAATTTAGCAACTTATCAATGACTTGTACACTTGTGGATCCTTCTGACGTCTCTTATTGTGGGTCTCATAAAAACATGTATATGTTGAACATTATGAAATTTAGGAGGATTTCCATTAGTCAATGTTGGCCATCTTACAACAAGCACTGCAGAGGAAAACAAGACTGCAAGATTTGAAAACAACCACTTTTGTTTTTTCTTTTGTGTATCCCCCACAAGCCCCTCTTTCTAATACCAGCTCTATAAAAATCAGTGTGTTTATTGGTATGGGTCAAGAGAATGTTGTAGGATGGCACACATATGGAAATCCTTCCTGCAATTTCCAAGTGTTCGGTCAGCATTCCTGGTTGAATTGAGCTTAGCGTTGTTGTTGTTGTTGTTGTTGTTGTTATTGTTATTGTTGTTGTTGTAAGGGATTGCAACTGATCTAGACTTAATGCATTTCCGATTCTCAGTGAGACCATCAGTGACACTTCAGTGACACTGAATCGTAGTAATCAGATAAAGCTTGATAAACCTTGGCACTACTTAAGAAGTGTGGTACCGACTAATTTATCGATATTTACATATATATCAATTGCGATTACAACTATTATAATGACCAGATTTTATAGCTACACAAGTCATGGGGAGAGACCATTCCAACTGACCAGATAATAAAAATTTGATAGTTTATCTTAAATTTTCTTCTTACCAGTATATCATACGATCATCAAGTCCAAGCATCTTGATGTTTAAAATAAAGTGCTTTATGGTGTAGGTTACCAGACATGTCAATAAGTGCCGGCACGCCGGTCCTGACCGGTAAAAATCGACTCGGTCCAACAAAATGTTGGTCACTGTCGGACCACATGTCCGCCAGATCTACGTCCGCCAGATCTACGTCCGGTAGATCTACGCGTTTTGGAAATTAGTTGTAAAACGGAAGGGGTGTGAATGTACGACCTTAACGGAACCTAAATATCTGCGACGCTCATTAATCCGAGAACACGAATGACAGGCACTGCCTCCGAACCTTCAGCTTTGTTTACGATAGTAGCGTATTTCCCTTCCGGTTCAGATTGCCAGCTGTGCCAGGTAAGTTAAATTATTTGAGCTGATTTTTTTTTTACATTAAGTAATTTAAACAACAAAAATGCAAAAGAGCTTTTGGAATAGGTAGCGATCTCTTATTTCTCGTTTACCATTAAAAAATTAGATTCTTAAGCGAAAACTATAAGAATGACGCAAACCTGCGACATTTAACTTTGAAAACGCCTGGCTGGCACACTACGAAAGATTCGCCGTTGAGAACAAGGGAAGTTACTCTATTAAATAGTTTCTTAGCAGTCAATTCCCCGCGAGTTTACGATAGGCCTAATAAGCGATCGTCATGTCGTGGGCTATTGAGTTCAGTGCTGGGGCTTTTCCTGAAAAAAAAAAAAAAGAAGACTGAGGCGTCAGAGGAAGAGAGAAAGACAAGTTATGAGGAAACCAGAAAAGGGAGAAGTTTTAATGAACAATGGCAAGTGGGAAAGGGATGGTTGCAGTGGGACAAT
Organism: Ellobium chinense; assembly: GCA_033807755.1. Classification (NCBI taxonomy): domain Eukaryota; kingdom Metazoa; phylum Mollusca; class Gastropoda; order Ellobiida; family Ellobiidae; genus Ellobium; species Ellobium chinense. Next base: position 1,010,729 of record JAWQUT010000258.1, on the reverse strand, counting down.
GACAAGGGCATGACTTGCACTGCGTGTCAGGAACTGGTTAGTTCTAGAGGTGTGACAGATAAGAATCCATTTATTGGGGGGGGGGTGCCCAAATTTTCTAAAAAGTGCTGTCACAGACCACGAGGGGTCAAAGTTGCACATGAGAGCTATGGAGGTGGAAAAGGCAAAGAAGCGGAGTCTGGAAGAGAAGATAGGGTCAGCAGCAGGAAAGGCAGTTATCAGTATGAACGAACACAACAGAAAAGACCTGAAAATGAAGTTTAGAAATATTCATGCCCTAGGCCTAGCAAAGCAAAACAGGCCTTTAACTGATTTCCTCTGGCTAAATGAACTGAACACTGCAAAAGGCTAAAAGGCCTGACACATTGTGTCACATACAATAATCGAACGGTAGGAGTAACATTTGAAGGGCTTCATGGCAAAACGCATTATACACCATTCGGGGGTTGTGGCAAAACAGACCAGATTCAAAGCATATTTTTATGTGAAGGGTGAAATTTAAGTCTTAAATAATATTGATCAAATGTCCTTCTATGGAATGGAAATATACATGTATATCAAATACTCCTACTGCTACATGAAGTATGTAGAATAAGCTAAAAATTCATATTGGTGGATAACGCGTTTTGCCATGAAACCCTTCATTTTTGGAAACTATTGCAACCATAGAGAGGGAGAAAGCTGCCACGGTGCTGAGAGCTGCATCCTTTTTCTCTATCACAATGGATGGCAGTGCAGTGTTATAAATTATAAGCACACAATATTTTGATTCTTTGATAGGTGACTTAAGCAGGAAACGTGAGAAGGCTGAACTACCGGTACCGAAGACAGACTCAAAGAGAAGAACAGCTGCACTCTGCTGGTATTAGCCAGTGTACTGATGTAGTTATCCTAGACATAGAAGATGCTGCCATGAAAGGAGACAGTGGGGAAGAATCAGATGACAACTTGGACAGTGCAGACACAGAACCATCAGAAGCTGAAACTGATGCCCTCCTCACTCATTTTGAATAAACTTTGTTGCTTTCTTTTTTTCTTTTCTTTTTTTTTTTTACTTTGAATAGACGTCTACGACATCTTAGGTAAAACAGTGTTTTAAAGAGACACATGAAAGCATGTAACTGTATGTTACAAAGTGCAATAAATTAGACATGAAGTTAAAATGTAAACTCTTTAAGCACGCATAAGGTCCTCATACACAGTGGGTCTTGTGGTGTGTGTGTGTATCAAAAAATAACATTAGTCTAGATTTGAACCGTTTGTTTGAAACTGTCAGAATGTGACATTTCTTTACTCTTTTTTACAGATTAGAAGAAAGCTTTCGTTTGATTTTCTGTTTATTCGTTTTGATTTTTCAGTCAGACAAAACTCAGCTGCCTGTCTTACCGAATGTCCGGCACATTTTGACCATTGTTGACATGTCTGGGATACCATTGCCCAATATGAGCAATGATATTTCTGAGTGCCTCCTCTCCAGCTTTACCATGCTCTTCTCACCACTGGAACTCGTCCAGGTGAGAGGCAAGCTGGGTATTATGCACTCCTGCCATCCGCTTAAAACGTCTCTTGGCTTTTTTTTTTCCAAAAGCAGTCTAGTTCTACATGATTAGTGCATGCTCCAATCACTGGATCCACAAAGTTCTGGTCGTGGGGACCACCATGAGATGTTGGTTAAGGGGATTCACAGGCAGGTTGGCGATGTTTGCTTAAGCTGCATGACAATCAGTGTGTACAATACTTCCTGTGTGGATGATTTTGATAAAAGAAAAAAATAGATTAGCCTGATGTTATAATACGTTGAAATGTAATGCGTTGATATTGTAACATTGTGAAATTGTTTGTTATGTACAGTACTTATGTTACTGTGATGCTTGTTACTAAAATCATTTTGAATAAACTTTGTTGCTTTCTTTTCTTCTTTTTTTTTTAAACTTTGAATATGATATCTTAGGTAAAACAGTGTTTTAAAGAGACACATGAAAACATGTAACTGTATGTTACAAAGTGCAATAAATTAAACATGAAGTTAAAAAAGTAAACTCTTCAAGCACACATAAGGTTTTCATATACAGTGAGTCTTGCGGGGTGAGTGTGTGTGTGTGTGTGTGTGTATGTGTGTGTGTGTGTGTGCGTGCGTGCGTGCGTGCGTGCGTGCGCGCTTGCGTGCGTGCGTGCGTGAAAGAGAGAGAGAGTGCACGTGTGTGTGTATAAGGGGAAGGGAGAAGGGGCAATTTCCAAGGGAGGCAATGCAAACGATATTTATTTGGTTACTTTCCTTGTTAAGAGGACAGATTACCCGATATCACAACCCCCAGCAGGCCAGATCACTGAAGACCTTCCTGAATTTTTGACTACTTCTAATCTTTAGCATCCTAACAATATATTTCACTGCCTGCAACTAAAATATTATGTTACAGACATGTGCTCTATGCAATATATTATGAATGAAATACTGTCCAAAGTACTTAAAATGTATGATGATGACAGAATAGATATAACATTTTAAGGAGTGCATTCCCTGAATCCTGCCTTAATATAATTATGTTTGGAATAATTAATGGCATACTTTACCTGGGGCAATGTGCTGCTGAATTAACGGGAGGAGAGTTTGCTGCACTTTTGTCTGGGATGAGTTCGAGGAAATCTCTCCCTGTGGCTGGGCAAATGCCTCCAAACACCCACCTCTGCGTCACAACATGCTAGACATTATTTTTTTCTTTTGTCCATGAGGCTCTCATCTACTTCCACAATCATCCCTGGTCCTCCAATCTGTGCGGGATTGTTGGTAAGCCACCAAGAACATGCATCCCTGAAATAGCTATAGGGCCTACCACTGTATTATTGTCGGTTCGATAACACCAGAAAGACTGTTGACAGGGATTTTAAATGCCCAAAGGAAAAGCAATTCCATTATTTTCGCAAATGGTAAATGGCATGCCTCAAACAAAAAAGAATCTTTCTTCAGGGAAACCTTATTTCCTTTATGGCTTGGACAGCTCCATACCTTCTCCTCTCCCCTACCTGACTTTACTACTGACATGTACTATTAAAATGTGTATAATATTTTTATGTAGATTGATTAGACTAGATCTTGATTATGTGATTACTTGATGACGGAAACAACATCATTGCACTCCGGACTCATCCATATGTGCTCCATTCCCCGATCCAGAACCCAGCGAAGAGTGTCCCTACTAATCCTACTTATCGATTAGATCAGTCAGTTAGATTAGATAATGGTGCTTCAGACATGGCAGACAAGCTCAGCAGAAAAGGAAAAGCATTCATTGCTCTAACATTCCACTTGAAATACAAAAGAATTTAGATTTTTGAAGGCTTTATTAAATATCACACAAAGACTACTAATATTCAGCTGTTTATAGGCTACTGTAATCTCTTCTTGAATTTGAGGCTTCATTTCATGTCTGTCTTTGATAAGATAAGATATGATAAGATAAGATAAGATTAGATAAGATAACATAAACTTTAATATCCACGAGGGAAATTCCGTTCACAGTTGATACACATTCAACAATAAATTACATTTCACATTCAACATTAAATTTCATTTCAGGTCATACACATTACCTCACCACACACGCAACCACGCCTTCATACATACCCACACTACCGTTGACACATATCAGAATGTCAACCGTGCTGTCGCCACAGAGTAGCGCCAAAAAAAATAAAAAGATGTCGTGTTCTCAGCATCAGCCCTGTAATTCCTGATAAATGCCTGAAAAAATAGAGCATGCAGTGTACACTCGAAGGTATCAAATCTGATAATGAAAATATGATAATCGATCTTAAAAAACTGGACTAGTATCGACATTTGAAAAAACCTGGTCAATATATTAATTGTAATCGGTAGCGATATAAATGTAACTATCCATAAATTAGTCGGGACCACACTTCTTAAGTAGTGTCGATACCTTTCTTAGAGGTATTTAAGAGCTGCATTGATTCTCTTTGGTATCATTCAGCTTTGATAACAACGTTTTTGCAATGATTTTAGGAAGAGAAGTTTGCATGGCATGCTATCTTTTCAGCCAATGACTCAGGAGCATGCATAAATGCCAGAGTATGACAGCATTTCAACTCATTTTACAAAATTCTGTGGCTCAACCTGCATTCTTAATCATCACCATAGATCCCATGATATTGCCCTTAAATCATGTATAAATCTAAATCTTAACTTAAACAGTTCAAGCATTATTATAAGGAAGTGTCTTCAGAGGTGATATGCCACTTTGTAATGCAATAGCATGTGAAGAAAAAAAAACAACACAACAATATCAGCTTATGATACCTGCTGCTTCTAAGCTAAGTGCTCTTGTCCTTCTACCTTCAACATCCGCGAAACATGTTTTTACTTCTTGTCAACGGAGGTGTAGTGTGTTTCGTATGTGAATATGTATGAAAAATCGGACTGTGCACTGATGGGGTAAATTTAGTGCTTCTACTGTTGCATCCTAAAGTCAAAGTGATAGCCCACATAATTAGGTAGATCTAGTATGTTAGAGATAGTATGCCATCTATAACCCGCCTCTCAAATATTCAGAAGTAGTACTGCGCAAACTTTTTATACCCGTTAAAGCACCTCCTGTTACTAAGCATGACATTTTCAGTTTAACTTAGTTTAAGTACCAAATGTCTTTTGATATGACTGCATTATTTTTATTCCACAGACGTAGGTCTATTTTCTTATACCGTGCTTAGAGAGTTACACGTGTGCTCCTTTTTAAAAATTCTTATAATCCCAATAAAATTGTGCTTGTCGACATAAAATTTGTTCTGAGACAGTCGGTCGCCTGACTAGTCTTCACTTTTCATTGAGGCCTGTTCTTGTGAAGTGTGATCAGAGACGGACGCCGCGGTGCGTGGCATTCAGAAGGACAATCCCTTTGATCATCACCGCAAAGCGGACTGTTAAAGATTATGGCATTCAGTGAAACAAGGTTTCTGAAATGTGCTCCCAGATAGCTGGCCACAACCAGGAAGACTAGGTGTCATCACTTTTGATCTAGAAGCTTCCTTCTAGATGCTGGACGTGTTCAATATGGTCATCCCTTTGTCTTCTGCAAAAGGGACCGCGGCGGTTGACCAATGTGGCATCTAACATGCTCTGTGTTAGTTAGCCTCGCCCAGGAACTTATATTTTGATAATGTGTTGTGGAGATTCTTACTAAGAAGTCTGAACATTTCCGTGTTCAGTAATGTAATCCCGTTGATTGTCTTCTGCCATGAAAACCCTGGCGATTGGCCTATATGGCTTTTAAAATTTCCTGGTTGGCCGCAGCCAGGGAGATCAGTTGTCGTCACTTGTGTATTGATCAAGATGGATGGCTCCTTATGAAAACAGCGCACAGCTATAAAATAACGCAAAAACGCCCCATAACAGTGCTATGCTGATTAAAAAGTGTATACCAAATACAGATCATGTCTCACGTGCATTCTAGCTCATCTTTATCGTCAGTAAATTGCAATAAAAGTAAATAAACACGGTCCAGACATTGTTAACTTTCCAGCCAGTCATTTTTAAAAAATCTGGTAAGAATTCAGATGGAACTTTTGTCCCGATTGGCTCCCGGATAACAATGCGCTGTATTGGGTATAATGTAATTGTAACTGAGTGTGAATGATGGCTCGTGTAGTATACAAGTGAAGTGTACTAGAATAGCAGAGCGGGTAAGGACTGAGTGCAGTTGAGTATGTAGTGTTATTGTCAGCTTAGATAGTTTTCATTTGTACTTTTCATATAATATGTAATTAGCATTTGTATTGGCCAGGACAGGCCTAAAAATAAACAAATCTTGAATCTTGAATCTTGGTACAAACGTTTTGCGCTCTTTCTATCGGCGGTACAATCCCCATGTATTGTTTAGGTCATACTTCAGATGCTTTTGTAAGAAGTGTGAATAGCACTGGACAGGGATGCTTTGTATTCAGTATGGTAATCCCTTTGATCAGAGTTTTCAATTTCGGTGACTTCACTTTGGACTGATTTCTCTTAGTAAGAAGTAAACGGAACATTTTGGAAAGTAGGTGAGCATGAGAACATCCACTTTATGACATTACTGCTATACGGAATAGATCATGTGGTATCGGTACACATCCGTCTGTGCATTACACATGAGGAAAGAAGGTATTTCATTAACACATTGAAATTCACATTTATCTAAAAAAGAAAATAGGAAACAAACATAAATATACCACCTAGATCCAGGAACGGAATTCAAGCGATATACCGCCTATATAGATCCACATAGGAAGGTTGGTCTATTCGGGTGGCATACCACCTTTCTAAAGCTTGCCTAATTATATTGTTGCCTGCCATTGGCACTACATAATCTTATTGTTTGACTTCCTCCATGAGCAATGTCATGAGGCTTTCTCACACAGTGCTTGGTTTAGGGTTAGAGCCATGATTCATAAAAGAGGAAACACACAGAATTGAGTTCCTAGAAAATGATAAAGTCAGGGGACTGTTTGAGTCCCAGAATATTGCCTACAAAATTTGCCAGGCCTCCTAATTCAGTTCAAGTTCAGTGCATTACTGCATGCAAAAACCCAACCCTCGGTACTTGCATTTTTTATCACATGAGAAACGTCTGGACTGTATATCTCACAATTGATGGAGTGGGTGGCATGTGTGATGAGAGAGAAATCCACCTGTTTTAGTGTGTGTATGTGCTCATAATGAAACTATAAATGTTACCATACATTAGTGCTCAGAGTATGCTTGCAGAATAGTTCACCAATGCAAGAAGTTTATACTATCACCACCGCTTAAAAGCAACTCCTTGGGAGCATGGGAAAAGTTGCGATCAAGCAACACTGATATACTGAACTGTATCTTCAGTCTTGTGAGCAGGATTGATGGGAAGAGGGTGGAGAGAATGGACATATTGTTCTCTCTCAGTTGTCACAGCTTGAAGTGCTCGAGAAAACCACCTCATCATGGATTATAAAATTCCTAGTTTGGCAAAAATCTTCAATCAAATTTGTGTTGCTGAAGATTGTCTTTGCAAGATGGGCACAGCACTGCCTAATGTACAATATAACATGGTCAGTGTCAGGGTCATTGTCCTACCATCCACTTGCCATGCGAAAAATAGTATGCAAAGATCTCTCATCAGGATGGGTCAGTCCTGTTGTTATGCCTGCCTTTCACAATCAACTTTACCCTTTAAGCGCGAGCATCACATTTTTACACTTGTTAGTGGCACTTTAAAAACAACAACGTCCAATTTATTTGCATTTTGGTGGCAACCTGGGAAGCACCAGCGTCAAACTCATACATTGCCTTGTGTCAGGGAAGCGGCAAATTTTAAAGTGAAGTGATAAAATGATCGATATTGGGTCATGCTGTGGGGGTGTGCTCAGCATTATTATAATTAAAGAGATGCCAGAGGAGGGTCCTTATCCATAACATGCTTTTATCTGTGCTAATCCTGTCAACAACCGCTGATCTATTCACCATTGATAATTGCCAAAATATTGAGATTATCCAGTTGTGATTATCTCGTGACTTGTTTAGAAAAGATTATGTTCTCTAAAAACTGTTGTGATAAAATGGAAGTTGTGATTTAACCGCCTTGCAGCTGGGCAGAATCAGTGAACTGTTTCTGTTAGTATCCGCTAAGTTAAATAGGTTTCCTGTTGAAACTCATGTTTCACCATTGCAAACTTCTATATTATCATGTATTATTACTATTAATCTATATCCAATGAGCCATTGTCTCTTTAACATATTTACTTGCTGAAAATTCGACAGTTTTTAAATGACATAGAATTAACATATTAAAACTATTCAGTTTCATTGTATAGTCTATGACATAAGGCATGAGAGAACTGGACTGGTCTAGTAAAGGTGTAGGATATCTAATTGCATAGTGCCCAGCCAGGTGCAAGCAAGATGACATAGCAAGCCATTAGTTCTCGGTTGATGTGTGGCAGAAGTGACTTAATTATACAAGTCTTCAGTTTTCAGTGAGCTTGAATCTGTTCCTTTATTATTGTTTTAGGTTCTCGGGGTGCACCATCATTTTAAGGAGTTTGTGATTCTAAGTTTGATGTGTCATCTTGTCTGATAAAACATGACCAACTCTACTGCCACATGCATCGGCTTCCCAGACCATCCTAGCCAGTGTGTAAGTATGAGTAACTTGTATGTAAATAACAACCTCACCTTAAATCAGCATTCCTCAGACCATCCTCTGTAAGCTCTTACCAGCATCTGTGCTTCCATTCTGAGATGTCCGGTTTTTTTTTTTGAGGTCTTTTGCAATTGTGGCTTTGCATGACCTGTTCCTGTGTCTTCCAGTCTACGTCATCTTTCAGAACCTGTTGTCCATTCTCATGATGTGTGCAAGCCATCTTAATCTTCATTCATGATTAGTTGCTTAGTTGCTGTTATTTCTCTCTTGCTTGTTGTTCTGAGTAATCCCTCATTCTATACATGATCGTCATATGAGATTCTTAAAATTTGTTCCATTTATTATTGTTGGAAGGCAATTAATTCCTGTGCGTCGTAATGCATAGATCTTCAACATGTGACGAACACACAATAATATGTACTGTATTGTTGAATTGTATGCTCACTTTGGTATCAATTGGATGTTCTTTGGTTTTATAATCATGGTTAGCTTACCAAGTAATCCTGCTGAAAAAAAAAAGAAGTTGAAATCTTAGTTTTTTGTTGTTGTTTTTTTTCATTTGTGCTGTCAGTAACAAAATCTTGAGATCCTGAAAATATCAAAAAAATTGCAGAGCAGAAATGTTATAAATATGATCAGTGAGTATCCTTTCCACCAGTGCAAGTGATTAAAGCATTTCTGATTAATTTGTTCATTCACTGTACTCGCAGAACATTTCACAGTGGAAGTTCACTCATACACACACATACATATGCAAACCCCACCCCTCCCCCAACACACACACACACACACACACACACACACACACACACACACACACACACACACACACACACACACACACACACACACACACACACACTCACACACACACGGAGAGAGAGAGAGAGAGAGAGAGAGAGAGAGAGAGAGAGAGAGAGAGAGAAAGAAAGAGAAAGAGGGCTATCAGAGCATGGCATCGTCAGATCCTGACCTTCCTGTAGCGCTTACAAGCTGTTAAAATTAGACTCATCATAAAAATCAGGAAGTAAGCTGTTTTAGTAATAACGCTACTGGCTGGCTTCATGATTCAACCAGATGGGAAACCAGAAGGATATCAAAGCTTGTTGCATGAGATGTTAGTGTTATTCTGCTTAAAGGAAAGTTGAATCATCCTACAGACCATGCCAAACCATATGATACACTATTATTAATTATCCTAATAAAAAAGTCTGTGAAGTGTTTGTCAATGTGATGTAATGCCTCTGCTTGCCCTAAACGTCCCACACAATTACAGTTTGCAAAGTCTGAATTCTTACTCCCGCTGTGTGCGTGGCAGTCATAAGCTTACACCATGTACGTTCTAGCCATACAATCAAGCTGTCTAGCCAGTGCTCTGTGGACAGCTGATAATACACTGGCACAAATCATTTAACACTACTGTAAGCAGCAGATGTGTCAAAACAAAACCATGCTAAGGCAATACATATATACACTATTTACATGGCTTACATAGACGAACTTAACTGTCTTCTGAATTTATGACTAGAACCTTAATTGAGATCCAAATAATACATTGTTGCATAGACATTATATATATATGCAGTATATATAAAACAGAGTGTTTGCACAATGCTTTTACTTCACAAAATTGATTTGGTGGACATTACAGATAATTCTCAGAGAGAAAAAGTACTGGAAAATGACAAATTATATTTGACATGTGTATCCAATTTTAATCAGTTTCAGGACCGTAAACTGTTCATGTTTCACTAATTCAATATTAGACTTTCAAACTGATTTTCTACAGCAGCTTGGAACTATAACAATGAGAAAGTGAAAAAGAGAGAGCTGGAGAGAACTGCTTGGATGAGCAGAAAAGAGAGAAAAGTGATAGGAAGAATGCCTTGATAGAAGCTTTAGGTTATCGTAAATTATTTATGCAGAGACTCTGTGAGTTTCAGCTCTCCTGTCTGTCAATTCTCCCCTTACTATTTCATGAATCACTGTTATTTAACTATTTGATAACTAAGTGTTGTTATTCCTTTATCAGGATGTCATCATAGCTGTGCGGAAGACTTTGGGTGCTTTGTCTTTTGTAGGATGGTGAGTTTAGTGTGCCATGTCTTGGGACTTTGATTAATGAAGGCAGGGTGTGTCAGTGTGAGTGTGTGTGTTTAGTTCCTAGTATGATGTAGTTTGGTGTAAAGGCATGACTATACAAGATTTAATATCATTATATTATGAACTGTATGGTGAAGTACAAGATCAGATAATGTCGAAGGCAGCCGGTTGAATTCAATATGAGATCAGTAATCAAATCTCACACAAGTGAATAAGTTGCTTTTCACCATTGTGCTTCAAAACTGGGCTAAGTCAGACTTGTGTCATTTTTTGATAAAGGAACCATGTTGTTTATGAGATCACATTACTTATTGACATGTTCAAAAGAATTAACATGCGCCAGTAGTTTTCTGTCAGAATTGCAATTGCAAAAATAGATGTTGACTGTGTTTTGCTTGGCAATAAAAACATTCATTTGCATTCTTTCAGAATTGTGGAATATAACTTGGGCCACTTTCAGATTGTAGTGACATTATTTTATCAGGGTTGTTCGCCATGACTCTTTAGTGGTGTTTCTTTTGGGCCAAAGAGCAATAAATTGACCAGATTAAGGAACAGCATTGATTTTATGAGCCTGGACACTGAGCTACTATGTCGGGCGACTTGAGTCACCAGCAGGCAGAAACAGTAATATGGCTACTGGCAACTCAAGTCAGACAGAAAAGTGTTAATAATTTCATCGCCTTCTCCTTGGTACCCTCACCCCACTCCCACATCTTAATTGACCTTAATATAGAGACAAGTTCAAATACATAGATTCACACAGTGTGAAGAGAGAGAAAAGATATTTCTTAGTTTCAGCACATCTGTTATGAAAACTAAGCTTATTAAAAGATTGTGTTTATCATGTGCGATAAAAGACAAGAACTAATCGTGAAATATCTCATTCGTTTCAACAGTGTTTTTATGATCTTCATAATCTGGCTGTTTCGCCGATATGTTGCCTTTGCGCAGGTTAGTAATACTTTTCATTGGTGATGAGGCAAAGGGTACTTGTTATTTGAGCATGACAGGGGTCCACCGGTTGTTAAGGGAGACACACACAATGTTATAGTAACTACTAGGTGGAGAGAGGTTTTCCTCCTGAGGATTAGTTTTTGTGAGTTGAGCCTGACTCATGATGATTGCTTTCTGTGAGAAAAAAAATTGCTTTTAAAATTTTTTCAAAGGGCTTCCATCAAGTAAATGATTTGTTTAGGAGGTGGTAACAGGCAAGGGAAAAGTTTGGCAGACTTGTAATGTCACATTGGAAATCAGTTCTGATTTTTTTGCTGAAATAACATTCTTGTGAAAAAAAAAAATCTGCAGTATGGGTGGCAGCTCAGTGGTGTTATGGCGCCCACCTGCTGTTTAGGAGAGGCATAATCCATACTTAGCTTTGTTACAGCTGTGTATCCATTTGTTGGCATCATTTATATACCTGTATGTAAATTTGTCACTTCCTTCTTTCACTGATTTCTGTTAGTTGTCAGTGGCATCATTTGGGCCAAATGTTTTGATTTACTGGAATCTATAATTTACTATTTTGCGATACCGGATGTTCTTACTTACATCACACAGTGATGTCATTAGCAGAGCTCTATAGGGCCTAAACTACTCTTGTATCGGGATTGTGAATATTGAAAGTATTGCTTAAAGTAGAAACTTCAGAATATCTAAAATCTTTATTGGTGTCTTTTGACTCATCTGACAACTAGACTATGTATGTAACGAAATTTTTAACATCTGTTTTTATTTGTCAGCGTCTGATTTTGTATCTCAGCATTGCTGCTCTGTTTGACAGTATTGGCTATATGATGGTAAGACTGGGGTTTATGCTTTAAGGTGTGAAGATGCCAATGTATTTTTCACTGTTGGCTATATTAGGTTTTACACCTCTCATTAACTTATCCAGGGGTGCCGTTTCAAAATACTTTCCAAATATGTAGTTTAGCTCTTCCTCCAAATTTTGACACAAAGAAAAATGCACCGGAACCAGTTAGATTTTGAGAACTTAGGCAGTGATGCAGACACCCTAATATTTTAGGCCTTTTCACTCAGTAAACAGGGTAACCTTACCCACCTAGCAACAATCACAAATTTTATACTTGAGTGACTAAACCTCACCTATTCTGAGTCTTCAGATATATTTGCACCTATCTAAGCCTTTGAAATTAAAATCCAACCCCTCCCCC
>JAWQUT010000258.1:977187-992275 GCA_033807755.1 Ellobium chinense | reverse complement strand
ATAATTTACTGATAACATAATGCATGAATTCTGTGTTATTCACATTCCATTTGTTCATAATCAATGTTTCTCATCCTGAATCATGTTTATCACCACCAGATCTTGCTGAAAGAGGATATCAAGCCACTGAGAGTGTATCCATTCATCTACTTGGCTCTGGCTATCTTCCCACTCATCAACAGGTGAATATTTGCTCTCCACATTTCTCATATCATACAAGACTTTCTGGTGATGAAATGGTAAGAATTCCTGTTCAAAAGATACTCAGAATCTAAACCTTGTATGGTCAGAATTATGAAAGCCAGATAATAAAACTGACCAAAATTTTGATGCAAGGCTCTCTGGTTTATGTCAGTGAAGGAAATGATTATCTGTAAATACAGTGGAGTCCATTAATAACGACAACTGTAATAACGAGAACACTGTAGTAACGAGACATTTTTCAATCCCCGTTTTTTATCCTTCTTAATCTTTAAGAATAAACCATTGGGTTTAACGAGAGTTAGTGGATAATCATCTCGGTAATAACGAGAGATTTTCTATCCCTCCTGGTCACAAAAGTTCTCGCCACACCCCCACCTCGTCATCAAGTTCCCGGCAGGGCACATCATGTGGTAGCCGGTAACAAAGAAAAACAACGAAAGGAGCGTCCTTGTGCAGTGTGTAATCCCCTCTCCCCTACCCCTCTCCCTCCTCTCATCTTCGTCTGGCTCGAGTGCGCACGGCTCATTGGCATTCTCGCCCTGCACGTAGTGTGACGCAACCCCCATCACATTGCGAGCCGCGTAGATAGTCATGTGATGATACTGATGACACGCGTGTTGTGTTTAAGTTTAGGCCAAGCCTGTTCAGTCTAAGCTTGATTGCTACAGTGATCACATTGCTTTTCAAAGTTTATAGAGACTAGATCCAGTCAGTATTTCGCGGTCTACGTCTAAGAGATGGCATCTAAAAGAAAGCGGATTACACTTGAGACTAAAGTAGCAATCATTGAGGCAGTGGAAAGAAAAACAAAGACGAATGCACAGATTTGTAGAGAATTTGATCCACCATCAAGTACTCTCTACACGATATTGAAAGAGAAAGAAAAGATCATGAAAGCTCATAACAATGGCGAATTTGACCGTGACCGCCAGAAATTGAGAACCGCAGATTTTGCAGATGTTGACAAGGCACTTATCAGATTATTTCCCTTTGTTTCCCTTGGTAAATTCGTCATTTGGGAATAACGAGAACTCGGCAATAGAGAGAAAATGTGCCTGGGCCGTCTGCTCTCGCTATTACAGAGTTCCACTGTATACTTTTTTAAAAAATCTTTCAGGAGAAGGAATGATGTGAACAAGGTTGTTTTGATTTTGTTTAAACAAGGTGTGCAAACTCAAGTTTGTGTTGTTACAAGAAGAAATTCAGAGGTACTCTTCCCTCTTTCTGGTTACAGGAGACAATTTGTGTCTGGAATGTTAAGGGGGATTTTGAAATGAAAGGGGCAAGTCAAGCACATGATCATGTGGCCCAGAAAAAATATTGGGTTTCCTTAATGTTCTCCTGAATTTCTATGTGACTAATTTATTGACTTGTTTGTTTTTGCCAGGATCCAGAATGCCATCTCACCAGATGACCATGTGTTTGTCCTGGTTCTTGTGTCTTCCATATTATCCCCACTGCATGGTGAGTTCTGAGGCTTAGAGCTATCATAATGATCTACATTATGAGTTTAGCCATTGATGGAGTGTTCAACAGCCTAATAGAGCATGGCATTATTAAGGAAAGGATGACAGAATTTTAAATTTTGTCCTCATCCTTGAAAATGACAAAGTAAGGAAAACAGCACAAACTTGCTCATACATTTTTAATGGAATTTTGCGCATCCAGGAAGTAAACATTGACTATATATCTTTTCCTGTTTATTTGATTGAAGTCGGTGATATGGGCAGAATTTTACAGACAACAGTTCTGGTATTATTGCAGTGTAAAACAACGGGCCACACCCCTTGTCCATTCTCCTGTTTTAGATAATTATGATTACGCTGTTCCAGGTCTCTTCTTGGCCTTTTTCTTCGCATAATTTCAGTGATCATAGAAATCCTTACTTTACTTTATAACATTGATCTTTGCATCTGCGGTCACTGAAATGTTGCGATTATTAGGAATAAGGTTATCCATATGTGAGCAGTCGGGAAGTGTGTTAGGGTCATGGGTGAACACTAGGTTCGCACATGGAAGTTAGGGACTGATTCAGGCAATAGGTATTTAAGAATTAAATTGCTGTGAAATTAGTGTCCCTGTAGTGTAGTGGTAACACGTTCAGACTTGCAAGCTGAGAGATCCTGGTTCGATCCCCGGCAGGAACACAAATTTTCTAGAGTAGGTTTTTTTGGCCCTTCTTCTCAAAATTGATCATTCACAGTAATTTGGTAAAATCCCTGGTGACACACTTCCTTAAAATAATATGTAACATCAGAAAAATTATCAGACTAAGCTCACCTTCCTGCCCCTTATTGAGAGAGAACAAATACAATACTACGCTACTGTATTGCTGTTCCACCCGGTTACATTTGGCGATGTCGGGGGATCTCAAATCATCTTATTGATCTCACAGGTGCCGTGAATGCTATTGCTTTTGGAATGGACAAAGATACTCTTGCTAACCTGCGGCCAAGTCAGCTTAAGGTAAGTAGAATCATGTACTTATACCAGTACTTGTGTGTATCAACATTATTTTCTTTTGATTTGGTTCTTTCAGTACTTCATGTTTTAAATATAACCTCTGTCATTTTGAAATATAATCTGCCATTTTGTGAAACCTTCAGTAATTTTCAGTTAGTGTTGGACACACTTATTGTATTTCACTTTGTGAAGAGATCAGTCATAAAAAAACTTTGTTTTCCTTACTCATATTAAAGTTTAACTCTCAACCCCTTTGCCAGATTGTTGTTTTAGAAATGTATGACACATTTGTTTTCTTAATTAGCCAGCTTTGAATGAGGGGCCTAATTTCATTTCTCAGCTAAAACTCTTCATTAAATCTTAGATTAATCTGATTCCATGAACAGAACTTAATTCCAGTTGTACTCTGATTCTAACAAGAGATTAGTATGGCTTAATGTAAAGATACAGAGTATAAATTCTAACAAGAGCTTGTGTTAAGTGAATGTAAAGATACAGAGTATAAATTCTAACAAGAGCTGTGTTAATGTAAAGATTTAGAGTGTAAAATCTAACAAGAAATTAATTTGAGCTAATGTAGAGGGTTAGAGTACCATTTAATTCTTAGATTTTCTAGTTTTTATCATTTAACGCTAACCAAACCAAGTTTTACAAATATCTTTCTCCTTTATTATCTTTTTTTTCGTTTATTTTCCCAAGCTTTGGTTTTCTCACCTCACTGTTAGTAGGGTAGTCCAAGCAAATGATGAAATCAGTGACCAGGGAGTTTGGAGGAGGGGAGGTAAGGGAAGAAGGGTTTATCAATTGCCACTTGCTGATCAGAAACTGGACTACCTTGCTACATACTCTTGTTCAGCCACCAAATTTTGTTTTGTCATTTTTTTCCAGTCTGACACAATTTATTTCACTGTACTGCATCAATATTATCATTCACATGCACAGTGCATATTCTTGTAGTCGGTCAAAATGAGGCATATGTCACCAGATTAGAAACTGAGATATTTAGCTCAGAAGTTGATTTAAACCTTATACTATTGAGGTTTTGTCGATTGCAAATATTGAAAGTAGAACAATTTCTTTTCAAGAAAATATTAATTTTAGGGATACATGTTTTGTCTTGTGATCAAGATTATATGACCTTGTAATGTGTAAAAGTTTTTGTGGAAGTTTGATCTCAGAATTTTCACCATCGCACAGGGTTCACCCCTCCCCTTCTTTCCCCTTCAAGCAACTATATCTGTGGCAAGTAAAATGCTAGCTCTAGCTCAAAATTTTTTTTCTGCCTAATAAATGTATATGAAGTAAGCTGTTATAGTAAAAGAAAATGACGTAAGCCTCAGTTTGCTTGGCTGCAAGATAATAGATATTTACTGCTGAAAGTCTTGAACAAAGTAGATATGGTGTTCAATACTTAACTTCAAAATTCTGTGATATGCCTGCTTGAATGTTTTACTGCTGAATGCTGAAAATCTCAGGGTCTCAAGGATGAAGAAAGAAATATGAGGGGAAAAAAAAGCTACTAACAAACAAACAAAAAAATAAGAATGAGAACAAAAGGTGGAACCTCTGGTAAAATTCAGACCGTGTTAGAAACACTGACTGTGTGTTTCACATTGTGAAGAGATTAGTCCTCAAAACTTTGTTTCCCGTATTCATTTTAAATTTTAATCTCAACCCATTTCCTAGGTTTTTGTTTTATAAAGTATGATACTTTTGTTATCTTACTTAACCAGTCATGAATTGTGGGCTAATTTCATTCATGGTGAAAGTTTTTCAATAAATCATGTACACATCTGACTCTACGAGTCAGAACTTAACTACTTTTAATTGCTTAATGACTTAAAATACTTAATAGTTTCAGAGTTAGGAAAAGTTTTGAGTGCTTTGAGTGGGTACGAAGATTCTAGAGTGTTAAATAAATAACAACTAGATAAGTCATCCCTGAAAAAAAAAAAAAAAGGATAAAAGGAGTAAGACTCCTATCAATTGTTGAATAAATTTGTGTGAATGTGAGCTTTAGATCTGACCCTAAGCTTAACTGACTGTTGTTGAGCATTTCTAAAACACTGGTTACTTCCTTGTGATGGTAGCATAGCCTGTAGTTGATAGAACATTTCACAAAATACTTTCATGTGTTTGGGAGCACTGCACTGTTAATCCACATATACACACACATACGAAAAACTCAAGCCCACAGACAAATTCTTGTTCTGTGTAAAAAGTCACTTATGTTTTACAAAAATTAATGTCAAATTGTACCCATCCAATCTGCCGCAGTTACTACCTGCTTTCTTCCCTGCTTTCATATCTTCATTTCTGAAGGTTGAGTGCTTTGAGTTAGATGGTGTACTTCATTCATGCATCAATTTTTGTAAAGTTTTCTTATGTTTAAATCATTTCCTTCTGTTGAAACCTCTGGTTAAATGTTTTTAGTGTGTGAGGTGTTAATTTTTTACACAAGGATGGATAGATTCCGTTCCCATTGTTTTGTTAAATTTCTATCAATGTGCAATTCATCTTTTTAAATCGTTAAACTTTTCAATTTTGACACACTTTTTAAATAAAGTTCTTCATGTCATTTTATAGCACTTGTTGGATATGGTTTTACAAATTTGAAATTATTAAATAATTATCTTTACACTGCATCAAATGCTACAGTTTGACTTCAGTTGAGTTTTGAAAGTTGTAAAGAGAAGGACTTTGAACTTAAGGCAAGCGTGATTTATTCTGTGAGCAACAGCGGCAAATTGGAAGAGGGTGCAAGAACATATCTATATTAATATCTTGTCATAATTTGGGACACATTATTGTTAAAACTGATCACAGTGTAGAAGGTAAAAAAGTGCATTTAATGAGTTTTGCAAAAACGCTCTTCAATTGTGCTCATACATGGTCACACGCACTCAAAAGGTTAAGAGTATAGCTATAGGTATGAAATAATCTAACAAAATAGAGAGTTTAATCTGTTCACACAGGGTAACCTCAAACAGTGTGAAGTTGTAAATCATTAGGTTGCCTGTTAATTACAGTACCTATAAAAACACAGCATGATGATGCATGAATGAAGCTGTCGTCTCTCTCACCCCCAGCTAGCCTTCCTCAGCCATCGAGCGCAGCAACCAGTCAGAGAAAACCACGTACGCCATGCTCAAGGCTCATGACACCGAGGAGCTGTCAGAAGAGGAGTTGATTGTGGGAAGTAAAGATGGCGAGAGGGACAGTGGACTCTTGTCTCATAGATGACACTAGGTTGTCCTTAATATGCATACGTTTCATTCAGATCTTCCAGGCATTTGTTATGGGCTTTGTGTTGAGGACCTCATGGAACATAAAATTACCCACACCCTCTTTGTTACTGTCAGTTGTTACTGTCTATAAATGTTGTGCGTTAAAGTACCCATAGATGCTTCAGGAGAGTATAAATCACCATATGAAAAGTATGGGTCCTTTTCTTGCCCTTGAATGCCTGGCAAGAAATTTCATTATTTCACTATATGAAATGGGTAGCTTGTGTACTCATGAATGCTTCCATAGGCAGATAGAGAGCACAGCTTGTTTGTTTGTGTGTTTACTTTGCTCATGTTAAACAAAAATGATGGTATCAATGCTGCGAAGATGAAATTTGGAGAATACATTAAAGATTAATATAGTGGAATTTCAAGTCTTGGAAATAATTGAACATGCGAAAAGAAATACAGGAAAGTATCCACAAGTGCCTGTAAGTGTTAACACTGTAGTCAGATTTGTATTGAAATTTGGAATGTTATAAAAGTGTTTATACTGACAAAATAGAAGTTTCATTATTATGGGAAGATGCAGTATGCTTCACTGAATGTGATCAAGTGTTGTGCTTCAGTGCTGTCCTTTGTTACACCAGTTGCTTTATGTGATTAATATCCAGTTGGCTTAGCTTAACTGCAGTCCATTTACCTTAGTTGCAACTTCCATTTAACCGCATCATTTTTCACAACAGTAAATTCTACATAAGATTCCTTGTATAATCACAACTTCTTTTAAGTGCAACCTTTTCCATGCTGGTATGGTGTTGCACTTAAATGGAGATAATCATATAGTCAGTGGCGGTGCATCATTTGGGACTAGCGCTGCTAACCCCCACCATTCTTGTTTCCAAAACTCGATTCTCAGAAAAATATTTAAAAAATAATTTTTTAAAAAAAACCAACAAGAAACAAAAAACAAAACAACAACGCTGTAACCAACGATAAGATGGCTCAAGCTGTAAAACAGAGCGAGCGGTCTTTGATCCAGGGTGAAGGCTATAACTATAGAATTGTCAGCCCCCCAAATCTTAAGGCTTTAGGCTGACCTTTCACCTAAGGGGAGAGCAACTACTTTCAGCCTACAAATATCTCCTTAATAGGGGTTGACCTTTTTCCTGCCCTCGCTACATTAGGCGATACCAATGTCTACCGTGTGACTTACACTTAGTATAGATCAATAAATAATTTCAATGGGCCCGGCTTGTTTTGAAATCTATCAGCAGTTAGGGTAATGTACACTTATACCTCTCCTTGGGAGAGAAGCCTAACGGTTCTTGTAAAAGCGAGAAGTTGAGAAACGACATCAGATATGCGTTTTTGTATGTTTCAGCCAGTGCATCCTTGTATCGAAATATCGTAGCACGGTATTCAGTATCAACAACACTAAGAACATGCATGCTGTCCCTTTAGGAAAAACAATTTTATTCAGTAACGTTGCCAAGTTGGATATTGTTTCCCAGAAAGATAAAACAATAGGCCGGTGAAGTTAATCCCTAGTACTAGGAGCAGGCCAACATTTTAGTAGTCAGCTAGTTATAATATAAATTGTGTTGTTTCGGTTGTTTCGTCTATGTACTCTAGTTGCGGTTGGGGTTTCTGTAATTAAACTACTGCCTCTCATTATATTTTAAACATAAGCTCGGTTTCTTATAAAAACAAACCAAATTTGACCACTGACTGCACATCAACTGGCAACCTTGTTTACATTGTACGCACCTGTGTGACAACTTTTCTTCGTTTTCTAGAGCAAAATGAATACTTTCAATTTTTTTTTTTTGTTAAGGAACCCATTTTGTAGGCTGCTCTGTACGAAATTGCGAGGAAGATAAGGTCTTTAAGGATGATAAAGCCTTTAGCCCCACTAAAAATTCGAACCACGCACCGCCACTGCATGTTCTAGTGGTGAAATGGTAAAAACATTCCCAAATTTTACACATTGAATTTTTGCTTGCCGTGTGGTGGTTAAACAAATGTTAACAGAAAGATTTTTCCTTTTTTTTTTTCCCCCCAAAAGTTTGACATTAAGGAGAAATTTTTATGTGCAGATCTGTTACATGATTTTATTCAATGCAAATCCTTTAAGATCCCATTGCCAACCCTTTGAATCCTGAGCCCCAACCATGTAAATCCTTTTTTGCCCTTGGGCTCTTGTTGAAAGCTATAACCAGACTTAGGGAACAATGACAGTGAATGCAACAGTTCAGTCTTTCTGTCTCTCGGGATGTGTATTTAGACTGAAATATCAGTCTTCCAGGTTCAAAGTGTCTCCTGGGTAAGATTTCATCCTGAGCCTCTTTTTCCTAATCCTGTTTCTCCACTCCCGATCACTCGTTGAATAAAGGTCATAATTAGTCATATTTAGGGCCTCTAGTGCATCTGAGGAAAATGATAATGATGATGAAGGTTCCTTTTATTCACCTGATCTGTCTTGATAATCCTGACTATTTCTTCTTTGAACTTTGCCTTTTCTGCTTTAACACGTCATGTAGCACAGCTTTGTCAGTGAACTCTTTGGGTCTCAAATAATTTTCTGTGATGTAAATGTGTGATGTAGCTAAGTCACATTTTTTTGCACACAAATGTAAAGATGAACGTGGGATTGCAAATGTAGTACACAAAATGTTAAACTAAATTTTGGTGGAGCAATGTGTTCTCCTTGATTCTACCTGTGATGCGTTATGCATCCTCTCCTGTTCTGAGTTTGTGAATCTGCTCTCACACTGTGACATAATACTTTCTTTTTGTTTGTGTCTTTCACTGTTTGAATTCTTGGGCAACAGTGTTATATTTCACTGGCACTATCTGAGCGGTGTGGTTTGGATGGGATGGGGTGGGGTGGGAGGGTATTTTTCCATTCATGGTAGATCTCCATCTGTCCAATCACTAATATGTGTCAATTGTTGTTGTCCTTTTAATGACCTGAAAGAGCTGTCGACATGTTATGCCTTCATTTTACTTAGTGTCAACATTTAGTATGCTTTTGTAATCCATGTACTTTTTAGCATATTATTATTAATACATGTATGTCCGTTTACATTATAATAATGTAAACACTGTGTACCAAAGTCTTAACAAGTTTAATACCTTTTTGGTTGCAACACCTCTCATATGATGTAATCTCATGATACTATGTGACACTGGTACACAAAAATAAAGTAAAATTAGACACAGTCTTTTGATTGTGATGCACAAGGTGTTAACACATCAGTTTGTCTTAATACATGTAAAAGTGTTAAACTCATTGTTAATTTTTCAGTGTTCCATGCTGATTTCAAGACATTGTTAATTTTTTATCTTCATTATTTCAGCTGGCCTTCCAAGCCAAGTTAGCACCTCGGTCAACAGTACAAGAATATGTCCTGGAACCTTCTAACACAGATCAGCTGGTAGATGAGCTAACAAGCTAAGAAAGGCACCAGGGTTAACACCATACTGGAGCCAAACATTTGATGGTGTTGAACAGTGGACAGAGCAGGAATAGTCAAATTTATAATTTAAAAAAAGAATCACATAGCTTTTCCCAAGTGGTGTATGCTATTTTAAAGTAAAGAGAGTCACATCAATGGGAAAGTCTCTGTGCTTTGAAAATGGCCTGGGCTGTTTTTGATTAAGGGTACCGTGTCAAAATTTGAGATCAAAGCTCATGTGGACATGCTACAAAAATTAAAATGCACCAATATTTACCCGTCAAAAATACAGCTACAAAAATTATACGCTGACCCTTTTTTGCTTTGAAACAAGATTTCCCCTATATTCTCTCAGAAGTGTCAGAAATGATGTGGGTCATTTTCAACGCATGATGTGATATGTTCAGTTACTGTGGATTTTGCAATGGCCATCAGCAAGGTCTGAGAGACTGTGGATTCTGAATTAGGTTTATTCGACAGTGCACTGTGTTATATGAGATCCAATTATTTCCCAGGATTTTTTTTAAAGTGTTTCTTAAGTGTCAGGAAGCAACAAGAATTCAAAGATTACAGATAATAATCAAGGTCAACACATTTTCTGTGCCATTTTTATAACGTCTTTATAAATGACTAGAAATAATTCCCCTTTGAAACTAAGTATTTTTGTTATCTTCTTGGTCAAGTTTCTTAAGTATTTACATGGAATGTGATGGGGGAGACAAGTTGGGAGTATCACAGAGCAGATGAGTGTGTAAATGCAGTTGAGAAATGGTTGTTGGTATTCTGCAGTTGATGTTGGGTGATGTTCTGATGACAAGAATCAGTATTATGAAACTGAAGCAGATTTGGCTAATGTGTTCATATGNATATCACCAAATTTTCATGATCTCATAAACTGGTATGTAGGAGCACTCCATACTCCTATTACATAGGACGAATAGGATCCTCTGATAGGTGCATGGAACACTATTTCCAAGATGTTCCAGTTTGTCTAAGAGATATTTGTGACATAGAACAAGGATGAACATGTTAGTAATTAATAGTGAAGGGGCTAGTATTTCTGGAGATGACCTTTTACTCAGAGCATGTGTATCAGTTTATTTTTGTAATAGCTTCTATACACTTGTTTTCCTTCACATTTATTGTTATTGTTTATCTGTATGCAGGACCACCATGGCGTGATTGTGCCAAATCCTAGAGGATAATAATACAGTAGTGCTGAAGTCCATACTATGTTATATTTTATGCTCGAGCGCTATATTTTGTAAGGCAAGAAAAAGAGAGATAAACAGTATGCACCATTACAGAAGAGAGAAATGGGATAAAATGCTGCGCGTTGACTTGACAAGCCAAAAAGTTCATTCTTCCAGATTTCTCATTGCAGTGGTGTTGTATCTAGACTCTGTTCTCTCATTCTTTCTCTCTCTTTCTTCTGTTACCATGCTAACCAGAAGAAAAACCTTGTGTCAAGTGTGGCTGGGGTTATAATTAATGAGGGCAGTATGGGCTCTTATTGTTATCAATAATAATAAAAATATTGCTATTTATAAGTCTTGTATTCAAGCTAATGCCAGCTCATGCAACTTCACACTTTCATTACCATATCAGGCCTGATCACTCTAAAACTTTCTGAACATCCTCGGGAGCATACAGTGCCGCTGTCATTTACAGGTGCCTGTTTACTGGCATTCTGACAATATATTCCCCTGCCTATAGCCAGGTACCCATTTTACAGACGGGTGGTTTGAGGAAAATATGAATGAAATGCTTTTCCAAGACACTTACAACATGGCCATCGTAATTGAACCCATGACCTTTAGATCTTGAGTTCAATGCCTTAACCGTTCGGCCACGCTGCTCTAGTGACAAGCATCTCCATGACAAATTCAAAAGCCAGATTCCTTGGTCAGGGAGAATGAGAAGACAACACTCCCTAATACAGTCAAGCATGAATACTGCAAACACATTTAAGTCAAACTCATTGTTTCCTATGCATTCATTTCTTTGTGCCAGTGCTTTAAGCAGTCCTGAAAGTTCATCAAACTCAAACAAGATGTGATGATCCCAAAGACCCAAAGACTTCTGTCTGTGCTTGACTATATTAATGTGTAAAGTCCTGAAGTCTCATTCTCATATACATTCTAGATCAAAAGAAAGTAAATTTATTTTCATGTCTCTTAAAATGATTTCTCATCTCTGTCAAGCAACAGAAATTCTCTAAGCTTCAAATGTTCCAAATGGTTTTGTCTTGGAGAGCATTTTCAAGAGGAGAAATCATGTTAATGTTTCTATTATAATGATTTGACTCGAATAATGTAGTGGATAAGAAATATTTATGAATTTATGCTTTGAACCATCTTTACCAGCCACATTTATTTATCAGGATACTGTACTTAAAATGTTCTTTATCACAACGGGATGAACCACAAAATCCATAGTTTTTGCTGATTGTTACCCATACCTAGGGATGTACCTAAAAACTTTATGATTTTGCAGGAAATCCTCTTGTTTTATGCTTGTCTGTTCCTCCGCTTTTTAATTCTTTCCTTTTCTGTATTTCTTAAAACATTTCTGCAGTACAGTTTTCATTTTTTTTTCTTGCTGCACTTTTTTTTTAAAATCATCATTTTTAATGTTTAGGACATGCCTTCCCTGGATAAATGAATTAGTTGTCAAAAGAACCAAAAAAAACAGGAAGAAGAATTTTTAACGTGCTCAGATTTTTATACTGAGTGATTCTCTCCTCTCCAAAGGTGTTCTTGGTATAAAATTAAGGATAAGTTATGGTGTAAGTTTAGGATTCCAATATCTAAAAATTCCAGAGAGTGCTTTCTCTTTCCCAATTCTTGCCCTAAGGTTACTAGATCCCAAGCCCCATACAATTTGGAGGAGTCCCAGGATTTTGCATTTCCTTGGGAATTTTAAATCCCTTTATCCTTTTATCCATTTATATTCACTTTTAATGCTTCTTACTTAGAGCAAGAGGAAAATTGTAGTTGTATGAATTTGGTCACAGTGCTACAAAAATGGCCTCAGTCAGACTTACACTATTTTTAACGAAGGATACCACTTGTTTATGAGATCAAGACCCATGCTAACATGTTAAAGGAAAGTTACATCGTCCTGCAGATCATGTTAAATCATACAATATACGATATCCTGTTATTCCAATAAAATCTGTGATTATTATAATTGTATGCATTTTTATTTCTTTTGGTCTTTGAGAAAGTAGCAGTCACTCTGCACTGTTTACTATATATATATTGACTTCTTAAGATGAGAGTTAATACACTTGAATATCTTTGGTATACAAAGATATTGAGATGTCACTCTATGTCGTCCATATAAAAATCTGCAGTTGATCCTATTTGCTGTCATAAATGATGTTTGTTAATTTCCCTCTCAGCTCAGTGTTGGGAGCAAAAGAAGAAAAAGAGAAAGCAGTAGTTGGTTAAAATGTATTATTTTTACATATTAGCTAGTATTAGTATTCTATTTTCATGACTCTCATACATAACAGTGGATTTATATTTGTAAGGGTCTTTCTAATGTAATAAGCTCTTGAAGCAGTGGTAAAAATATCCAAAGAAAAATATATATGATCGCAGTTGATGTTTTTCAGTAAATGCATAAAATAACAATGACAGGAAAATCAACATTTTTAACATCTATGAAGCAGAGAGTTCATATTTAAAAAAAAGAAAACCAGTACGAGCTTGAGTTGTTTGTGTAAAAAGATTATAAAAATTTGAACATTTAGGGAAGTTGCCATCTCAAAATGGAAATTAAGAAAACATGATTTATCAGTATTATTGTAAATGTAATCAGAGTAAACATGAGACTTTTTTAAGTTGCTTTCTTCCTTCAGGCAGGCGATTTACATTTTGTGTGCAGGTTTCAGGATCTTTTCTTCTCCTTTAGGAAAAGGATATTTAGTTTCATGACAGCAGCTTAATTAGCTGCCTAGTTTTTTGTTCTTTAATCTTTGTAGGCATTCCCATCGGCACGGGTCAGAATTCTGTCCTTTAATGCAAAATGATCATAATTGTCAACTTTGGTGAAAAGTAAGTTTTTGGCACTTTGCATGATTGTTAATGTTTCCTGTCTTTCTTTTTGGGTTATTCTCTGTAGGCTTTCATAGTTTCTAATGTAGCCAACCCTATGTACCATTGTTTGAGTGATAGAGCGAGATGCGACACAACAGTCTTAGTCTTTTTCTTTGGTCTCCAGTAACACTCTGATTTTGGTACACATGGTCTTTATTCTTAAACGGCAGAGCTGTGATATGTTACATTTCTTTTGACTTCTGTGATGTTCTTTAATACTCACCATTTGAATTTCATTTTGTTGTACTATTATTACTATTTTTAGTACATTTTACACATCCTTGAGTCTTTTGACTCTTTATGTAGCTAGTGTCAGATAATGGAATTTACAAGAGCGTTTCAACTGTTTCACTTATGTACGGTAGTACGATAAATATATTGGAAGCTTTTGAAGGGTTCCCAGAAATGCGGTCTTCATTTCTTTGCTACAGAAAACTCTGATGTGCAAAGTAATGTACAACCACCAGTGGTTCTGTTTAAAGAAAGAGCAGTGGAAAAAAGCTTAAACTGCAGGTGATGTTCATTTGATTGACCTCAGTGAACTCATATGTTTGTTCGAAGATCTAAAGAGGAAACAGCCCTTTTTTTTAGATAATTTAGAGCTTGCACATTAATGACAGGATCTCTTAAGAATTATGTAAGTGCATCAGTACTGATTGCACTCTTAGTACCATTCATCATGCAGAGTTAATGCAATTCATACGATGCAAATAGATCCCATCAGTAATGCGCAAACTCTCATGTAATGCAGAAGATACGATGTCTTAAACTTTTGCCAAAGCCAGATGCCTGGATTGGTCAAAGTTTTCTTTGCTTCGGTTTCAAACCATCCGGATTTTTTTCCAGATGTGGAACCAAACCATGGCCTTTACATTTATGGACATAAGATATTGTGTATATAGTCATGGCCTTATCTTTTTTTGTGAAAGAAACTGTGTTTATTGATGGCATTATTTCACTTCTTTTCTTTAGATATTGTGTGAAAGAAACTGTGTTTATCGATGGCATTATTTCACTTTTTTTCTTTACATATTGTTTTTTTAGATATGTGGTTTTCAAATTAATCCATGTAGTCACAGATTTGTTGGTCATATAATGTTTGTTGAAGGGTCTAGATGGGTTGCCCATATGGTCCCACAGTTTCTGTGGTTGATATGGATTGAGGGGCTGGCACATTATGGCATCTGGGCTGAAGATGTGGGTTTTCATATGCATTTATTTAATTTTGTATAAATGGATTTCTAGCCCAAAATGAAGAAGTGAGCGGTCTTCATTTTGGATTTATGATGTCTTATATTGGCTCAGTTTTGCTGGACTTTTTATGCAATCTTAGAACAGCTTTTCTGAGAAATAAGATTGAGTCTGTGTCTTGCGACTAGGCAAAATATGACTTATATTGTTATATTAGGAATTGAGATGATCAGACTCTCAAGATGATAGGGACCATCCAATGTAGAATTTTTATTTGTTGCAGAAATTGAGAATGGAGTCATTTCTTTACATAAGGCTAATGATTTTATTGGTGACTAGTTGTTAGAGTTAGACATAGATAAATTTGAATGTTTGTGGAATATTCTTCTTCAGGTGTTTTCTCATGATTTTTTTTCTATAGCAAAGGAAGGGTCCC
>JAWQUT010000258.1:939625-965161 GCA_033807755.1 Ellobium chinense | reverse complement strand
TCCCATTCCAACCAGCCTTCCTCCTAAAGAATAAGCAAGCAAGCAAGTGCGCACACACACACACATACACATACACACACACACGTACATACACACACACACACACACACATCTAACCGTTGACTAGGAGACTGTCGACCTTGATTTTTTCCCCACTATGAAAGTCCTGAGGATATGCCTCGCCCGTGGGTTTGTGGCTCCAGTCTGATAAAATAATATAGTGCTCAGGCAGATCATAGTCGTAGAGGTGACCCTGGGGGTCAAGGACATGAGGAGTCCGGACGACAAGCCCCCCAAACAGACCTTCAGACCTCTGGATAGTAGAGTGACTGTGCCAGAAGTGAGTGCCGGGGTCTTTTGCTTCATACCTGAAAGAGATAAACGTTAGCAGTTTGTTCAAGTTTCAATTTTATTTATTTGAACACAGTTACAAACAATGTAAAATATGGGTAATCAAACATCAAATATGCATGGCAAATACATAGGCAGACATAACAACATAATTCCATATACTTAGTAATGAAAAAATGTACTACGGGATTTCAATTTGTATGGTGATAAACACTGAGCGTGATGTTAAATATTGAAGGAGGAAATGTTACATAAGAATGTGCTCAAAACGTCAAGACTTTGAGATTATCTTACAAAGACTAGCATGATTTAAGAGGATGTGTTTGCTTTGACTGGAGAGGAGTTCGTGAGCTTTTGGGGTAATACGCGGTTCTTTGGGAAACGAGGCGATTAAGCGGAAAAGGCGATTAAGCGGAGGGCGATTAAGCGGAGTCGACTGTATCTGTCTTTTAGAAATTTGCGTCTCTCAGATGTGAATGTCAGAGTCATGGGTGAACACTAAGCTTACATGCAGGAGGTAACACTGTGCCTTCCGATCGTTACCAAGGAAAGACAAATGGTCGAGACACTGCTTCGGTTCAGATGGATCTGTTTTCATATTTCATATACTTGACGTTTTTTTACATCAGTTTTCATTACCGTAACGTTCAGAGCAATAGTTAGACATCTGCAAGTTTTTCCATATGAAATGTTCCACTCGTGAAATTTGAAACAACAACAACAACAACAACAACAACAACAACAACAACAACAACAACACTTACAACAACAATATCAACAACAACAACAACAAAGTATCTTTTCGATGTGAACTGTGCGATTGAATTCAAGCAAATGAAGTTTCACATCATGCCTCGCCTCACATCCCTTTCATACCTCGAGAGATCCTTTCAGCCATTCATTAAAAGAAAATGGGTGATATTTGCTTCACAGCCTAATAAGTCCACATCGTTTCCTCATAAAATTTAAACCCCGTAAATTTTTTTTTTGCGCCAAACAGTGTCTGAGAAACACCGCTGGAGTGTCGGGATTTTCACCCTGCGCGAGCTGCAGTTACTCATGTTGCTTGACGTCAGAATGCGAAATAGACAAACAGTCGATTGGTCCAGACAGTTTGCACATGGGGCCGCACCAGTCATCTGCCAGTTTTTTTCGCTTTATGACATCACACAGCACTAAGAAAGAGGAAGGTGGGGAATACCTAAACTTGACCTTCATAATAGATTGTGTAATACTTGTAACGTGATAGAAGGTGAGTTCCACTGCACTGTAGAGTGTACAAAATTTGAGCACATAAGACTGAAATATTTACCTAAATGGTTCGTAACAAAACCTAGTATGGCTAGATTCCTGAATCTTTTAAATTCAAGTAAAAATACAGAACTCAGAAACGTAGCAATAGGATTCTATCATATTTTAAGGGAATTCGAATTGTTGAAGTGACACGAGTGTTCGTTCCCTTTCTGGCAGGGAGGTGGGAAGGGTTGTTAGTTTTTGTTATATAGATGTGTCTGATCG
The DNA here is from genome assembly GCA_033807755.1 of Ellobium chinense. Taxonomy (NCBI): domain Eukaryota; kingdom Metazoa; phylum Mollusca; class Gastropoda; order Ellobiida; family Ellobiidae; genus Ellobium; species Ellobium chinense. Next base: position 963,292 of record JAWQUT010000258.1, on the reverse strand, counting down.
AATGGGATGTTGTGAAAGTTGTAGCTGTTAACACAGGTGGAGAGATTGAGTGAGTGAGTGAGTGAGTGAGTGAGTGAGTGAGTGAGTGAGGAGTGAGTGAGTGAGTGAGTGAGTGAGTGAGTGAGTGAGTGAGTGAGTGACAGAGTGAGTGTGTGAGTGAGTGAGTGAGTGAGTGAGTGAGTGAGTGAGTAAGTGAGTGAGTGAGAGAGAAAGTGTGTGAGATAGGAAGAGAGAAAGTTGGTGGGAGAGAGACACATAGATAGTGAGACAGAGAGAAAGAGACAGAGATGTCAATATCTAAATGTAAGAGACAGTTGTACATAAAATATAGTCTATGTTGTTGTGGGGTTTTTTTGTGTGTGTGTTTTTTTTTATTCATTCTTTCTATTGATGTGACGTTATACTGTATATGGTTGGCTTTCGCCTAAATAAATAAACTTGAAACTTGAAACTAATAATGAAGACGTATGCAAGGTGAAAATCCCGATACTCCAGCGGTATGTTTTCAAGGAATAGTTAAGCGGTAGGAAAATGTACACGGTTAAGGTCTTTGAAAAAAATAATGTGGATTTTTTATACTGCGAAGCAAATATCTACCCATATCCCTTTTACATTTCCTTCACTCTCACCTGTAAATCATCTGAGCCCAGGTGTGCAGTGGACATTGGGTGACCAGGCTGGTCCCGTCGTTGTATGGACTACCAATCTGCCTCAGTCCGTGCCAGTGGAGGGATGTTCCTTCACCCATCACCATCCGGTTGTCTACCAGGACCTCTACTGTGTCTCCTTCACAAACCTGAGGTGGGATGACAGAAAAAAAAAAGGAAGCAATCTTATGACTCGGCTTCTAGATATGAAGATGCCAGTAGCACCTGGCATTTCGATATGCAATTTTAAATAGTCCTTTATAAAATCAAAAAATTGGCCATGGGGAGAGGGGAGGGGTTGGATTTTAATTTCAAAGGCTTAGATAGGTGCAAATATATGTGTAGACTCAGAATAGGTGAGGTTTAGTCACTCAAGTATAAAATTTGTAGTTGTTGCTAGGTGGGTAATGTTATCCTGTTTACTGAGTGAAAAGGCCTAAAATATTAAGTTGTCTGCTTCACTGCCTAAGTTCTCAAAAGCTAACTGATTCAGGTGCATTTTTTTTTGTGTCAAAATCTGGAGGAAGAGCTAAACAACACATTTGGAAAGTATTTTGACACGGCACCTCACGATAAGTTAATGAGAGGTGTAAAACCTAATATAGCCAACAGTGAACAATACATGGGCATCTTCATACCTCTAAGGCAAACCAAACCAAAACAACACAAAACCTGTACCTAATTCAAAGGCCAATAAAAAAATTCAAGAGTTAAGGAAAAACTGGGATACTAGTTTAAGCAGGTCAACAGACAGATACAATCTATAGTTGCTGCACCTTCCATTTGTCTAGATGCTATACTTTTGTCACAGCTAACAAAAAAACAAAACAAAACAAAAAAAGTCAAACAAAGACGTACCAGAGCCTGGGTTAAGGGTGCACACTGGACATGCTATTGGTAGATACATGTTTTTAATTTTTCAGTTGCGACATGACCAAAGCATCAAGATAATTGAATATTATTTCAGGGGCATAAGATTTGAATTTTTGAAGTAATTAATTTCGAATTGAGTAACTGTTTTGTTTCGTTTTGTTTTCTAGCCACCCACTATATAAAGAAAACTTTTCTCACCTCGCTCACGACTAATACACGAAATATACATTTTTAAAGTGTATTGGTCGGGGAAATATATCGAAACGTTTGGGATTGACGATAGAGATCTTTGTGGACTATTTTATATATATATATATATATATATATATAGTGGACCAGCAGTTGAGACAGTTGAGATGAGAGAGGCGTACTTAACGTTTTTGAAAACGCGGCTTTTACACACAAAATGGATGCCATTTCCTTTTCATGTGTGTCGATAGGAAACATTTACCGTGCGTAAATCTGAATTTAGTTTAAATAAGCTGAATTCAGTTCAAATAAGCTGCTTTCAGCACAACTTTGGCGGAGGTTACTTACGTCGATCGTGGGTCCTGGTATCATGCGGTTGGCAGTCAAGATTCCACGCTGGACGCCGTCGGCGGGGACGCACTGTGACAGGAAACACTCCGTCTGATTGTCAGGGCAACCGTAGCATGCATCAGACATGGTGGTGAAATGTTCCAAGAGCAAATAATAATGACATTCCTGAGCTGGGGCGTCTTTCTCACATCGACGCTTGCACGGGTGGTCCTTGTAGTCTGAAACACGTACGAAGAGGTGAAGGGCAAGTGAAGGTCAAGGTGATCAGCATGAAGGTCACAAGGCTTACTAGTGATGGACCTGACCAGCTCAGATTTAAGGCACTGGAAAAAGCCGCAGGCTCGTTCTAATGCCTTGATGGTTAGTGCCCTTTTTCCATATCAATAGATTAATGCATCGCATCCGGGAGTGGCCGCTTTGGTCTCGTGACGAGGGTAATACATTTCCATAAGTTATACAACATTTCGCACTTTGACCAGCATATTTACACTATCTTTCGTTAGATTCGTAACAGCATATCTGAAATTTCTACCCTGAAGTTAAAGTATTCTCTCAGTCTGGCATTCGTATTTCAAATCGCGAAAGTTGCGATGCCATTTTCGTGTTTTTTACCTGGCTTGAAGTGTTTCGTGAGAACCGAACCTTGCATTTTGAAACCGCGAACAAATTAGTACGCGTTTTCAAAAGCTAAAACGAAGAACGAATTTCCCGACTGAAAGCAAACAAATCCTACGATCACATATGGAATTGGTGAGTAATGTTCAATCTATATTTTCTACATTTCTAGCATTTGCTGGTAGGTTAATCCAGAGCTAGTAGCATGTCATTGTTTAACCTACTTACCATAAATATGATATGGATCCCTGTTTTTGTCGTATAAATGAAGAGGCTCGTCTTCGATACCTTTCAGCGCGGCATTTAGTTCCAGTACCAGAGTGATTATCCAGAGGCTATGTATACATTTCCACCACATGATGTCACTGTAAGTCTCAAAAACGCCGTTTCTAGTCCTGTAAGAACGGAATCGAAACAAGATGTTATCGTGGGAAAGAAAAATGGACCTTCTGCACCATTAGTGTCGTGGCCAATTTTCCTTAACATCTAGCATTGACTGACAGGTGGGGAATGACAAATTTACTCCACTGGAGTTATAGCTCTCCCCATGTCTGCAAAAATCTCACTGTACACTGCGTACATATGTACAGCAGAACGTTACTAATTGGGCAAGTCCAACAACGCTCACTTCCTACTTAAGCAAAATGTAACTGTACATAGTGGAGTGATTGCGTCATGAAATCTCGCTTCCGAAAGTAAAAGATGCATTAGCCAATATATGCCAATGTAATAGACCATCAGCCAGTTATAATTATTTCTCAGACATTATTCGTCAGTATAACAGACCCTCAGTTAGTCTTATTTCTCTGAACATTTTTTTTCTCTTTTGGACCCTTTGTTTGATGTTATAGCCACTATCAAAACTGTGAATCATGCTTATTACTTCTTCATTTATCACATGGGACATACTTGGTAATGGTGCATAAAATTCCAAGAAAAACCGGCATGAAGATTCGAAATCGTTACAGAAGGGATTATGGCATTTCGACACGCTCACTCTACGCTCACCGAAATGAGGTTTTGAGATATTTAGCGCTTTCAACCTGTTGTGCTCAAAGCAAAACAATGAGGCAGATGTAGTTTACTTTGTAAAATTGGGATGTAATAACGAGTGAAAACTCTACATTTGCTTTAATAGGAAAAAGAAGATAATTGGAAGATCATAATAAAATAAACAAATCAAATCATCAAAAAATGACTTAGTCTAGATGAATGTGGAATGTGTCTGACGATTTATGATTTATTACTATTAAAGCAAATATTCAGCGACTGATAAAAATACACCCTCCGTAATTGCCTTGGACCAAACGTGTATTTGGGGAACAGGTGGATGATGCATTGGCTGTAGCCATTAGACGTCAAACTCACGGAAATTTGCTCTTTCCTACCACTTATTTTCTTATTTTGTATCTACCTTCTACAGCAGAAAAGAATTTTACTCTCTGGGAGGTTTTTGCTGGGAAGATTTTTTTGCGGATAAATATGAGTGGCATGATGTATCTATAGGGTGTTTTGGTATACTGTCGTTCAGTAGATGTATTGGGATGAAACATGCACTTACGTTTTGGATGACTATAAGGTTCTCACAAGCTGATTAAAATCCAAACTGGTCCCCCTTCATAAAAAAGGTGTAGTAGACTTCCTAAGAGAGGGACAGTCCCTTGATCCGTCTTGAATAAGCTACGCTTCTTCTCAGCTAAAATGTTTTTGTCATAAACAACAAAAAGTAGAGCCTTTTCTAGGCTAGTGGCACAGTGACACTCTCTTCCCCCGGGCTACTGCTGGTGACAGCATTTGACCAGACAGCATAAAAATGACCTGGCTTTATACCTGTGGCGGCGCCCATGTCAAGAGCCGTCACTTCATGGTGGAATTGGCGAGGGGTGAATGGGTAACAAGCGCGTGATACTCTGCTTGTACAAAGCAGAGGCTTATGGGTAAGGGGGTCAGGAGATGGATGGCTGGATGGATGGGCGCAGGTTGTTTTTTTTTAAGGATTTTTTTTGGGGGGGTGGGGGTGGGGTGGGATGATACTCCACCTGTAGAAAACAGAGACTTAAAAGTCAGAGAGGGTAAGGAGATAGTGGTGGGTGAACGAATGTTTTTGTGGGTGAACGAATGTTTTTGTGGGGAGGGCAGGAAGGGGAATCATGTTGTGATTTTCACCTTTATCTTCCTTTAATAAAAAGTTGTGGTTGGGGAAGAGGAGACATCCTGAAGTCTTTTACAAGTGTCACTGTTTCATTTTGAAGAAACCTTTAATAAACGGGTATGTGGACAGACAGACAGACAGACAGACAGACAGACAGACAGACAGACAGAGACAGACAGACAGACAGACAGACAGACAGACAGACAGACAAACAGACAGACAGACAGGCACGCAGATAGATAGATAGATAGATAGATAGATAGATAGATAGATAGATAGATAGATAGATTTGGAGTAAGGAGTTAGATATATATGACGTGCTTGTACGTCAAAACGCTATTTTGGACCAAAAAGGTCACACGTAGCCTATGAACTAAAGAAGTTTTTCGCCTCTCATGTGACCTCTCCCGTACCCTAATTTCCTCAAGTACGATAACTCAACCTGTCCGTGCGAACATGAGACTCGGCACTGAGGCATGGGCGAAGACCTTGCAAAGTCCCTGTGGAGAAGTTCTTCCCCATCCCGGTGTTTTTTTTTGTGTGTGTTTTCGTCCCATCCTTTCAACAAAACATAACCACGTATATTCCCCTTTTCCCCCTTCCTTCGCATCGCTACTAGTATCGCCTGCAAAATTTCATTCCCCCAGAAAATGACAATAAACATGTACCTAAAATGTACCCCCCACGAGTATGTGAGTTGGCACGCCTCTGTGAAGAGGACTGCTTGAACTGACAATGTCCCTACCTCCCCCCACCCACCGGGCCCAGTCACGAGACTGAAGTCAGGTGACAATAAAGTAATTAACATAACCAAAAAAACAAGCAACGAATGGAAAATAAAAGGAACAAAGCAACATTCTGCGAAGTGCGTTCCGGCCATTTCATTTCTATCTCTTTCCCATTTTTGTTTTTTGACTGCTATCCCCTCAGGTTTGTCCCATAATGGGCTAGTTCCCGTTCATTGGAGCTTAAAAAGTTTATAATTATGTCTAACGGATATATGGACAACGGTGGGATGAAAGATGGCAGGAAAATGGTAGTACATTGATGTATGATATACATAATGTGGAACAAATGACCAAATGTATTGCACGAGCATTGTATTGTTTGACTATTGTACTGTAAGTATATTGCAGGAGTACGTTTTGAGTGTGTGCTTGTGTGTATGCGTGTGTGTGTGTGTACGTGTGTGTGTTTGTGTGCGTGATGTGCTCGTGTGTGTCCGTGCGTGTGCGTATGTATATGTGTGCGTACGTGTGTGTGTGTGCGCGCGCGCGCGCGTGTATGTGTTTGTATGCGTGCGTGGGTGCACATGTGCATGCGTATGTATTTACGTGTATTTGTTTGCGTGCGTGTGCGTAGTATGTGTGTGTGTTTGTGTGCATGCGTACGTGTGTATTTGTGTGCATGCGTGTACGTGTTTGTGTATGTGCGTGTGTGTGTGTTTGTGTGTGTGTGTGTGTGTGTGTGTTAAAAAATGAAGCGTGCGCGTGTGTGTCTGTGCGCATGTATGCGCGCGCGCGTATATGTGTGTGTGTGTGTGTGTGTGTGTGTGTGTGTGTGTGTGTGTGTGTGTTAAAAAATGAAGCACTCAAACCTACAACTCAGCGAAACTGAACGCTAAACAAATGTTCTGATAATATTATTATTATCAAGACCCCCACCTCCTCGCCCATGTGTAAAGTTGGTCAGTGGGTGCTGCTAAACGCCAGTATCACCATTTCTGCCTCTTTGCTGGCCCAACTTTGTGTGGTCAGGCTGATGCCAGTCGGCCTTGCGCTCCTTTTCTCTCCAGTCACACAGAGTTACAGACTACAAGTAAATGGGAGCCTTTTTTTTTTTTAAACTCTCATTATGGGCTTTATTAGCGTTTTGGGCTTCTCTCTGAATTCATAGTTTAACAATTTAGACCCATAATATCATGTTTTAGATCATAGTGCGGCCCAAATTTTATTTTAAGCCTGACCAAAGTCCTGCAAGAACGTTACAGTGAAACCTCGATATTACATATCTTGTTATTAGGGATGAATTTCACATGCACGGATTCATTTGTAAGATGTCTCGTGACATGTGACAGTAACCTGGCGCTGACCCGTTTCATCAGGACCATCAGTTTGGAACGCTCTACCAAATGAATTAAGATCAACAAATACCATTGAAAGCTTCAAAATAAAACTCAAAACCTATTTATTTCAAAAATATTGCTGTAATTCCTAGCCATAAATTCCAGCTCTGCCTCTGGTGAATGATAAGTTGAGCTTGAGTTAGTACAAATGATTGTGTATCTGAATTTTTTTGAGAGAATGTGTGAAAGATAGAAAGTGAGATCTTCAACTTTGTCAAGCGCCTAGAGCTCATTTATGGGGAGTGGACGCTATATTAATATTCTTTATTATTATTATTATTATTATGGGCTCCGATATCAATGCCTCAGTAATAGGAATATTTTTTCCATGCACCAAGGCATACTTTTGTAAACCCTTTTCACTGTAGTGGGATAGCCTTGTTCTCTGTATGAGCTCAGCTCGGGTGGTCGCCAATACCATAACAGAGGGAGAAAGCAAACTGATGACTAAAAGTTCTCTTTCCGCCATTTTGTCACAGGAGTAAGAAAGAAAATAGACTAAGTAAATAAGAAAAATTGAATTTGATCCCACAAGACATTACTTTGGGGGGAGGGGGGAGGGGGGAAGGAGCCTCGAAAAAAGATTTAAAGTTAATGGTATGAAGATGCCAATAGCACCTGGCATTTTGATATGCAATTTTAAATACTGTAGTCCCTATAAAATCAGAAATCTGGCCATNTAAAGGGGTTCGATTTGAATTTCAAAGGCTTAGATAGGTGCAAATACATTTGTAGACTCAGAATAGGTGAGGTTTAGCCATTCAAGTATAAACTTTGTGGGTGTTGCTAGGTGGGTAAGATTACCCTGTTTACTGAGTGAAAAGTAAAAAAATACTAGGTAGCTGCTTCTCTGCCAAAGTTCTCAAAATCTAACTGACTAAGGGGCTTTTTCTTTGTGTCAAAGTTTGGAGGAAAAGCTAAACAATATGTCTGGAAAGTATTTTGGCTAGGGATCCCTGGATAAGTTAATGAGAGGTGTAAAACCTTATATAGCCAACAGTGAAAAAAACATTGTCATGTTCATACTTGAAAGGCCACATCATGGACGGTGATTTTTTTTTGGGTGGGGGGTGGGATGGGAGAAGGGTAAAAGCGTTGAATGTCGAAACTTTATTCAGAACTTTAAATGGGTCAGCTTCGGCTAAATGTATCATCGCTAACACAACAAACAATTTAGTAAAAGACAACTGGTCACCTGTGTCTCAAATTTCAGTGCCACCCTGCACGTCCACAGGTTCGTGATTTCTGAGGCCGCTGACCTCTACAGGTAAACTTCTAGTTTTACTGCTAGAAACCAGGTGACCAAGTTCTGTTTTACCCTGTGACAATGGTCTCGTGACATGTAACAGTGACCCGGCGCTGGCTCGTTTGACACAGTTGGCTGGACACCTTGAAGTCTATTCATCCTTTACTTGGGTGTCCATTTCAGAGAAGAGCTTACACACTTATGAGTGGTAGCTATTGATATTCTGAGGTGGAAATGATGTAAGCAAGGCTAATATAATGCAGTATACATGTAAATTGTGTGGGATGCTTCCTGTGGTTACATGAAGATCTGATTGTTCATTTTGATACACAGACTCCTAGTATACAAGTAAACTGGGTCCGACACTTATTACAGCTACATGTTGATCTACTTGTTCATTTTGATGCATAGACTCCATAGTTTTAATTGAAGTCCGTTTTGCAAAAACTCAGTTTTGAAAAGCAACGAAATAATGTAATTTATTACTCTTCACATATGTAATATTTCTATGTACTTTTAAATGGAAAATTCAGATTTCAATCTTAGCTCATTTTGAATGAATACAGCAGTGCATCTCTGTATACACTATCAACTCACTTTGATCTACTTTTTCACTTAAAGTGCATTTCCTGAATTTTGGAGAACAGAACTTGAAAAAAACAACAACAAAAAAACAGATTCTCTGTTAAAGTGTTATGCTGGATCCTCATTCCCGGATGTCTCTGGTAAGGGTCTGAATAAGGCTATGGGTCTGAATAGGGCTATGGGTCTGAATAGGGCTATGGGTCTGAATAGGGCTATAGCTCAAGGGCACATTAAAGAAAGCCAAAACAAGAATAAACGAACGCCTCCCCTGACATTTAAGATAAAGTAATTAGTGTTCAACTGTGTTCAAGAAAAAGAATAACGAACGCCTCCCCTGACATTTAAGATAAAGTAACTAGTGTTCAATTGTGTTCAAGACAGTAATTTATTGAAAAATAAGTATAGTAGTCCACCTTGGATGGCTTTGGACACTAATATAATGTAACCATAAGAAAACGGTATGGCAAGTGCATTATCGGCACATAAAACAAATTAAGGTATATCAATCAATTTAAGACACTTTTTTCTTTAGGGCAAACTCCCAACAGATTATGGTGCTATCGTCATGTCAAATATTGCAGAATGTCCTACTTGTTTGTTTGTTTTGAAAAAAAAACCAACCTCACCTTAATTAAAAATAAACAAATAAATAGCTATTAAAATTTTGAACTAGCTTCTGCTAGAAACAACTACATAAAGATCGATTTGCTTCTTTTTTTTTTTAAACTCTCCAAGGGAGCAAACCCTCGAATACTCCTTGATTCATTTCAAAGGCTGTGAATTGGCCTTTATGATGGTTTTTCCTAAGAAAAATCCAATGTAAATATAAAGACGTTTTCATATAAATTTTCATCTAACAACAAGAAATAGACCCAAATTGCCCATTTTGCCTCCTTTTTCCGAAAATGTTCTTGGGTTGCATGGCCAAGGGGCTAGAACCCACCATGGAATGGCTTTTATGAGATTTCTTCACATCATTCTGAGAATAAATAAATCATGATACAAACTGTGCCCTAATTTCAGCTAGAAGTGTCTCAATTCGTTCTATTGCGTCTGTACTTTTTTTTTGTGTGTGAAAATTTTATGAGGGATCATATCTCCTGGACATCTCTCCCCCACTCACTCCCTGAGTATGCTCACGTCTTTGGTGGTTGCACACTCACCCTTGGTGCTCAGATANCCCAAAGAACATTTGTGGATCCATCCATGGTCCACAATCACTCATGAATGTAGTGTCATTTGTGACGTAGTTTACTAAGGTAAGTTTATTTAATTGCTGTGTACTGTGGAATAAATCCCCGTGGGTTAAGCGAAGTGGTAAACTCTATAAACAGGTTGGTAACATGAGAAATGCAAAGCGTCTGCATGTTCAGCTTTGCAATGTGCATACCCATACAAAGTTTACTTGGTTGGCTTAAATACAATAGTTTTAACAATGACAATCAGTAATGGAACTGAACAAATTAACTTCCTCTGCCATCCATGCTGAGTTAGATCTATAATTATTTGTGTGAGACATATTCATATATATATATAATTATATACATGCTGCTTTTGTTTTGGACATATTGAGGTTTCAAAATTCATGGGTCCCTAGGTTAACAGCCTGTTTTCTACCTATAAAAAATGTCTGTCATAGGCAGATGTATAAGTGAGAGAAGAAGATGCAAATTTGCAAGAGGCTCAAGAAGAATACACAATCAGAGAACGAAGATGATCAGCAAAGAGACTCTTCATTGGGTGTTTCACTGGAGGAATGGAGCACATTGGGACCTGTGCATTGATATTGTTCTTGTCAATGGATACATAAATCGGTAATGAAATGTCTACTCCCCACCTCCTTCTGACCCACTAGTCTCCTGATCCCTCCTTGTCTTCTCATTCTGAACAAAACTTTCTTTCTCAATAGAATACATTCCTTTGTTATGTTTTTGTATTTTATTCTGAAATTAGAATTGACTCCAGTTAAACAGAACGATGTTTGGTAAAATGTTTATATATGGATATCTTTCTTATTTTTGAATCAAAACTTGCTTGTATGCGTATCTAAAATTATGCAATCACCCGTTTTGCATTTTTCACTTAAAAGTATATTTTGATAGATGCTGGAGTTTTTAACAAGACGACTGTATATCCACAATTCAACATCCACATCAAATAGAGCTGTTATTCTTCAACACCTGGTGCATTTGATGACCTGGATCCCATGTCAATATCTTAATAATTATGGTAGACAGTTTATTTGTGTTGATTAAAATTGTATGTCCAAAGGGCTAGTGTAAAAAACACTTCTTTTGTTTTGCATTCCCGAAATAGTCAGAAAAATGGATACATAATCTTTTCATAAAAAAAACTCTACCACAGCTCTTGCAAGCACACTGCAAGAATGGCAAAACCCTGGTATCAAAACAAAATTATTTAATTGCTCTACTTTGGTCCAAACAGCCAAAGAAAAAAAAAAGTATAACAAAATGATCACAAGATATCATTACAAGTCTCCTACAAAAGCACAAATTATCATGCGTCCTTTATGTAATAAAAAATGCTATAAAATATGAGTGTAAGAGTGTCAAAACACCAGGGTCTCTCATGTAGCACAGCAACTTTCAAAAAGCAATGGTAGGGAATTCTTCAGTGATGAAATTTTCAAAAATATCTCCCCCTTACACAGCATGATGCAGTTCAATTCAAATTAATGAAGTGTCTCATCATGCCTTTTTTTTATACCCTGGGCTGTTTCAGCAATTTTTGAGTCCTGAGATAACAAAGGGCTTGGTTACAGAAAAATTCATAGTACAGATTTGTATCTATAGATCTGCCATTTAATTAATGATACATTGATGTATTGGAATAATTCCTTATTTTGAGAAAGACACATTCAACTCTCCCTTGTAGTTAAATATGCATAGTTAAATGGACATGTTTGAAAATCCTATATTTAGAAAAAAAAAAAAAAAGCATTCCTGTTTGTAAAAAACAATTTCTAGTGTCAGTAGGTTCAAGACACTTTGCTTTTCAAAGAAAAAAAGAAATGGATGTCATTCTTCACTAAATATGGTAATATTTGAGATGGTTGAGTGATCAGCTGAAACATAAGAAAGAATTTTAGCTGGCCAGTCCAAAAGTATAATATATTTATGTGAATTCAATATTCAAAAAGGCACAGCAAAATGGCTCATAACCAGAAAATTCCAGTGGCCAAAGTCTTGCGTATTGAATGAGGTAAGAAATATGACACTTCTGCGTTTAAAAAATTCTGCACTTCATGACATGCACATGAACTCCTCTATGACAATGATGACAGAGTATTTTCCCCAAATTCCTCCCTTCACTATACTCATCTTTTATGTCATCTGAACACATTTGTAGAAAGCTGCAAATTTGGTCCTCTACACAATGATGACTACAAAAATCCTAACATGCCCATAAGTTTTCATGAAAAAAAGTATAGCAGAATTAAAAAAAAACAAAAACTGAAGACGTGGAAAGCTATTGGATATTAAACATTCTAGTAAACATGTTAAGAAATGGGAAGTAAAAAGATAAGGGACAGAAGAGGATAATAAATTCTTTGGATAAACTGTTAGGTTCCAAAACTAATAATTAAGGCATTCAAAATTAAGTCACTCACTGAAGGTAAGATAAACTGAGTAATTACTACTACATCATCAACAAACAATTGTGTTTCAATCACAATTCACCAGTCAATTATGAAAATCATCACCAGTTTAATACTGGCTTCAGTGAAGTAGTTTCTCTTGAGCAATATATTCAAATGTTTGTATCAGTACTACTGCATATCAAGGATGGACCATGTACACAGCAATTAGATCACAAGGAGAGACTTGCTGCATCATATTGGATCACAGTTCTTGGGTCAACACAAAAGATGGTAACAATTTAATCTTTGTCTTCAATAAAAGTTTCTTGTTACACATTCTCAAAAACATGCAGAGTTGAACAGGACTCATATCTCAAGATAGAATGCGAAGGCTTAGTATTGCCTACAATATAGTGTTACTTTATGCAATACCCTACTATTCGCCACCCTGATCAAAACTTGGGTTTTGATGTCTTTGGACTACCTATAATGTTGAGCATATTCTGTCAAAACCTCAGACCTCTAGCTTCGGTAGTCTTGTGATATGTAAAGAAACTGTGTGAAAAATATATCATGTAATTCACCTAAGTGGCACAAATACTGGAATATTGCACGCACTTGTTCTGGCACATTATAAATTATCACTAATGAGTTAGTACTCTTTTCCAAAATTAGCCAATATCAGACTTTAGTGCCAAGTAATGTCAGTGACAAAACTCTGTAAAACTCTTTTTTTAATAGTGGCTCAGTAAATTCTGACCTGACAGACTGAATCCTATTTACATTACATTCATGTGTCGAGCTTACTTTTAAAGAATCGTTATGCTAAATGCAAATACTAAAATTAGAGCCTTTTGCTTCTTCTGGAAAATCTGGATTTTGGTGTTTATCGGGGTATTATGCTCAAGCGGCAATATCAGATGTGCAAGGGAGATGTAAACCTTATTTTGCTGCCCTTATATGGGTAAATGCAATTTGTAATATCATTACAATGAATAGTCTTCTATGTGAATAATGTCGTGGAGATATATATTACCGTAAGCATTTGGGTGGTCAAGAAGTTCAACAGAAAAAATAAGATTACAGTCTGACTGTGAAATAATGACATTTATTTGACGTAAGCTCTGATTTACTTATGGGAACATGAACACATGGAGTTACACTGGTCTGTACAGCAAGATGATTGGATCGTGGACAGGTGATTTCATTAGGAATACAGTGCAACCCATTGCTTAACAAAATGTCCTGCTAGGAAATCCTCATCCAACATCTCAATTATGTTTTTATTAGATATAACACTCTTGATAACAAAAAATTTCTGATAAAACACCCTCAAAAGCTTGGTCCCAGAGATAAGTGTGCCATCAAAATGCTATTTTATCTGCATGTACACAGCAAACAGAGACGCCATTCATTTCTCTCAACATTCTCTGAGCTTTTGGCAATGTCGGGTTGATTATGAAAGCAAGTTGTAAGTTACAGTTGTCCATATATCACCTCACTTACAACAGTGATATTATTCTGTTTCTGAAAATGTACATTCAAATAAAAAAATGTGCTTTTTCAGTTATCCACTGTTCATAATTAACTCCTTCGCTATACATTACATACATGTACATCCCAGAAAAAACATTATGGTGTTTTTCCAACATGCCCTAATGTCTCATTTCTTATGTAATGAACTATCTGTTGGTACAGGCTAATGCCCCACAAATGAAAATATGACATAGCGAAGGCTTAAACTGGAAGTGATAATGCAATGACTATCTTAGCATACAGAAATTATATGTTTAAGATTTGTATTGCTAGCACTAATCAGGGATGGCAGTAGCTGATGGCAAAATTTTCGGACATCAAGATCAACACGAGGTTCTTAGTTTTGTCCCTTATTCCACTTTCGTTCTCCTGTCAAAATGTTCTGTTCTTCAGACCCGATTTTCAGTTTTCCAAAACTTTATGGCATTCTGTCATCCCTGGTTAATCCAAAAAGATATGTTTCTCCACCACTGCAGCTACAGGAAATATATAAGCAGTCTAAGGCATATGGTCCTATTTCAGGCTGAAGTGCATCACAGAAAAGAGTAGATAACATCGACCTTTTATCTTGCAGCCTGCCAAAATGAGACCTATGTTGCCTTTTAGCAAGATATTGGTATGATATTGATATGAAAGATGATTTCATTTAGTGAAAAAAGATTTAACCCAGTGTTATTCTAATCCAAAATTTTATTATTTGAATAAGCATGGGATCACCCTCCTGCAGTGGAAAATACTCTGTGAAAATCGTAACTAAAGAACAAGTTTTCATAACAAAAGTCATCTACTTTGTGCCATAAAAACTCAAGACCTGTCTACAACTAGTCACCTTTGACCTAGAATATCAACAGTCTTGCATACAACAATGATTGCACTCTCAATTTCTGCACAAACAAAAAAACATCAGTAGTGGATGCCAACTATCACTTTCAGAGTTGATATCTCAGTTCCTGGTCTGGAATGAAATCACATTAGCCTCAATTTGATTAGCTGCAAGACATTTTCTCCAAATATATCAAAAAAGTGTCTGCGTAATTCATTTTGATAAAGTAGATCTATGTCTTACTGAAGCTCCCATTACACAAATGATTTTGTTCAATCATTCAGTGATCCCTGAGATCTACACAAGGAAGGCAAAGCAGTTTGTTTATCGCATGGTCACAAGCTCCTCTGATGACGTTGGGTGGATCGCTACACAGTCATCAAATTGAGCTTTTGTGGCACCCATTTTGATGGCCACACCAAACCCCTGAAGCATCTCATCGCAGCCCTGACCAACCATGTGGAGACCAACCACCTGGAAACAGACAAATAATATTATCAAAATTCATTAGAGTTTGAATTAAGATAAAATAAAAATAGAAGGTTACATTTGCATATGGCATGCTATCTCTTCCGCCAATCAGCATGCGTAAAGTTGGGAGTGAGTCAGCTTCTCGGCTTTGTTTACCAAATTTGCAGGGTTTCCAGTGGGGGCTTCAACCCATGACCCTATTTATCAGCACAGGTTCTTGGGAAAGTCCCATGATACTGCCCTTAAATCATGCATGTGCAACATCTTCTACCCATTTTTTTGAGTTTAAGTCTTATCACGAAACACATTTTCCGCTTAGCAGCATCTTTTCACATTTATGTGTGATCCACTGGGAGCACCTGCCAGTAGATAAATATAATCACACTATTTTGAAGCAAAAATGCAGTTGGCATTCTCCATCTGGGTTGACATTTGGATGGAATGATCCGACAGCAGAAGCTGGACTCCCTTAACAGCAGAAAACTGCGGCCTCTCTGACATAAAAATACCAACTTTCCTGACAACTTGCCTTGATGTCAAAAGAACTCCCTGAACTTTATCACACTGGCATGAACGCCCACAGAAACACTGTGTCATCCTACCTTCTCATCTGGAAGAGCACAGATAAGTTTCATGTTGCATCGCTGCTTGTGCTCCAGAACAGAGAAGTACATTGGGACAAAATTAGAGGTATAGATTTTCACATTTCCCTTGCCATATTTCTTCACTGCTTCTTCTGAAATAAAAATGAACAGATCATTTGTTTACTTTTAATTCTGACTTGATTTAAGGTGTTCCCTTCACTACGTCATATTTTTTTAATGCACGTTTGTTAATATTCTGGAACTTTTCCCATCTAGTGCCGCCACTAAATTTCCTGCGACATTACTAAGAATGGTAGGAACATACATATCTCATATCTAGTGAAGAGGTTAAAGATGTGTGGGCATATCATCAAGTCTACTATCTCACTCCTGCAAATTAATCTAATCCTCACATCAATGTCCCTTCCCATTTTTATTCGTGATTCATGTTCTACCCAAGAACCAAGTCATTTGCAGCATCTTCACTTTCTCCAATAATTTCCTTTATCCAACCTGACTACATTACCCTATCAACCCGTCTTCCCTTCTCCACACACCCCCTCCACTCCAAAATCCAGCCACCATAAACCATGCGTAGATGGAGAAACATCCTTTGTTCTGCATGCTAAACATATTAACCCTATACTTACAGCAGCGCCCGACATCACTCACCCCTGAGTTTTATTGTATTGCCCACTATACACCTCAACTACATATTTATTTGCTGAGCTCCATGTTGAGTTGTGTCCCTTGATTTGGTATTTAGAGTGATGGTGGCTAGGCTGGTTATTAAGGGTTTAATTTACTTCCTCTGTCATGAGCCTCCTTCCGTAAGTTGCTTTCGGAGTGACATGTCTGATGCCCCCTGACCCCAAAATTCAGAAAAGGCTTATGCCAAAGATCTCAAAGCACTATCTTTCACACTAGCTATGACATTATGAAGTCCACTAATAAAGACACTTCCCTCTACCACCATTATGTCCTGTTCTGATGTTTTGCAATAACTAAAAGGCAAGCACAAACCTTCAGTCAAGCCAATGGTTCCAACAGGCGGATGTGAGAATACCACAGTAGGAATGTTGGTGTAATCCAACTTAAGATCTTTCTTGTTATCAAAAAGTCGGTGGGCAAGGCGTCGTCCAGCTGCGATTGCCACTAGTAGAGATAGAAAGGGAAATAGTTATGAGATGCAAGAATAATTACAACAAGAGCACAGTACCAATAACAATACAGATATGGGCAAACATGGCATAACCCTGTGAAAATTTTGAAACTTACAAAATCAAGCCTGGGTCCTTTTACAGTGTCATGAAAGCATGGTCTGATGACTCTATATAGAAAAAAAATTTATAAGAAAACCAATGGGAAAAGTAAAACAGCAAAGAAACTTTTCCTTCAATGTACATGCTGACCTAACATTTGAGTAGTTTACAGCATACAGTCTATCATGACATCTATTGGTCCTATGGCAGAAGCAAGAAATGTATTGCTTATTTTCACAAGTGATTATAGCAAAGCCTCACCGCCTTTTTTTTTTTTTTGCCCGAGTCTTAATTTCAAACTTGTTGAACATCATTTCTGGATTAACCACTGAATGATACTTGACTGGTATATCATCTTGACTTTAGGTTATCTCAGAAGGCACTTACATACAAAATATACTACAGACAATCTTATAAACATTTGCTTGCTTAGGGGTAAACAAGTTCCAACTCAACAACAGAGTTTATGAAAAGACACAAACATAATAAACATCAGTGTAATTTACCAGGTGTAAGCAGGGCTTTCCCACAGACATCACCAAGTGCATAGATTCCTTTGACATTAGTGTTCTGATACTCATCAACCTCTATGTTTTGATGTTTATCTCTGCTAACCCCCTGCAAGAAACACAATGATAACCAAGGATGCTACTCATTTTTCATAAAAATTTTTCTAAACTTTCTACAGTTTAGTCTGTCTAGAATTGTGCCACAAATATAGTTCTTCACAAATAAGCGTTTATGAGCATAAGTGCATCATATTACAACATTAAAATCCGGTTAGTCTTTATAACTAACAAATCAAACAAACAAACAAAAAAAACTTTTCTTGCTTAGATTTTCATTTCTATATGCAAGCCATTTCTCAAACTATGATAAACCACAACCTCAGCAAGATGCCAACATACTCTGATTTCAGAGAATTCTCTGAACAGTGCCATCTCTGAATAAAATGATGATCATAAACTTATCCCTCTCCTCCTCACTCTTTTTCAGTCTCTTACAAAACAAGATGCTCAAAGATCTTTGTCTTACCATGATAATCTCTTCAAACAGAGTAAAACTTACAATCTGGTCCAGGCCAATTTGGTCTGAGTTGGGAACACGTCCAATGGCCCACAGTAGACAGTTCACTTTGTCAATCACACCTGAGTTTGTCTCCAGTTTCAGTGTTCCATCACTCTCTTTTGTAACCTTGGAAATCTGTGAATGAGATATAAATATGTACTACCTGAATCTAATGCACTGGATGCATAGAAACAACACGTCCTATTTAACATACAGGCATCGAGGAATTCCCCCAAGACAGTCAGTATGCCTCATACTAGTGCACATCCATATTTTGAGGAAATTTATCAGAAATTGCTCCTGTTCTTAAGGTCAAATTTAATCAGTGTGCATTTGTACGGGCCACATCAGCATCATGGATATCAACACTTTGTGTACCACAGCTGCAATATTGGGGGCAATTTTACTTTACCTTAGTGTGCCTGTGCACCAAAATGTGACTTAGCTACTCAATGAATTTACATCATAAGGGGAGCCTTGGGGATACTCGAGATCAAAGGTAATCACTGGTTAGGAACTGTTAAGATCTGTAGATAGTAACTTCAGAGTGAGCTCAGCTCAAAACAATGCAAATAGGAACTTGAGGACCCTTATATTTATCAGCCCCGGCTGCCATATCATCATATCATAATTATCATATACATCAGCTCCATACTTACCTCCAGGTACCTGGCATGGAAAATACTGTAACTAAGAAATGATGAATATTTACCTGAGTTCTCTTATGAACTTTCACTCCACCAGGTTCAAGATTATCTGTGACTGCTTTGCTGATCATTTCATCAAATGTACGTAGAACCTTTCATAAGCAGAGAAAATATACAGGGTATATGAAAGTATATGTAAAACACTCAGATATATGATTTTTTAAGTTGAAAATATGTCACAGGAATGGTTAATTGAATGCACAACAAAAATATAGAAATAATCAATGATCAGCACTGAGTTATGGCTCTTGGTAACTCTGTGATCCTAATAAGCCTATCCCACACGGTCAGACAATGCATCACCACTGTGATGCCTATAATCACAAAACAAGGGCTTTCTGAAAATCTTTCTGAAGTCACACCAAAATAAGGCTGCTTACAGGTCAAAACTTACTTGATCATAACGAATAAGGATAGAAGTATCTGCTCCCAAAGCACCAAAAATGCCAGCCAGTTCCACTGCAATGTATCCTGCTCCAACAACAACCACTTTTCTGTGAGAAGTTGAGAAAGTCTGAAGCATTACACAAGCAGAATAATTTCAATCACATGGTTTGTTTTGGTTACAAGTTATGCACTTTTCATATGGAGGATGATGCTGTAGTGTAAAAAATACATAAAATGGAAGTATGTCTTGTAGTCATTCATTTAGTACTTATAAGAAATTCAACACTAGCCACATTTCTGTGACAGGAATTCCTTCCAAAGTGTTTTGTATAACAGGACAAAATCTTACTTGGGTAGGTCTTCCAACTCAAAGAAGCCATCACTGCTTATTCCATGTTCTGAGCCTGAGTGAAGAACATATGAACATTTGCACATTAGTTAACTGTTTTCTTCACAGATGGCATTTGATACATTAATAATTGAGACAGCAAAAAGGTGACGGTATACAAACAATAGTAACAGAGGCCTGATACAAATATTCACCATTCAGAAGTTAGTAACATGATTTCATTAAACACAGATTTCCAGCATTTAACACTTTTCCGCTACATGATCCCCATTAACATCAGCAATTTACCTTTCCCCTGTCTCATCGCCAATCAGTGTCAAAATTACATAGCAATATAGTAATAGTTCTCATACTGTTTCATGTGAATATGGATGTAAAGTTTTCTTCAATATGTGCAATGTGCGGGAAAAGTGTTAAACACTATGAAACATTAGCGGTTACATGAACTTTTACATCATGCATATGAAACTCTTATCAAAATTGTAAATTGGCTAAATTTGTTGATCAGCCAGTTTCAAGAAAAGAAATCAGTGCTCAGTGATGGCATCAGCTGATAGCAAGATTTTTGGAAAGCAAAATTATATGAAAGCTGTTTTACTATTTACCCAACTTCATTTTCTTATTAAAATGCCTAGATTTTCAGATATGCTATTCAATTTTCCAAATATTTTTGGCATTCTGCTATCCCAGAGTCCAGTGAGAAAGTACTGACCTGGAATGTCTGGTATGGTTGGACGTCCACCAGTAGCAATCAGAATATGATCTGCAGCATATTTTTGACCATTGACTTCAACACACTTGTCAGCAGTGAACTTAGCATGTCCCACAATCTTGTCAACACTGGACTGTAATTGAATGAAAATGTCTAATGCACTAACTTGGCTACACACCCTACTGAGATTGTAAAAGGAAACTTACAAATTTATGGAAAACTGGATAATGGATCACACATGACATTATATCACTATGACCCTAACATTACCAATGCGCCAAGAGTATCTATCTCATTTAGTCTGTTGGCAGAACAAGATATACAATTGTTAACATGATGATGAGGAATTCTCATGAAGACTTAAGATTTTTATTCTGTTAATTTTTTTTATCAGTGTGCTGCTTTTTCTGATGCTGTAATTAGACAAACAATCTCAAATGCTTCTAAGAACTGTGGATCAGCAGTCTAATCTGTTCAGCTGCTTAACACTTTGTTGAAAATCACAGTCCCAATACTGCATTCCAAGCTTATTCTACCCATGTACAATGAAGCTAAAGAGTGACCGAGCTGCATCACACATTACAGTAAGAAGTGCTTTGGGACTGACAGGCTGTGGTACACATAGTGTTAAAGTGCAGTCTGAAAAAGTGGTAAATTGTTGGTTTCTTCTTGAATGCAGATGCGATCTTGATTACATACCTTCTCAAGATTAGTTTCATAAATGCCATTCAGTCTCTTGATATAAGCATCCCTGCTTTTCTTGATGTGCCTGTAATAACGATGCAAAGAAAACTGATGAATACACTCAGCTTCATGGCAGTGACAAGCATCAATTCAACCATCTTTGCTAGAACTATTTCAAACAACTGGACCAATATCAGTATTCTATCTCACTTTCCATCATCCCGAAACCCCAGCTCCCCTTTCCTGCTCACTATAGCTTTAGTTTTTGGGGGGAGGGGCGGCCCAGAGGCTGTGCAGTCTTCCTACCAAATTTCCCCTTTTGAATATTTCATGATTTAAAAAGGCAAAAATCATTCACAGAAATCCAGCTTTTAAAAAAGATACAGGCAAGATAGTTAAGCTTACAAACTCCACTCACTACAGTCTCGATGAACAGTCAGCCAGCGGTTTATCTTCCTTTTAAATTACCCCCACAGAAACTTCTGCACTATATTTCTGATTTGAAGGTTGTAAATTGTTTACACTTGAGGTAAATTATCTGCATGCCTTGAAAATTCAATACAAACTGTCTATTACTGTATCATCACAGATCTCAGCATTAAGCACAGAGAAACAAAAAAACAAAGAAATTACATACCATAAACTTATTCACTCTACCTTCTCAATGCCGAACTAACACTCAGTATGGTATCATCATTGCATCATATTGAACTGTGTCAAACTTCAATACAGCAATGCTTGTAAACAAGACAGTAAATCGATACAATATGTTAATTATTATTTTACATCAACTATTGTCAGTACCCACCCCCAGTTGAAGCCCTTAAAATCAACATCAAATCCATAGCCTTTGTGGTCCTTCAGAAACTCTGCATGCATAGCAGTATTGTACATCACCTTCTTCGGAACACAGCCAACATTAACCTGAAACCAAAAACCACAAGGAAATCATATTAATATAAGACTAGTTATGCATATTATATATAAAAAAAAAAATTGCCCCAGTTTTTGTATGCAGGCTGGCACTGTTAGCATTGCTCAAATTCTTTGTGTTTTTCTTTTGTTGTTTGTGAACCATTTCCTTTTATGGAATGTCAGGAATGAAAACATGTACAGTGGAATCCGCAAGAAGTCAACTCGCTTGAAGTCAACTCTCGCTTAAAGTCACCATCACGCAGCAGTCCCGTTTTGTTCCTTCTTTATTTAAGTAACTTTGTTTCTGATAAAGTCAACGGCCGCGCGCTATTTTCGCTTACAGTCAACACCAAGTGGCTCAATGAAAAGGTGAAATTATTGAAAAAGAGAGAGAGAGAGAGAGAGACAAAGAAACGTTGGTAGCGTGGCCATGGGGATGGGTTGGGTGGGAGTCTCTGTTTCCATTCCAGTCACTGCGTGCATCGCCACATGCTCGCTTGCCTGGGCCTAGCCATTTGCGAGGGCACATGCGGGTGATGGCAAGTGCAGCAAGTAAGGTGTAACAAGTACATCATGTTTTAGTATGTCATAAATTAATAAGTACAGTAGTAAATNTGAGAATGCCATCCGAGGTCCTTCCGAGAACCCGTGGAGACTCTCGGAAGAAGTAAATTCCCACGATCCGAATTTTTACAGGAAGTTTCGGTACGGCCGCCGTGTGGATTGATCAGCTCTTTGAAAGTAGAAGTTTCAGATTAGAGACACCAAGTCCACATGATTTTCCGTGAAGCCGCAAAAGTTTCAGAGAATTTTACGAAAAGTGAGTGGCATCCCTGAGCAAGGTGTAACAAGTACATCATGTTTTAGTATGTCATAAATTAATAAGTACAGTAGTAAATAAAATTTATTTAGGCAGAGAAAATCACACAGACTAAGCCTAGAAAGAGGATCCTTGAAAACCTTAATGCTTATTTTTGCTAACAAGGGACATAGTCCAATCGCATCACCTGTTTTTATTATCCTTGGGTTTTGTCCATTGAAATGGATAAAGTCAACCTTGCTTAAAGTCAACACTTTCTTTTGGTCCCGCGGTGTTGACTTTATCAGGATTCCACTCTATCTAAATATGGTAGAAAGAGCTTCTGGTGCATAGGGTGATCAAGCTTTATTACTTTTGTTTTTAGCTAGCACCAAAATGCTCCCTGTTTTGTCCTATGCTCATTCCGAGGTGGTAACTTTTGCCAGACTGAAGTTATCCTGTTGCTACCCCCATTCTGCTTTCTATGGTCTCTACTGCCTCTTCCTTGTGATGTCAGATACTGATCATCACCTCAGCCTTGACTTACTTTCACACCTGCTTGATGTCACACCAAATTCATTCAATGAAAGTGTAGTCTCCTAAGAAGTCCTTATAAATTTGTCTAACTAGCAAAAGTTTATCAATGTTCATAAGTCTGAATAAGCCATTTGGGAGGATATTAGAAGGCACTGAATAAGCCATTTGGGAGGATATCAGAAGGCACTTTAGTTTATGTCCTGACAGATAGGCCTACTCATTATGTTAGGCATCCCATCTCGATGGACACTGGGGTTAGAGATCCAGTCAATGTGCATTAGGGTTCTTAGGGATTCCACTTAGTGAAATAAACTATGAATGGTCCCGTGCACGGATACTGGATAGTATCACTTTTTTGCATTTTTTTTTTTTTACAGGTCATATGGGTTGGGAGTAACATTCCCCACTGGTCATAAGATTTGTTACTTTTGAGGGAGATTTGTGCTGAG
>JAWQUT010000258.1:899296-936253 GCA_033807755.1 Ellobium chinense | reverse complement strand
TGACACCAGATTTCACCCACGTCTCTTAGACACCTTTATGCGTGATCCTATGAAGGCTTTTCCCGAGTTCCTATCTAGATAAATAGTTATTTCATTTAACATCAAAGGGTGTTTATAGTTTCAGATAATTCTGCGTCAAGACAAATTTTTTTTAAAAGCCTTCATAGGATCACGCATAAAGGTGTCTAAGAGACGTGGGTGAAATCTGGTGTCGAACAACTGTTGTCATAGCTAATAACACTTGTCCTAAGATCATCACCCTTTAGGGACAAGAATGCACCATTCATCACTTTGGTGTGCAATTTTGTATAGAAATCCAGTGCACACATGGAGATAAGTTGCACACCAAGTCATGTGCATTACAGTCTCTGAATAAGGGTAGTGTCTTCCCTTAAATATTAGGACGTCACAGTATCGATATCTAGTATCTACGAGATTCAAGCCATGAGTACTCATCTTAATAGATATTCGAAAAAATCTATTGAAGGCCACCTCTCTCAGACATTATTCGATCTTCAGGCAGCGAAAATAGAAAAAAGGATACCTTTTTTCTATTGGCTGTTGTCCCCGCATGGCAACTGTGTATACAATATGGCGGATCAGTAGGATCTGACACTTGGTCTGAGGAGAGTTTGACCATTTCTAACTCATAAACGTTTAAAATCGTTCACAGGTAATATTTTGAAGGCTGTTTATTATGTTACCCGGTATATGTATGTGATAGAACACCTTGAGTTGAGAATTCCAGAATTTTGCTAATTAATCTTATGAGGGATTAGCGTTACCAGATATTACCTGATATTATATTACTTGGCAGGGCCTAATTAGTAGGGGAAGGTTCAGTTGTTTACTTCGTCGCTGGCGTAACATAGGGTAACAGGGGCTCTCTGTTGCTATACTATACCATGTAGATCTATATGACCCTCACCCTTGGTCCTGATGGTCGCTTTCCTATGTCATTATAGAAGATTTAAGCAACTGTCCACACCTGAGAGAGCTGTGTGTCATGTCTGTGGTATAGCACAGAAGGGAAAACACTTACCTATGCCATACCAACAAAAAATTATGACCAGCTGCAACCCATCTTGCAACTCAAGGAGTAGCTGTGTAGAATTCAGTTCAAGCTGAGCAAGCTTCATTGATACCCAAAATATTTTGCAGTTAGGAATACTCTGATAACTATAGTCTGCATTTAATTTTGTCACCAGTATTACAGACAACAAATTTACCATATATTTGTCAAAACTTCCCCTCTCCCGGAATAGACATAGTGGCCAAGGGTTTTTAGTTTCATATTCATGGGAAAACAAATGAAGCATGCATTCACAGCAAGTGCAAGTGCAAATTTTGTCCCAGAATCTGAACAAATAAACTATGCTGTCTGCAAGTGCAAATATTTATCCCTATATCTGATAATTGCATTATATTGTCTTCCAAACAGAAGTCACCTGTCATCATGGAGGATGAATATATGAACGAAGCCAAAGAAATGGTCAATGGGTTCATTGACCTGGCTTTCCGTAGACTGGAGACAAGTATGTCGGACCGTGAGAAGTCATTTGAATCCATCAGGCAGCTCAAAATGTCACGGGAAAACACTCTTCAGAAGGAAGATTCTTACACAGTGGAAAATATTGAATGGTTAACAATATCAGAGTTTACCATTCAGAAAGGAGAACAAAAAATAAAGGAATTTATAAAGGTATGCCACACTTTTCTTTATGTGAATTTCATCCACCTCTGTTTTGTTATTTAAAGTTTTTTGGTTATGGAAGTAAGTAGTGAAGAGTCAACGAAGACAGTTAAGAGGTGTAATTGTTTCACATTAACATTCTTCTCCACTTTACAATGGTCACATTATTTCATTTGCACACATACCAATATCTTCAGACATGATTGTGGTCAGTCAGACAGGCTTATGTTGCTTAAGAGACAAACTTCTTCATATTCTCATAAATTTGCTAATGTTATGTATCTCTTGCAGACATGGAAATATGAAGAGTCATGGTTGTACTGTGTAGACTTCCTGTCTGAGGATGACTGTGAATATGACAGGCGCTACATGTACCGTGTACGATGGAGCATTCCAACACGTCGTAAGCCCATCCCTAGAGCAACAGCCTCAGTGTATTTCACATTTGTCGTGTCAAAGATTAGACCACCAGTAAGTAGGATATTTCTGTATGTGTTGTAGGTCTCATAAATTTACTAAAACAAAAAATAACAGCACCAAACACAGTGATGTTAGTGTCATAAATCAACTGTTTTTGCACCAGATTGCCTCAGAGTTTGTGGGCAGGTACTTCTAACATTGAATCAGTCTTTTTCATAGTCTGAATTCAAAATGAGCGGCTATTTATTTCTAAATTGATTTATTTCACAAAACAGAAGTGCTTAGCCCCTGAGAACATGAAATAAAGCCAAAATTGATAGTGACAATGATGGATTGGGTGAAGGGGGGAGGAAGAGGGCATCCTAGCCACAAAATCTTTTACAAGAGTGATCACTCCAGTTGTGGAGATAGTAATATGTTCATGACTATATGCACAGATGTCAAATTACTATATGAGCCCTTTCAGCGTGAGCATCAAATTGATGTCGACCTGGGAAACACTTGCATCGAATTTGTTCACATGTTAGTGGGATCTTGAAAGTGCTAGCATCAAACTCTTACCTGCCTTAGAATCAAGGGAATGGTAAACTTCAAGATAAAGTGATAAATTGGCCAGTACTGGGTCATGTGGAGAAGGCATTGTGTGGATAGCAGGTAGCTAGCGATACTAGAGTTAAGAGCTGCACAACAAAGATAACCAAGTCTGATATATAGTATTGTTCTTTTCCTCAGAATGATCCAGTAGAAGTATTCTATGTGTTTGAAACTAACCGGCTCATTCACAAGTAAGTGACATAGTCAATCTTACAAAGCTTATTAATTTGAACCAGGCTGAACAAATGTTGCCATCTCAAATTGGCCTGAGAGAATCAGAGACTTATCTAGATATTTCTGTCTGAAAAATACTGATGAGAAAGAATTTAGGACTAGGTGACATTAAGCAAACTTAATCAGTTGTCACACAACAAATGGAGATTTTAAACATGAAATGATATGTTTTCTCATTTATTTAATCATAATGAATTTGGGCTTTTGGAGTTAATGGAATGATTGGAACTCATAAAATAGTTCGAAACAGATGATTTGCAGCCAGTCAGAATGGAGCTTAACCTACTTTTGGCTAAATCAAGTTATGGATATGAGATGAAAACTATGTATGTACGCACTTTCATTAGATGAAAAATGTTTTATTCTGGTTCGAGATGAAGTTGTCTGAGTGGGATGTGGGCATCCATGTAGAGAGAAGATTGCAGTTGGGGAACAATTTTATGCATATAATTTTGTTTATATGCCTCGCAATAACTTGAATTTACCCATTATTAGGACTAATATACCTGTAAAATGAAATGTACATGGGAATGATTTTATTTTGATTTTCTGCAATGAACAAAAATTTAATAGCTATAAATGACCTTATTCATCTTCAGAACCTGAATACCTCATTCAGATTCATGAGGACAGCAATGACCAAATAAAAAATAAAAAAAATAGCAGAAGCATTCTATTTTTTTCCACGTTTTGAAGCATTGTCAATAATATAATATTGTTACCAACATTTATAATTATGGAAGAGGTACTCTGGAACTGTAATATTAGCAACATTGGTACACTAAGAAAAAGTAAAACTAGTTGCATTATTGTGATTATGGTACAGAAAATATCAAATTATCAGTGCATGTGACGCTATAATCTGTTAACTTTTTGCTCTAATTTTCAGACCAGGGCAATCTCGCTTCAGGGAAATGTGGCTAAAAGACATCATAGAGAACAAAGTGAAGATGATCAATCGAGTGACTTTTTGAAGTCCTTCTTACCTGCTGCAGTTCACGTTTGTCAGAGCGATCAGATAGTCAAAGCTGTTCGAGATCAAGCTTTGTGAAATGCATGTATACATTTTGCTTTTGTTGGACTCTTGCCATTGGGCACAGCTCGATTTCAGAAAAAAACCAATGGGTGTTGAGTTCTGATAATGGACTTAACTTATGGGTCAACCTCATTTGAATGTAGGTTTGTAATTATCAAATTTTTCGCAAGGCATACTGGCAAGACTCAGTTACACTACTTGAGTTCTAATGCTCTGATAAAATTTCACATAATCCCTTGTGAAATCCAAGCATAGACGAATTCATTGGCTCAAAAAGTCTGTGAAACTTACTGTTGGTGTGAGAGACTTGTTATGAATGTAGATTGCCAGCTTTGATGAAAGAAAAAGCAGTATGTATGGTGCGCTTTTTAAAAGGTGTGACATAGAATGATATGTGCGTGGAGCAGCATACAGAATATGTAGATAGGTAAACATCCTCATCACAGCTTTTTGGTAGAGAATTCTGTAGTTTCAAACCCTTTGGGTACCATGGTCATTAGTGGATGATCCATAGTTTGTAGGTAAGTCAAACCTGGAATAAGAAACAGTTCTTCATAGCTTCAATTATAATAGCCATTGTGTCCAGTATAACGTTGGTCTAGGCCATTAAAAGAAGTTCTACTTTCTCTCCTTCTGGCGTGCTGCTAATGATGTTGAATCGGACCCTTCTTTAAATCCAAAATATGATCAGAAGCGGCTTGTGATCCCCAAAGTGACCCAGCTTTCCCCTCCCCCTTTTCCCTCCTCCGCCTTTTGCTATTTCTTGAAATCACAAACTACATCAGAATAATCCCAAATGATTTGCCATGTTTCTTCGAATTCAGGGGTTAATAGACTTACTGTAATTAATGTTCTCTAGGACACAGTAAGAAAATAAAAAAAGTCAATCTTTGTATGATGTAGAAGGATACTGTGTATCTTGATGTGTTGCAAATCTGCATTTTGTCTGGTCATAATGTACTGATTGTCACTAAGTTATGTGGCAATAGATTGTAACTGTTTGTGTGGATGTTCGGCGAAGTTTTTGTGCAGTTGAAGTATTTAGGTGAAGCTTCAGGAAGTTTTTTTTAAAAAATGTTTCTAGTGACAATGGCATCTTTGGAAACATTCTCATGGTCTCCTAAGTGAAAGCATGCCTAAGAATAATATAAAAGTAAGAAATTTCAAATTGATTGATGAAAAGTTTTTGGTTTCTTACTCTGGTAGAATGCACTAATTGCAACATGCTTTGCATCCAACAGCGTGGATGGCACTTAGAAGGGTAGCTGCTCAAGCATTTTCTTTTTAGAATAACAAGAAAAACAAATAACAAAAGAAAGAAAACAGAAGACCTGCACTATAACCATGGACTCATGCAGAAATTGAGTGAATTATATATCATCACTGTAGTATGCTTTAAAAAATATTTGTTTTCAGCAAATCTTCTATTGAGTATACATATATGTTTTCAACTTTTTGTTATGTCATATACAATATTGAATGTTATGTATGTGATGCTCTTCAACATAATTAAAGATGAAGTATAAATATCCTGTCAGGGGTTTTTTCCTTTGATTTTGATTAAAGCAAAACCAAGTGGAGTGGGAAGGCCAAAGTCAATGCCATTCATCAGAGTATAAAAATTATGTGAAATAAAACAGGACCAGCTCTACTAAAACACAAAATGATCAGCGGCCAGAGAAAAGAGAAGAGAATGTGAAGCCAATTTATAAGTACAGGAAGAGAAAGCAAAGGAAATAAAAACAAGAAAGAAGAAATACGGTTATGGTGGGAAAGGATTTAAAGAAGGCATAAGATGCCCAAGAGAACTGACACAGTGGAAAGGAAGAGGGGCTGAGGAATTTACATGAGGTACAACGAGAGTTGTCACAGGGCGAAGTACCAGGAGTGGAAATATGCGTGCCTGTGGATGAACTGATTTTGGAGTGAAAAAGCCTGTCACCAAGGTTTTTTCCTGTTTTTGTAGGCAACAATAGGTCTTTCTTGAAAAAGATGGCCTACGTTGCTGCTGCTGGAAAGAATGGTCCGATTCTTTTGCACTATTTTTTGGACAGGAATATTGTGAGGATGAAAAGTAATAGAAAGGATGTGTCGCGAGGGAGAGGTGAATTTTGTTTCAGGAGTAAGAGCTTTTCTACGAGAAATAGATAGAATTTTGTTGGCAGCTTTGGTCAAGACATGCTGGGGATAAGCCCTCCTACTGAAGAAAGAAAACATGTCGTTACGCTTGTTCTCGAAATCAACATCTTCAGAACAAAGGCGTCTAAGTCTGAGGAACTGTGAGATGGGTATGCTTTCAATAGTCGGTTTTGAATGAGAAGAAGTATAAGGAAGATATGCATGGGTGTCAGTGGGTTTGTAATGAACAGAAGTAGTAAGTAGGCCAGTCTCTGAGATGGATATGGTGATGTCGAGAAAGTCGACCTGATCGATGGAGATAGTATGGGTGAATTTGATGCTGGGGTGAAACTTTTTCATAAAGTTGATGAACGTTTGGAGCTCTGTGTGGTCCATAGAGGTCGTATCAATACAGTCGTCGATGTATATGCGATAGATTACAGAAATCTTACCCGAGTACTAGGCAAAGGCATTTTCTTCAAGATAGCCCATAAAGAGGCACGCAAATGCTGGTCCTAACCGAGAGCCCATGGCCACACCCTGGATTTGTTTGTGTCATCCGTCAGCAAACTGGAACGACGTGAGGTCGAGAACCAGCTTGGTGAGGCGTAATAAAGTGTCAGTAGGGAAATTTATGCAAGTACGGCAGTTCAGAAAGTGAAGGCCATCCCCATGAGGGATGTTTTTGTATTTAAATTGGTAACATCCATCGTGAAAACATAGGAGATATTGCGTGTGTTGGACTTAAAATTCTCGATAAGACAGAGGGTCTCTTTAGTGTCTTTCACGAAGGATGGCAGAGCTTGGACAGTGGGTTAAAGAATGGTATCTAAGAAAAGGGCTATGTGCTATCTTGGGCAAGAGCACGCAGAAACAATTGGTCGGCCAGGATTGTTAAGCTTATGGATCTTGGGGAGGGGAGATAAAAGAGGGGATGTCTAGGATTGGAAATTTTCAGAAGGTGACCCGATGCAGGCAGTCCATCAGATCGGATCAACTCTTGTAATATCTTAGAGATGCGCCTGTTCTCTTTCTCTCCTGTAGCTTAGTCAGTAGTACGGTAGTTGTGGATATCCGAGAGCTGGCGCTCCGCTTCAAGCAAGTAGAGATCCCTACGCCAAACAACCACAGCCCCACCCTTGTGAGCTGGCTTGATGTTGATGTCATTCCTGGACTTGAGGCGTATGAGGTCAATTATAAGCAAATATGACACCTTGAGAGATTGCGAACGCTTCTTCCGCACCATCCGCTGGATGGCAGTCTTTGGCCACCTTCCCTCCATGCCGCCCTCTACTGTTGATGATCCCATTTCTAATTTGTTCAAGCCCCCATCTTTCCGTGAGCCCCCTCACAATGTCGAGCCTGCTATCGAACTATTTTTTGACAAGTGTTCTACGGAGATCCAACGGCTACGTCCTCACCCTTGCCGCGTATCCAACGTGTCTGTGGAGGAAGAAGATGCCCTCATACGCCTGAAGTCCAGGAATGACATCATCATCAAGCCAGCTGACACTTTATTACGCCTCACCGAACTGGTTCTCGACCTCACATCGTTCCAATTTGCTGACGGATGGCACAAACAAATCCAGGGTGTGGCCATGGGCTCTCGGTTAGGACCAGCATTTGCGTGCCTCTTTATGGGATATCTTGAATAAAAAGCATTTGCCCAGTACTCGGGTAAGATTCCTGAAATCTATCGCAGATACATCGACGACTGCGACCTCTATGGACCACACAGACCTCCAAACTTTCATCAACTTTATGAACAATTTTCACCCCAGCATCAAATTCACCTATACTATCTCCACCGATCAGGTTGTTTTTCTCGACATCACCATATCCATCTCAGAGACTGGCCTACTTACTACCTCTGTTCATTACAAACCCACTGACACCCATGCACATCTCCATTATACTTCTTCTCATTCAAAACCGACTATTGAAAGCATACCCTTATCACAGTTCCTCAGACTTAGACGTCTTTGTTCTGATGATGTTGATTTCGAGAGCAAGCGTAACGACATGTTTTCTTTCTTCAGTAGGAGGGGTTATCCCCAGCATGTCTTGACCAAAGCTGCCAACAAAATTGTATCTATTTCCCGTAGAAAAGCTCTTACTCCTAAAACAAAAGACACCTCTCCCTCCCGACCCATTATTTCTATTACTTTTCATCCTCACAATATTCCTGTCCAAAAAATAGTGCAAAAGAATTGGACCATTCTTTCCAGCAGCAGCAACGTAGGCCATATTTTTCAAGAAAGACCTATGGTTGCCTACAAAAAAAAGAAAAGGAAAAAAATCTTGGTCACATGCTTGTTCACTCCAAAATCAGTTCATCCACAGGTACGCATATTTCCACTCCTGATACTTCGCCTTGTGACAACTCTCCTTGTACCTCATGTAACCATATCAACAACAGCAATATTCTCCAAAGCCCCAAGTCCTCATCACACGTTCCTTCACATGCACATCAACCAACATTGTTTATGCCCTGCAGTGTCGCTTATGTGAAAAAATATACATTGGTGAAGCAGGAAGATCCTTGCAAACACACTTCAAGGAACACCGGGCAGACGTTTAGCATAATTTAGCCACACCAGTTGCTGCGCATTTTAACCTACCGGGCCATTCTGTATTACACGTCATGTCGGTAATGGGCCTGTGGCTGGTCAAAGGCGATACATGGGACATGCGACACATGGAGAGCTTACTCATTGCCAAACTCGGCACACTGTCCCCTAGGGGTATTAACGAAAAGCTATAAACTACATAGGGCTGGTTTTCTCACATTTCCTCAGCCCCTCTTCCTTTCCACTGTGTCAGTTCTCTTGGGCATCTTATGCCTTCTTTAAATCCTTTCCCACCATGGCCGTATTTCTTCTTTCTTGTTTATATTTCCTCTGCTTTCTCTTCCTGTACTTATAAATTGGCTTCACATTCTCTTCTCTTCTCTCTGGCCACTGATCATTTTGTGTTTTAGAAGAGCTGGTCCTGTTTCATTTCACATATTTTTATACTCTGATGAATGGCATTGCCCGAAATCTCGGTTTTATATTATTATACTTTAATATTTTACTATACTTGCATTAAAAAAATTTACTTTGGGCCTTCCCACTCAACTTGGTTTTGCTTTATTTCCCACAGGCCCGCAGTCTGTTTTTGTTCTGCTTGATTTTGATTCTAAATATTGAATTGGTGTATGGGGGTAACTCAAGAGACAAGACAGGAAGTGGGTAGAATGGTTGGTGAGCTTCCAATGAGGTATTTTCAGTTACGCCACATGATCAAGGGATTGCTAGGATATTTTGATAAATGACAATCATGCATGAGCAGAGCATGTAAACAAACCAACGTGTGAACAAGAATTCCTAGGTCACGTGATGGAGCTGAAAATACCTAAGTTTTTAATTCCTTCAATTGTTCACTGCCAGATGAACAAAGACAGTTTCCATTTTTCACTGACAGAACTTAAATTCAATCGTTTGCTCAGTTTAGTAGAGATGAAAGTGTGACCAGATAAAGCAATATCATATTTAGGAGAAAAAGGAAATGAGATCCACCCATTGATAATTAAAATTGTAAACAGCTATTTGGAGAGTGTGTTGCTAGGAATTTTCCGTAATCATTGCTAAAGAGCAATTTTGGGATTAAAGACCAACAAAAAAAGAAAAAAAGATAATACTAGAAAATTTCTTATCCCTGTCAAAACTCAAACCCAAATCTCTCACCACACAAGAGGAGTGTGTTGTCCTATTAAGACCATAGGGCTGCTAACTTCACAGCAACTTTATCCTTTTATATATATTCCTACCACCTGAATATTGTTCCCTGTCTTCCTTGTGTAAACCTAATGTTCACCCACGTCTTTGACACACTACTCAAAAGATGACACGCACACTCAAGCTGGGTTATTTTGAAATTCATGAAATGCTCTTGTCTCATATCAGGTGTGATTCCATAGGGTCACTATCACCAAAATTGAGGGAGGAGGAAGAGGAAGAGATAAAGAAATGGAAAGACCACTACAACTGACAAGAAATGTCAGCAATGAACAAATATAGGGAAGAGGGACAAAGATGCAAGCTTGTACAAAGCTCAAGAAGAATACACCATCAGACTACAACAGGGAAGATCAGCATGGAAACTTTTTGAGTTTTGAACTGTTCCTGGGGCACATATGAATATGGCAATGATGCTGTTTGTCAATTAGTAAACAAATCCACATGACTGATTGAACCAAATTATCACTCTAGGACTTGCAAATAGATGCGTAGTTTCAGAACTGTTTGCATATATATAAAGTGTTTTCAAAAGCATTTTATTCCTGTCACTCAGGTCTCATTGCTCTAAATCATCCATGCTGTCACCCAATATAGAACTCAAATGTTTTAGGGGCCAGGCCAAAATGCTTGATACTGCTGTAATCAAAGCTGTCAACTGGTGGGCAGTACTTGTCATATACGGAAAATATGATATGGCAGAATATGGCAGCTTCCAAAAAACGAATGCATCTTCAATGCAATATGTATTCTACGGGTGACACCACAATAAAAAAATCTACAGAAGCACTAATAGCTGTTTACTGGATGTCATGAAATGCCATCATTGACAGGAGACTCTCAAAACCTAGCGATTAGCATGTAGCATCACACAATCAACAAGCATGGCTACCATGGATATCCTGGAGATAACAATGTGATTCACGTGGAGACAAAGGGGGTCTCTTTCAGGGATTTGTGCTTCTGTAGATTTTTTTATTCTGTGTGTTGCACCACAAAAACTGTGTTTGGGTGACTGTTTCCCAGTTACTCCATTCAAAGTCGCTTTACAGGCTGAATTAGAGCACTATCATATTGGGTGTTTCCATACGAGTCTCTCTACATACTCATAATCATTTATCTGAAGAACTATGGAAGAGTGATCATGTCATTTTTTTTTTTTTCATCCCTTAAGATATAAATAACCCCTGCTCAACTAAACACAGTCTTGCTCTAGCTGTGTATTCCAAATGATTGTATTCATGCAACAAACTTATATATTTAACATGAAACTGTTGTTCCAAAATATGTTCGAAGTCCTGGCTCAGATTTGTCAAATAGTTGTCATAAAATATGCTTAATATGTAATGGTTTTGAGTATTCCACGAATGTCACTGTAAGCAGGTTCAGTGTAGTCGCATAGAAACAAGAGGATTGATAATGAATTTTCTTCTAAAACAGTCGTTTATTGAGTTTTCAATGGTAAAATCAACTACATTACATTAAAATTGCACTTTATTACAAGATAGGAACATGTCATAATTACAGGAACATGTCATAATTAACATGAAACTATATTATTCTGCTGAGACATATAACTACCCAAGAAACATTATTGGAATTTCTTGAACAATATGACCCAACATCTCATTAAGTTACAGACAAAAACAACTTATCATATTGATGACAACATGACATCAGAATGCATAAGCAAGAAATCAGCAGTCTCCTAAGAACAGTTTGTAGCAAATGCCTACAAACACAAAAGCCACAAACGGTAGGCCTACTTTAAGGCAAAATACTCTGCTTGTGGAAAAAAAAAAAGGCCATCGGATAATTTAAGACAAGCTATTAACACAAGGGAAACAAAGCCTCTTGCTCATGATTTGAGGGTGTGCAAGCTTTAGATCTTATTAGCAGCCTAACAAACAAACAAACAAACATATCACAGTAAAACATGGATTTGAAGTAAGTACTGGTTACATTGAGGATTATAAAGTTTACAAATGAATACTGTATCAGGTGGCCAAAATACGTAAATCAAAAGTTTCTCTAATTTCAAAGTTTAATGGCTTCAATAATTCAAGCATTATGTATTTGAAATTTGGCACATGCTAACAAATGGATATTGTTTGCCACTGCTGCATGTATTTGTGGTTACCCAGTGTGTCAGATCACATAAAGCGATGACGTCAAAACACATAATTAATGTGTTGGACGGTGTCTTTGCCATTGTGCAGTTAATTTTATTTGTCGATTTTGGGTCATATAGATCATGTTATGTCTTATGCTCTGATGAAGCTATGTGGAAGGTGGACAGGGCCGAGATAGGCATTCTTGTGATTTCATTTTTGGTTCTCAATAAATGAAAGTTGTACTGACACACTGGGTGACTTAAGTTTGTAATGAAGATATCTTTGTGCAATGACGATGTCACAGCCAAACACAATTAAAAACACGTCTAACAATAGCATGCTCAGCTGGTGTCTACCACATTCATCCTGACACATCATGTCTCATTTAATTATTTTATGGTGATAAAAAATTGCAATTATATCAATAAAATAAGCAACAATAATGGATGACATTTGTCTCTTTATGTGTTTTAAATTGTATCCCAGTTTTTTTTTAACATTTGAAGTTATTGGATTTTTTTTTTTTTGTGGCCACCCATTCTGCATGCAGTACAGTCCAATATTTACACTAAAACCAATTTTTTCAAATAAAACAACTTGGAGAAAAGCTGAATCACATCGCTCATATGTTTTAACAAAATATATTGTAGTGGAAGTTTGCAAATCTGAGACTGGTTAATCAGAAAACCATGTTATTTATCCCATAGATTTCCAGCGTCCCATTAACCTTTCTATATTTCCTTGTAAATTTGCTCCAGAAATGACTCCAGTACCATTTAACTGAAAAGTTTGACATGTGTATCTAATATTTCCTAGAAAGGACATATGAATGTTATTTTTTTTTAAATCATCATTGACTCTTGGACACCTAGACATAAACGAGGTGTAACAGGGAATGCGAGTCATTTTCACTTTGTGCTTTAACCTGTATAAGACCCCCGGTGGTATCTTAACTGCACAGTAGCACAAACACATGTATACATTATTTTCACTTGATCAACATGGAAGATCAAACCCTGGTCCTTGGGTCTGCCAAAAGGTAGCTGGCAGCATGTATGCATTCTCTCTTTGCACGTTGTATCTCTCTACAGCGTGTAAGGGAGATAATTTCTTGGCTACTCTGTCATAAGGTATCACAGGGAGCTAGGTCCAGCCTGGCTCCTGTGACAGAATGCACTGATCTTTTACTTAGTGTAGGCTTTTTAACCTAGAACGCTGGCTCTTAAAATGTATTGAAGTGATGGCACCTAGACTAAAACTATGAAGTTCTGACATTTTACAGAAACCTGTTAAAAGAAATAACACCCATAAACCAAACATTCCTGTTGTTTTTTCCTGACATTTTAGTGCCACTTAAAGAAAAATAACAAAAGGTGATGACCACAGCTGAAAGGAAAGAAACAACAAAAAAAAGGAACATATCGCATGTTTCACTTCAATGACATAACACCACTGGTAAACAAAAAGTTCATGTCTTTCTTCTCCTATTTACTACTTGTACAATATACCTGAACCAGTTCAAAATAAATTTACCAATAAAAATACAAGAGACAGAGCTCAAAATTAAAACATGGGCATGCAAAGAAGTTCTACAGAATGAAGGCTCACTGAGAACTTACAAGGATGTAAAGGAATGTGAATATTATTCAAGGCATTATGGAAGGTTGGCTTTAAGAATAAAAGATAACATCTGAAACAGACCAAGTACAGTCGACTCCGCTTAATCGCTCTTCCTCAGGATCACGAAAAAGTAAGCGATTAAGTAGAGAAGGTAATTTCGGCCATATTTTTGGTAATGGGGTTAAATTTCCTTGATGTCGTGGTTTGATGTCATGCACTGACGCCTTCTTGTCGCCAGACTCGGGACAGACTTGAGTTTGACGGTGTTGTAGTGCACAAAATATTTGATTTCCGCGGCCTCTCTCATTGGCCACCTCGCAGTAGCCCAGCAGACAATAAGGAGTATGATGGTATGGTCGGGATCAACATGACACATCCACATGACACGTTCTCTGATCTAGCCGAAATTCACCAGACAGGAGCCATACAATGTTTACATTCTCCGCCTCGCTGAGACGGAAGGCATGGGGGAAGGAGACTATACGGCTTTCGGCGCTCTAGCATTAGCGGACGGGCGACGGTTGTGACGGAGTAGCGTGGGACAAAGGAGGACAGGGGGAGGGGGAGGTGGGGAGGAAAGGCTTATCACACCCATTTTGCAGTGGCAGCTGTCATTCAATTGTCTGCCATCCGGTGTGCAGTTTAACCGTCTATGTACATATTTGTTTGTCAGCTGTAATCCTTCAACCGCTGATCTTTGAATTCATGGACGCTGAAGAGTGAGAGACGATTATCCAGTGACTTTTATATAGTAAAAATTCAGTTTCCTGGGAAACAAGGCGATTAAGCAGGAAAAGGCGATTAAGCGGAAGGCGATTAAGCGGAAGGCGATTAAGCGGAAGGCGATTAAGCGGAAGGCGATTGAGTAGAGTCGACTGTACATTTGTACATCCAAGCTTCCCATTATGTTTTTGATGCGTGACTTATCATAAACATATGTACATGTATATGACAAGTAACACATCAAAAACAATGGGAAGCATGGATCATAATATAACAGCATATCACTGAAAGGACCTTTGTAGATAATATAGATTAGTCTATGTTTTGTTTCTATTTGGAAACAAAATTTTATCCACTAGTCAGTCAGTCCCATCAAACCCTTTTAATCCATCAATATATCCAACAATTAAGTACAGTAATCAATTAATCAAACAGTTAATGTATCAAATAACTGATGTCAATTTCATTAGTCTGATGCATACTGATGGTGTGTGATTAAGGAATGGAATAGATGATTAAATGTTGGAACACATGATGCCTTGATGAAATGGACTTATTTCTGTGTTGCCAGTGTGTAATGGTGCTGCCTAGAGCTTTTTAACATTAAGTAACACCATAAACAATTACATTACAAGTAAAAAACCATAGGAATAGACTGGCCATCTTTTGATAATCTTAACTCTTTCTTTACCATACACCGATATATCGGTGGGCGAGTCGTCGCCATTTTGACCATACACCGATGTATCGGTGTCTGTAAGTGGCCTTACAAATTGTTTCGTATTCGTATGGCTTTTATATTCGTGTGCTCATGACTTTTGCCTCAAAGTGATATATAACATCATACCCTTTTGTCATCTTTGGGCCTTGCGTTCACTCTTGAAATGGCCTAGTGTACATTTTTCTTCCTATAGACCAAGTATTATAGTGGTCATTACCCTATATGGCATGTGGTATAGAAAGAGTTAAAATACCTGACCATATGATATACATTTCTGAACACAAAAATTCACAGATTATCAGTTCCTTACGCCAGGTTTAGGAACAATCTGCCACTTTGATGATTCTGCAAAGATTTGGCTGATGTTGCCTCGATTCTTCTTAATGTTTTTCCTCCCTGCGGAGGATGCAGCTCGAGGTGGTGGTTTAGGGTCGGACGGAAGCTTACTTCCTTCATGCATTAGCCTGGACATTCGTCCTCCCTGGTCTAGCTGTGCCACTGATCTGCCATCACCAGAGACTTTAGGCTCTGGTTTTGGCATTGGCTGCTGTTTCCCATACTGGTGGAATAATCCTTTCATCTGGCCACCCTTGTCCAGTTCAGCTGTTGCCATAGCTTCGTTTTTGACTCGAGGTTGAGTTCTTGAGGATCTTGGGGTTTCGCCATAACGTCCCATTATTTTTGACATACTTGCTCCTCTCCCAATTTCAGCTATTTCCTTCGCCTCATTTGTTTTTATTCTCGGTTCATTTCTTGGAGTTTCAGGAATGGACCTTGGATCATGCATTAAGGAACCCATCCGACCCCCTTCACTCATTTTTGCAGTATCCTCTGCCTCAGTTTTGACTCTTGCCATTGGACGAGGTGATGGATCACTCTTTCCATAACTCGTAAGCAAGTTATTCATGGCCCCTCCCTTGTGGCCCTCTGCAATATCTTTACTTTGTTCTGTCACTCTTGGAACAGGTCGGGGTTGTAAAGGGGGCTGCTGCCCTTTGCCCCCAAGCAAACTGCCGACATGTCCAGATCTGGATGCCTCATAATTCTGCCTGGCCTCATATGTTGGGCACCTTGGTGAGCCTGGTGGAGGTATGACATGAGTATGCTTTTCAGAATTGAAGAGATCTATGCACCCTTTATGTTTACCTAAATATTCTCTTCCTTCAGGTCTTATCCGTGGTTCTGGGCGAGGTTCATAATAATTGCCTGTTTCATCAAATCCAGGATATGGACAGGCAGTGGTCTTCTGCATTCTTCTCGCACGTATGTCAAAATCTGAAATTAGAGATGTTGATATGACTATGAACTGACTGCAGCTAAAAAAATTCATGCTCTGAAAGTTAAGAACTGTCTCCTTAGCGCAAGCCAGAGAAGTTATGAAACTGGCTGGATACCTCCAAGTTTCTTAGTTGTTTTCCTTTAACTCTGTAATACATGTGACACATATGAAAAGTGCATGTGACAAATTGGTACTCTTGCTGACTGACGTGACAAGCACTAATTTACGCAGGAGATGGAAACCAAACATAAAAAGGTCATGCACTAAGCCAAAGCCTATGGCTAGGTTCTTGCTGTGCTTTTGTGGCATAAAATTGAGGACACTTTTCTTTAATTTTTCTCAATTTTTAATGACATGTACTTATGAGCTCAACCTTTAGGAGTAGAGAGTATGGTTTTTATGACACTCTTAATGAAATTATTGTAAAACATGGAAAAATTCTCATGGCTGACTGTTGAGCCAATGCAGAAATATTCTGAGAAAACTTCATCCATTTTTTTCTCATCGCAGTATAAAGGCATTAATTACAGTCATCTTGTACTGGAAGGAATTAAAGAAACATAACTCCTCGATAAACTAATCCAATAGGGTGTTTTGATTTTCAGTCTAAACTTGATTTAACATCTTTAATAGGTTAAAACTGAATTTCCCCTTGTACTGATATTATCTGTTATCTAAATCTGCTTTAAGATATCTCTCCTTTGAATATTGGGTTATTTAATTCTGAACTGATAATATATTATATGCACTGCGGATTACTTCATTCAACAAACTACAAACATAAATTTGAATCAGATACTTGCAATGGCCCAAGTGATCAAGCCTAATGCACTGACTCCCTTGGTGGCACAGTAAAATGAATGCCCAGTTCAAGTTGTTCATTTTATGCTAGGACTACACATTATAGTCTTGTATTTCTAATTTGCATGTCTATTGATGTATTTGATGATGCAAAATATATTTATGAGAAAGTTAAAGCAATCTGAATATACCAAGCATGAAATGCTTAGGAGTTATTGCAGACCTGCATCTACTCTATGGCAGTGTTAATTGCTTGTTATCTCCAAAGTTGTTTACAATTTACATCAGACAACTCAGAAGCACTTTTTAATTGAACTGAAAAACCATTGACAGCTGTAATGCTGATTCCACTATATCTACAGGAAACTGCACAATAGAAATGACACTCTACCTTCTGCAAAAGGATAAGCAATTTCCTCAAACTTTCCCACTTAGCATTAAGAGCTTCTTAATACTGTACTAGATCTAGATCTAGTCTAGGTTGGATCAGAAAAGAGAAAGCATGCATGAGCAGACAGTTCTGTGATAAAATATTATACTTTGTTTGGGTACTGTCCAGAAGAAGTTTTTACTTCTTTACCCAGTCCCAAACAAACACAAGATGGTGGAGTCCGGCATAGTGGATGAGCTTTAAGCATGAGAAGTATGTTTTTTACTGCTGTCTGGGGCTGGGCAGGTGATCGGATCTCTTAATTCTAAGTTGATCCAGAGATATAGATCTTGTCTAGATAGTACAGAATCACTGAACCGATGCTCATTCTTGAAATTAACGGAATAATCTAGGAACAGGACAAATTTAGTGGCTAACTTGTGACTGTATTGATGCAAGAGCGGTCTTGTCCTTAAACTGTTAAAGAAGCCGAAGAGATACCCAAATTTAATTGGAACTTGAGTAGATATTTAAGAGCTTTGCACTGCCACTGCCACATATTCTGTCCAAAATTAAAGCTCCACTCTGATCCCATACCATTCCAACACTCTACCAATAGTCTAAGTTTACATCTTGCAAACATTACCGTGGCAAAACTCAAGACGGTGTAGACTAGAAGCTATGTATCTATGGTAAACAGTTATGTCGGAAGCCTCGTTTACGGATTGGAGGAACTTCCGGTTGCAGTGAATCAAAAACTTTCATTTAGGCCTAACTTTCCATCATTGACGAAGTAGGATTTAGCAACGCAAGTCGGTGAGTAATGTGTCTTTAGTCTAAATTTATCCTATCCTTTCGATTTGAAGTTTATATTTCGCACTGGATCAGTTTTATTGACTCACACCATATCAGCATTTAGTCTAGTTATACGGATGTTCGAGAATCTGGATCGGCGGGACGGCTTAGTTTGTCGTATTTGATTTGGATCAGTCTTACATGACATACCGGCGGCATTTTCAGGAAGCCAGCATTTCAGGTTGCCTACTAGAACAGTCTGGATAGATCAGTTAGGCCTAGTCAGTGTTGATAGACTAGAAGAGCCATGGACTAGACTAGATATATATAGACTAGGTCCTTTAAAAAATGTTATTTCTGATCTGGATTGAAAGAGTTTTGAATATAATCAGTCTGACTCTGAGACTGATTGCTCTTTTACTTTTATAGACTACTGACTGTCTCATTAGTTACATCAAATCATCCACTGAAATGCATGCAGGAACTTGATAATTTGATCTTTAGATTTACATTTACAGTCTAGTTTACATAAATTTGTACACAGGCAGGTCAGAAGAGAATACAACAGATGTATGTTTAATTATTCCCCAACATTGTGTGAGACTCTCTCAAATTACTATGTTACTGCATGCATTTCAGTATTTTCAGTACTACTAGAGTAGATGATTTGAATTGATTTGAATGACGATGAAAGACAGAAGTGAAGCAATTAGTGTCAGGCTGAAAATCCAAACTCTTTCCATTCAGCTCAGTAATATTTGGCCGGTTGCAGTTATAAAAAAATGATGATCTGAATTTAGTAAATTTCCTTCCAGACTGTTGCGGGAAATATTTATCTGCTCTTGATGGTTCAATTTGAAGTCATTCATCATTCATTTTTATTTTATATATTTTCTTTTATATTATATATATAGATTGTAGTCTTTTTTAGCAGGCAACTCATTTGTTCAGAGACCCAAATACCTGTGGGTGTTGTTTGTTTTTTTGGGGGGTGGGGGGGTGGATGTAGAGGAAGGGGTCAGATCTTGGAGAGGTGATTTTTTTTTTTTTTAAAATTAATCTCAGATACAACAGTTGTGGGTGTTGTTCCAGTATGTTATGACTTTCTGTTTGATATTGCAGTATGAGTATTCCATTCAATAAGAAATGATCAGATTTTAGGGGAACTTTCATTCATCTTCCTGAGAAAAAAAACAAGTTTTGCTTAAAGCTTTGTTTTGTACGAATCCTTTTATTTATATATATATATCGTGACATTGAAAATAACTGCGCCCTTTATTAAACTATAGGAGAAGCAATCGTAATGAAACTGGCAGAATAATGTCCAGAGATATCGAAATCCCCCATGGCTCCCCTCCCCCTGAACTTCTCAAACTCCTAATTATGTTGGGGGTGAGTCCTCTCTGCTCCCTCCCCTCCCAAAGGGCCCACAGGTTGAAAGGTGGCTCTACAAGGATGCCTTTGAAGTTACCACAGTTTTTCAGTGTCATG
Organism: Ellobium chinense; assembly: GCA_033807755.1. Classification (NCBI taxonomy): domain Eukaryota; kingdom Metazoa; phylum Mollusca; class Gastropoda; order Ellobiida; family Ellobiidae; genus Ellobium; species Ellobium chinense. The sequence continues at coordinate 916,465 of JAWQUT010000258.1, read as the reverse complement.
TATTGTGGTGAAACATGCATCAAATTCCCCAGGGGAGAAGGATTGTTCTTCTGTAAGCAAGACATTTCCAAAGAATGTGTGTTCCCCCCCCCCCCCCCCCCCCCCCCCANCCCAGCACTTCCAGCTGAATTCTTCCTGAGCACCTAGTTATCTTTTATCAGCCGAAAATGAATCATAGGAAAGCCGTTCTTCCCATTGCTGTTCCTTCCCAAAAATTTGGTCATTACTGCCAGTTTCATTCATTTGTTGATCATGTTATTTAGGGGGAAATTACTTCACTCAGGGAGTTTAAGACAGTTTAGTCCATCTATCCTGGAGGGAGAAGAGAGTAACTTGGCAGAGCAAGATAGGCAGGTTTTTAATTTCAGACAACCAAAATGCCTTAAAAATTAACTTATTTCTCTCAAAATATTAAAGCAGGGCACATTACTGTGTTATGTTGTGTTTTATTCTTTTAATGTGAGTGCAAGATCATATATCTTTTTTATTCTGAAGCAGTCAGTGCCACACGTTTAAGCATTTGTTTGGAAAGAAGAGTGATTCATACATCTGCATTCTGCACGATTCAGCAAAATTGAGTGTTCTCTGCCATTGCTGATTATTTTTATGACTTCATTGTTGTTTGTTTTCTATGATTATTTATTTCGTAATTATAGTACAGTTATCCTAAAGATGTTACCTTTTTCAAGGATTTCCAAACTACCCAAGAAACAATTTCGCGCTAATGAAGAACAGAACAAAAATGAAGTTACAGATCAAAAAAAGTGCTATAACTCGATGACTAGGAGAAATGTTTTATCTGTAAATGAAGAACTTTCTCCCTATTTTTTTTTTCTCTCTCTCTCTCTCTTTCTTTCTTTCTTCGTCTATTTTGTCTTTCTTACTGCATGTATTGCCCTCATGCTGAGCCATTCTTGAGCTGTTTTCTCGCATGAACTTTGTTTTACTCTTCTGTAGCACTGTTCAATTCCTCATATAATTTTCTGGTCTTACCTTCTCGTTATAGACTACTTCCTGAGCTCCTTTTGATCAGTTCATGTTGTGCCCACAACTCCAAGGCACTCCGTGATGGTTTTCACAGATGAAGGGGATATCCAGTTATATCCCTAAGTAATATGGGGGAACATCAGCATCTGATTTTAATGTCTGGATGAAAAAAATTTTTCATGCCTAAGCTGAATGTTGGCAGAATATATATGAATGTCTTTCTCAGGGGAACCAAAGACTCTAAAGTAATACTTGATTATTTGGTGGAACATAGGATGGTAACTGCCGCAAGTACTAAGTAGGCCACATGGACGCGAAATTTACTGCAAGGCGAAAGGAGCAGATTATGGAAAATAGTCTAATCCCCTCTTCTCTCTCCCCCCCCCCNCCCCTTTTTTTTTTTGCTTGCCAAGTTGAGTAGATTGACTGGATTCGGGTAAAGGGATACACTGTAAACCTACACACACACGTCACATCTTACCCGATATTGCATGTATCGCGCAATCGTGTTTGTTTACGGCAGACCCCACCCCGTTTTTTATTTCGTGTTCCATGCCTATGAAATCGTACATGAAGGTACTGTTTGCATCTAGGACAACAAACGACAGACTTCTTCCGTTACGGGCTGATTCTACACGATGTATTTTGTGCTTGGTCAGGTGTCGTGACCTAAATACTATGGGGCTAGGATTTGGGGTGGTTGTGCAAATTACATGTTTGTACCGCAGTGTGATGGATTAATAATGACTCATTACGGTGTTTCTGAAAGGGCCGGTATGGAAATCTTTCTCAGTGTATGTATAGTGGCAATGAAGGTTGCGGTTCATTTTAGCCTTGGGAGTTGGGATGCAGGTCTGCAATCGTTTGTTTTCTCTCTCAGCAGAGTGTGATCGCACGGGCAAATTAGTGGCGTCTGCCCTATTATTACTGTCATTTTAGAAGATAGCAAGCTTTTCTGCCGCGTAAAGGCAAATCACCGTAAGGTGCTCGATTCATATTATTACGACTATACGGTGTTTTATCGTAGTAGGCTACAGCAGTTTTGTTTTAAAGTTTTGCCATTACTGCGGAGATGGACATGCGCGTGTGACATTTTCTGGTGATAAATGAGGCACGTTTTAAACCAGACTAGAATCAGATGTGAATTTTACAGGGAAGTGCCAGAATGCACATGCCTGCCTCTGCCATAACGGTCAGTCGGGGACACGAATTTGAAAATACTGTATAACAGTTCTCTGATGAAGAAGGTGAATCATTCTGTTTCATGACTTGTTTGCCAGCTTGGTGATTCAAGTTTAGTCATCTTCTCTGCCTCACACGCGTTCAAGTAACTTGACATTCTCTAATGTGCTGTGCAGACGTGCTAGCGTTGTGCATCGCATGCCCGTCCCCTTTTTTTTTTCGCATAAAAAAAAAGAACCAAGAATTTTGAGGGAAAAAAGAAATGGGCAATTTCTACGTTCTGTTCTGAGTCTGAGTATCAGCATTTTCGCTCCGAAGTTCTGGGGCAATTTATCATCTTCTTCCTAACCGACGTACATCCTTTCAAGTGTGTTTGTTCTACTCCTCACTACGTGATGAGCGTACATGTTATGATCCAGGTATTCTTGTACATCACTCTTTTCTCTCTGACCATGTAGTTGGCATTAGGAGCGCTGTGAGTGTGTGTGTCTCTCTACATCACTCTTGTTCTCTCTCACAGAGTAACTGGCATTAGGAGCGCTCTGTTAGTGTGTGGTGGAGGAAGAGAGGGGTTGTCCACTTTGTTGTTGTTGTTGTTGTTGTTTTTGTTTTTGTTGTTAAATTAATACTGTGTAAGGTATTGCATATTGCCTGTATAGTTGCCAACTATTAAAACGAAAACGGTTAAACTGGAAGTAACGTGAGTATGAAAAGAGTCGTTTATTTTCTTTTTTTTTTTTAGGCTTTTTAGTCTAAACCGAAACTCTGTTTAAATCGAACGTAAGTCTCAGGTTTCGCAGATTTCGTTTTAACCAGTGTCTATTGAATCTGCAATTCTGATAAGAAGGATCGAACTTCTTGCTTGAGCTTCGAGGTTTTTTTGTTGTTTTTTTTTCTCCTAGCACGTAAAAGGCGTAGAAGACATGGGGAGGAGAGTAAGGAAGACGAAAACCCAGCACAAAGCATTTGTGATCGTGGCTCGTGAAGAGTGGACAAACAACTTCTTGGGATTGATAAAACTCGTTAGGCCCTAAGATAGCGTACGAAACAACGCGTTTCAGCTCTGGCGTCTTCGGCCTCCAAATCACTGTTTGTGTACGGTTTGGCCCACAACTGCACATTTCAGTATTTACCTTTCAGCTATTTTCAAACATGTTAATGTTAGAGCGGCTATAATGGATATTTTTTTTTGGGGGGGGGGNGGGGGGGAGGGGGGTGAAACAAAAAAGCTATTTTCTTATGTAACTATTTGTTTAGAAGGCTCAGCATGTTGGTCCTCTGTCAACTTGGCCTGGTTCAGCGGTGTTACTCCCTTATGGTATCTTGTCTTTCAACAAACAGATGAAAACCTTAAAAGTTTAGGAGTGTACTTGGAAGGGAAAGAAAAAAAAAATGGCACTGTGGAGGGAACAAGGTGCGCATTTACCAGTCAGTACTCTCTCTTTGACCATCTTTACAGCCCGGTCATTCTTATTCTTCATCTCCTTCTCCTGGCTCTTCTTTTCCCTTCTCTCACTCCTCCCTCGCCTTATACTTTTCACCCCCTTTCCCCTACTTTTTCTCCTTCTTCTACTTTTCTTCTTCCCCTCTTCTTCTCCAGGTTCTCTCTCCCCCCCCCCCCCCCCCCCNTCAACTATTCTCCCCGCTTCCCCCACTTTTCCTCTCCTTTCTTCTACGCCTCCCTCTAGTTCTCTCTCTACCCTCCCTACCCTTACTCTCTTCTTTTCCTAGTTCTCCTTCCTCTTCTCTTCCTCTTCCTTTTATTTCTCCTACCCCTCCTCCTCATTGCCCTCCCCCTCCCCCCTTTTTTCCATCATCTTCTCCTATTCCTCCTCTTTCTCCTACTACTCTCCTTCTCCTACCCTTTCTACTCTCCCTTCTCCGACTCCTCGTACTCCCCCTTCTCTTGTTCCCCCTTCTTCCTATTCCTCCTTCTCTCCTCCTCCTCCTACTTCTACTACTCTCCCATTTTCATCCTCTCCTACTTCCACATTTCCTTCTCTTATCCCTCCTTTATCCTCATTCTCTTCTTCCTCTCACTCCCCCTCCCCCTTCTGCTGCATCTTATTATGTAGTGTTTACGCCGCCGATGGGTTCGAAAAGTGACGCTCTGTCGAATAGATACCACTGAAAGCGGCCAGACCACCTACGTGGGTCAGATAGGTACTATTACGCCAGCCAGCCAGCATGCTGCATTGATGCTATCTCATTCTTCCAAACATCCATCATCGACCGTTTATTCAGCTCCGTCCGGTTGTGATCATGACCTTGTCTGCGGAATCCAAATGCTTCATCCAGACCCAGTATATAGTCAGGTCCGCTTAATTGCAACCTCGATTGTCGCAACTTCTTTTTTATTGCAACATTATCCTCATAACTTAATGCTCTATTTCTGTAGTAATGTCACTGAATAAATCACAACTTCATTTAATTGCAACTTTTTGCAAGCTTCAGAAGGATTGCGATTAAGCGGAGTACTCTGTATAAACATCGGCCTGTATTTAGGCCAGCCAGCACCCAAATAAACAGACCACAGCGGTTACAGACGGGTAGACAGTTAAGACAGGCATCCGTCCACAAGCACTAGTACACCACACTTTAGAGTCTGTTAAGGCGCAGGTACAGTATCACGTCGCGGTCAGTCTAGGGTACTTACTAACTTAGTCACAAGGGCGGCGAATTCAGTGGTTGGAGGTGGCGGCGAAATCAGTGGTTAGAAATTTGCGGCGAAATTAGTGGTTGGAGGTGACGGCGAAATCAGTGGTTGGAATTGGTGATGAAATTAGTGATGAGATGGCGGCGAAATCAGAAGTTGGAGAGGGTGGCGAAATCAGTGGTTGGAGTCCTACTGTAGCAAGCAATTGCAACATGACAGTCGATAAGGGGAGGTAATATTTTTCACCAAGCGACACTGTAAATGGATGCACCGATCCGATCAGCCTAAAGTTGTACACGCATAGACCAGGCATTATCCTCGGGTTCTTTTTTGTTACCGTCAGTACCCAAACAAACAGATAACAGCAGTTTCAGACGAACAGACGAACAGATAGACAGGCATCCATCCTCCACACTATGATTCAGAGTCTTAAGAGTATTAAGACAGGTATCACGTCGCGGTCAGTTCGAGAACACCAGTGTCGACGGCGGCGAAACCAGTGATTGAAAGTGGGGCGGGGGGCAGCCCACCTTGCAACAGGCAACTGCAATATAAGACAGTTGATNATACAGATAGCGCAAGCTGTGCTGTGACGTCACAAATACGGGGGACGCCTCGCGAAGACGCCGCCATTTTGTTTGGTCTGGGCATGCCTAGTAACCAAGGACGCTTACTATCTTTTCCTATCGATTAGCGCTAGGGCGTGTGTGAGTTTGGGATGTGTTTAGAGTTTGAGAGGTTTTGATTTTGGAAGAGTTGAAGGCTCTCACTGCATTATGCCATGTAAAAAAAATGTTTCATCTCGTTTTACTGCATTCTTTATTTCCAACTACCGGATAGTTTAGNAAAAAAAAAAGTTAAATAAAGACTTTAATGCCTCTGACTCATCTACAGATGTTTTGCTGTTGTTGCTGCAGTTGATTGCGTGACAAAACCGTGCACCTTTCAGGCTTACAGCCTGAGCTCTGCCATCCATTGCCGAGCACAAACAAACCCGCACAAGACCAGACAAAATGGCGGCCGAGGGTTGGCGGACGCGAGCCGGAAACGCCCGAAGTGAAGCTTGCGCTATCTGTATTTTTATAAGTCTGTGGGCAGCCCACCTTGCAACAGGCAACTGCAATATAAGACAGTTGATAACGGGACGTAATATTTCTACCAGGCGGCACTGTTACCGTTAATGGATGCACCTATTGATCAGTTAAAAGCTGTGCATGGAATGGACAGGGGCGGAGATCAGGTTATCTGGTGTTTGGAGAGGAGAGGAGTGGGATTCAATTATTGTTTCGTATTTCGTTTTCATACATTGTCATCAACGTTTTATTATTGTTCAGTAACCCGAAACTCCCTGTTAATCGCCCCCCCCNCCCAAAAAAAAAAACAACAAACAAACAAACAAACAAAAAACCAAACCATTCTCACACATCCGTCATATAATGAAACTCATATTTCGGTCTTGAAACTGTTCCCCTCTTTCCCCCGCCCCCCCCCNCCCCCCTTCCTTAGACCCCACAGGTTCCTTTCTGTTTGCAAAGCACACCGACGCCCCTGGCTCCATCTCTCTATTCTGAAACTCGACCCTAGCCTCACAGAATCGTGCAACAATAAAAATAATCCTACGAGCGATTCACAGTAAGACTCTATTGCCCCTTGTCTGTCTTCCACTCTGCATTACCCCAGCGGTTAAAGTGCGTCGTTGGGATCCAAGAATCCCGTAACTCACATTATATATCCCATAAAGACTCTTACGGGAATGTTGCAGCAAAGTGTCCAATCTATTTCTGTAGAGCCGTGGCCTGTGCTTAAGTGGATGTTTTCAAAATATCTGCCAGGGTAAGTATTCACAGCTCTAGAATCATCGTTATCGATACTGTGACGTCATACTGTTTCCACGAGCTAGTGCTGGCAGTGGGGGTCAAAGGTCAAATCTGGAATATCTGTAATAATCGTAACACAGATCTGTTAAGCGCGGACTTTGATAGAGTTGGCATTAACCATATATATTTAAAGAAAAATAAGTATGGCACTAGTTGGGAGTCAGTCGGGGTCAAGGGCCCTATTGCACAATTTTCAGTCTAAAATAAATGCATGTGAATAAAGTGAAAGTAATTGAAAATTAATGGCAGTATCGACATTATTCAGCATCGATTTATCGACGATTCAGGTTTCCTTAGTAATGACTTGCGCAAAGGGATTGAGAGGACACATTGTCGATGGCGACCGTGCAAAGTTCAGTGTTCAGTCTTAATTTCAGCAACTTCTCGGGACTCCGTTGAATGCGCTTGTTCGATGGCCATTAAGGCTTTTTCGTAGTGTATTTTTTTTTTAACGGCAGAAGGACGCAGGCGCCAAACAACAGCCCCAGTTGAATAATATTGAAATTAGCGTGTCTTGGCGCATATTTTGGTCTTGGTCCCTTAACCCTGTTTTGATAAGGAGCACAGCTTTGTGAGTTTAGACCGTGAGGTAGCAAATCCAACATCGGTGAACAATTTAACGAAAATGAAGTGCTTTATTTCAATCGTTTCCCGTGTAATTGAAAGGATGCTGCGTTTCAAAAAAAAAAAAAGGAGGATACGGTAAATTAGAACAAAACGAACCAAACCAACAATGGAGGGTGGAGAGAGAGGGCGAAGCTTGTCACCCTGTTATGCCCATAAGATCTTTAACCAACGGTCCTTCAGTTTTGCTCTCAGGCAGTCTCTGCGCCCGTTGTGTCTTCCGCACTCCTACCCCTCCCCCACCTTCACCCCATCCTTCCCTAAAAACCTTCTACCACATACACATACGCTCCCGGCTGTTGGTTAATTTCTGGAGCCATTTCTTCCACCCCAAAAATATCCGGCATCATCTTTTCATCCCTTTCTCGCCCGTCGCAATTTCACCCTACCATGCTGTGCGAGCCAGCTGCATATCCCCGTCAATAACACTTGATGTATCCAAGTCCACAGCAGGCCTTGGCTGCTGGCATTCAAAACAAGCAGCATTTTCTCGGAGTTTTATTGGTTTGAGCTGCTTCCTTGAGTTCCTTAATGAGGTAGTCATGGTCAGTGTTTTCTTCAGACCGTGCGATCAAGCCTCCAACCCCATTCCCCATCCTCATTAAATTACATTGAACGCTCGCCGATCTTCCCATTTTTTCCAGCATTCCAAAGTTTGGATTACTTGAGAAAAATCCAAAATCTCCCTAAATATTTACAATCTCCCCCCTCCCTCCTCAGATTTATGACATGGCATGAATGTCTTGATTTCCTCAATGAGTTAGCCATGATGCTGATGTACTCAAATTTATGTTGCTTTCTCTGAGTGCGACGTCTCGTGACCTTATGGCACATTGCCACATACGGCGTGCACTGTTTCATCGCAGTTCAGGATTACGCAAGTTTTATACTTAGTAGGATTGTGGGAAAGGTCCCTGGAATTTGTCGTGGTATTGTTTAGTATGTAATCGTCTTATATAGCGCACGTTGTACTTGAGCTAAATAAACTATTGTCACTGTTGTTGGATTTTTTCCACTCATCATTAGAGTGAAAAAGTATGGATAACGTAGTACCCTTGAATGATGAATGCCTCGGAAAGCAGTTAAAAAGGTCGTCTTGTTTATATTTGGGTTTGCTCAAGTGAAGCAAAACGTGTGTTATCAGTGTGGCTATGAGGAAAAATAAAGCTTTTTGGCTCAGTCAAGACACTGGTATGCCATGAACGTTGTTTTTTTTTTTTGTGTGTGTGTGTGTACTTTCATTCGGTGAAAAAAATCTTTGATCATGTATTTTTCTGGCCCAGAATGGTTGTTTGAAATGGCAGAGGGTCATCCCAAGCAGTGGAAGAAAATTTTGAGAAAAATACAATTAAAGAACTTTTATTCTATACAGTTCGTCTAATATACCTCACAGAAATTCAAAATTATCCTCAATTATTGATTATTTAGTGATAAACTCGATGTCTTTGCGTATAGAATGGTTTTTGCTCTAAATTCACCTTCAAAGCCTCTCAGTTCCTAGTTTAGCGACACATACCTCATTTTCGACCGGCTGCAGGACATTATTTTGTTGCATAATTATGCTTTTAGTTTTAGCAAAAGTTATGGAGTAATTTCTCCGTCATGGCAACACATGGAAGTCTGTGGCATACGCTGGAATGCGGGCTTCCTGATGAAGATTGTTTCTGGCTATCATGCTGGGTGCATGTTCCACGCGTTTTAAACTTTCAGCATGCCGTCTTTCTGCTTTCACAGCTGTTTTTTTTTTTTTCCTTACATCATACGCCTTGCGCATCGGATTCGCAGGTACCAGGACAGCGGCTAATAAACTGTTATGAGACATCAAAGGTCTGCGCCAGCATGTCTTCTCTGGTTTTTAATGCTGGCAGAGCCCAAGCCATTTTCTAATGGCAGTTGTTTTTCGGAGTTCCTTTCAAAACTGATATTTCACAATGATTATGAAAGAAAATCCGTAGTGGTGTACTTTCCAGAAAATATGTAAATCTAACGGTTTAATTATACAATAATTGCTCACATTTCCTCCGGCTAATGTAACATGCCGTACCACTTGGTCACATGTAATCAGTTGAAACCGGCGGGTGACCTCGGTCTAGAACGGAAGCACCAGGTGAAAGATTGGGATTAGACATTGTTTAATGAAAATTGGGAGGATGGACAAGGAGTAAAAATAAAAGCTCCTGTGAGATAGATGAGCAGAGATGTTTTATAAGTGGATCACTAGATACATGCAGTAAGGAAAGCATCGAGTCAGGTGATATTGCGTTGAACCAGTCGCCCGTGACAACGTAAGCGCGTACGATTTCTCGTTGGCAGATGAAAATTCAGATATATATATCTGGAGGCATGCGCAAGTACAGGCGAAGCTGATTCTCTTACTTACAATACTGATGTTGGCCACAGGGACATGTATAGACAGGGAATAATAAAATATCGTTAAATTTGACAATAAGAACACGTAACCGGCTTGTCTTTAATGATGAAATTTTGACCGGTTGAAATGGCGACTAGTATCTAGTTTGAGCCACTCGTCTTTTTTTTTTTTTAACGTTTAAAGCACAGACCTGGGAAATCTGGAAAAATTATAGAAAATTCCTACTGGAGTTTCCAGGACTGAAAAATATCGGAATCGGTAAAGGAAATAAAAAAAAAGACCTGCTGTCGTGGAAAAATTATGTAACATAATAAGATATACCTTGGGGTTCATAATTTTTCTTGGTATTACTTTCCCCTGCGCCATAACCAGTGTCAAAACGTGTCGAACTCGGCATAAATTTCGACAAAAAGTTGTAGTATAAGAGTTTTATTGACGTTTTTATCATGAAAACTATGTCGCACCACTTCGGAATCATCAAACTGACCCTTTATGTTTGCTCGTTGGAGTGAATAACCAGACTTCAGTTTTTTTGTACTCTTCTCAGGGTCCATACGCGGATATGAAAATGTTGGTCTTGAAAATGGAAGTTTGGATAGGAGACTTGAATAGTCTTCAGAATCACAACTTTTTTACTATCTGGTCTAGACTTGTCTTGGCTTTCGTGAAATCTAGACCACGTCTGCGCGCATCTATTCAAACTCCAGCCTATCGAACGTTCGTCTCCGAGCGCTAAGCCAAAGAATGTCGTTCTGCACTCTTTGGGCCATAAAAACGTTTTGTGATTCAACCTTTTTTTTTTTTTTTTATTCATGACGATTGTCCTGTCGCGAATTTGTGGGTCTTGAATTTTGAAACCGAAGTTTTGAAAAGCCCTGAAAACAGGCTTTGGAAAACATTTTCCAGGAGCTGAATTAACCCTTGACGATATAGCGTAGAAGTGGCAAGGGTAAGACCAGGCACAAAACAAACGCTGCGCTGCTCAGTAGGTTAAAAAGTGTTTATCCAGGTCCCGAAATTTACGATGTTAAGATAAGATTATTTTCTACAGTCATCCGCAGCGGGTGCGAAAGAATGCTCGGATAAATGAGAATGTTTATAATACAAGGTAGAACAGCTGTAAGCAGGTCTTGCGAAACGAGAGTGAAAAATGAGCTGTGAATTGACTGTTTGTATCCAGGAAGTTTGTGCCTGAGAGTACCACGTGGCTTGGAAAAGGTAGATAAGATGTGATGTAAGTAAATACCCAGTATAAGGAAATACCGGAACAATTAACCCTTTCGCAGTTAAAAGTTGTGTTAGTTTCGTAATACAGGTTTTCATAATAAACGTGTTGGAGCATATTCGTGTGCTTGTAAAAGAATTTGGATAAGAAACGACGCTACTATAGTAGCAGCTGAAATGATAAAGAGTTTGTGAATACAATATGTATGGGTACGAGATTCTTTTTGGATCTTTCAACTCTAATCTATATTAATAAAACGCTTCAGCCAAATTTGTGTCACAGATTTCTTGAGAACTACATAACGTAAAAACATGAAGTTTTCACCTAAATTCGTAGAAAAATACACAAAAGGTAACTATACACATCAGTCCTCTTTATTTTCTTTACCCTTAAAAAAAAAAAAAGAATGTGTATAGCAACGAAATACAATCTCCGATAGATCTTTTCAATCCGTCCGATTCGCCAATCGTCCAACTTTTTTCACGAAGTCTAATGCATTCGTCTGTGATGCCGTTCGGTGCGCAATGTATTCTTTCGCCGCTGGTGCGTTGCCTGCCTGCCCATTTGTAAAATGGGGTGTTTGTCTTGTGAAATATAAAGTGTAGCTTTTTTTTTCATTAAAGATTACTGATGAGTGATCCCTGAAAGAAGGAAAAATCATACCGTTATTGGCTGTTTAAAATGTGGGACTGCATACTGTCATGTGAAAATATAGGGCTGGATCTACTATAGTCAGTTTTATTTGAAAGAAAGAAATGGATTCTGGAACCCACTATGAAATGAGAGGGTTAATACGGAAAACATCAGAGTGGTGTAGCAATGCACTATCAAACGGGTACTGGCGGAAGAGGTGCAGGGGAGGGGGCGGGTTAGGAGTTTCATGAATGAGTCTCACTGGAAAGCACAGACCGCTAATATGGCGGGAGATAAGTTCCTGTGCTGCTGTTTTACGTTTTACGTATTTGTTTGTTTTTGTTTTTGTTATGTTCTGGTTTTTGGCCTGGATGTTCGAGTAGCTATTTTCGGGGCGATGGGATGGCCCGACCCCGCGTGTTCTGCACAGGGAAGAGAAAAATAGAGTAGAAAAGTGTGGACTGTCTGTCGCATTGTAAAAACGGCTGCCAGATGTGGCATCGTGGAATATGGTGTGGGGTAACCTCTTCACACTTATATATAAAGCGTATATTGTGTTTGAGAGAGTGAAGAGCAGTAATCCTATTTTGGGATTTTTGGAACATGTATGCAAGATTCAAGATTCATAGTTGTGTGTTTAAATAATATTTTTCTTCTTTTTCACTCAGGGGGAGGGGGGTGGGGCGGAGGGATGCGGTGGATTGGAAGGACGAAGAAGACTTCCTGTTTGTGAATTTTATGCTAACCAAATACTGTATCTGATTAAGTCTTCTGTATTTATATAAAATTTAATAATGTAATCGAAACATAAATGAAATTAAAAAAAAAAAACTCCAGAAGTTTCAGGCTATCAAACAGAATGGTAAAGAAATACAAAGGGGTCATGTCAAAGAAACATTAAATATACATGATGATTGTCTAATGTACACGATGAAGCGCGGAGTACATGTTTATTTATTTATTGTTCGTGGCAACAATTAGGTTTCATCCTACGACCCATCCTTCCTCTGTAATCCAGCCGTGACCTTATGGTGTAACCGAGTCGAACAGAGGTAATCTATACCAGCTTTCTTCCATTTCATATGCTATCACACGAGCAGTTGAGAGTAGTTCCTCAGTGCGTGTCTGTCTAGGCTCATTTCGTGGCTATTCGTTATTTCGCAGCGGGATCCTTTTTGTGAAGCCTGATCTTGATGGGTCGTTTTATGAAGGGACTGGGGTTCACGACCGTCATTTTCCCGTAATGTCATGGATAATCCGAAATATGCTTTAATACGAAAAGCTCTATCGAGTCCAGTAAACTGAGTATAAAGCGTTTGCGAATGTACGACATGTAGTCTACTTGCAAATGACGACGTTGACTTTATTAGGATCTTTCTTGTGAGATTAAAACTAAAATTAATATAATACTATGGTTGAATCTGGGGAGGAGAGCAGAACGAGGCCAGATCGGGAGTATCTGAAAGGCAGATAGGTAGTAGGGAGCAGTGTTTTGAGACAGGAGGCTGGGACTTAGTTTCAAATGCGACTCAGGAAGTTCAGTTCCGAACTAGACTTAGCCTAAGTTCGTGAGAGTTTGTTGAAGGAATAGATGGACTCACAATAATTCGACCCCGGACTTGACGTGACTTGACTTGGCAGTGGCGGACTAGACTCAGGACTCGGATGTCCTTTGGATTCAAGCAGGACATCTAAACCCAACCATACATCATACAGATGGAATAAAATCGGTGATGAACGGAAGCGTCCATTCACGAAGAACCCTCCACCCCCGCTCCCCTTTCCAGCTCCCGCCAAACTGGTCCTCTACAATCAACAACCATTCCATTCACTGTGCCGTTGTTTTCACTGAAGCCTTACCTGTAAGTTTTTGTTTATTTTTTCTGTCTGCGTAGCTCACGAGCTGCTAATCAGACCGGCAATGATAACGTATTGCATTTGCGTCTTCTCGTCTCTCACTACGGCAGCAGCAGGCTATGATGACATGGCGTGCCAGCACGGATTGACCCAATTTGGTGATGGGTCACGAGAATACAGATTATCAATGTAGTGAAATACTGCAGGCTTGGTTGCCAAGAGTTTACAGGCGTACTCTTCACGTGAAAATACATATATGTCGTAAGGTACTATTCTGGTAGCGAGAAGTTAATGTGATATTATATCTGTGATGCTCTTCATGTTGCTGTCACTATTGTCAGATTACATGTATGTTGTATTGTGATACCCGTTGCAAACTGGCGCCATATGGTGCTGGGAAGGCATTCGATACGCAGTACTCGATACTGCTTATTTTTTTGTGGTATTGGAATAGGTAAGTATCCCTCGTAAAGTATCGAATAGGTTGAAGTTTTTCCTTGCAGCCTAATGTTTAAAGGATTTATGACTTGGTAAAGAAAAACCTGCCCTCAAACAGCAGTGCATGTTACTTTCAGTTGTTGTCTTGTGAAAAGCAAGAGGAAGTGTGGGTTGTGGTCATTTGCATAGAGTCCTTTTTTAATTTTAATTTTTTTTTTGCACCTAATATAATCTCTCTTTGCACCGGCATATTCTCAATAAATTGTTATATTGAAACGGTTTGTTTGGATTTTGCATACCGTCAAAGATGGCACATGGCACAGTGAATTGCAGTCACGTTTTATACGAACGGATATTTATACCTAAAACCTGGAACCGGCCTAGCACTGGTGCCATACTTATGCAAAGCTTTTTGACTGAATACAGAATAACTTGAAATGAAAACGCACCTTTATTGAAATCGCAAGGAGTATTTATTTCTACAGTGTCTTTCTTGTACAAAAGTTGGTACAATCCTGGAACAGCACCGCTGGTGGGCCAGGCGTTAGACGAACTGAATCTCTGGCCATTCATTTCGTCTAACGCCTGACCTATCAGCGGTGCTGTTCCAGGATTGTACCCAAAAGTTTCATTCATAATAAACCACAATTATATACCACTACACTTACTATCATCATAGTAATACAGTAGACAACGGTGAGAACGGAGTTCGCTGGACCAAAGATATAATAATTATGTTCAGTTTAAACAGAGTTAGAGAATAGACAGAGGAGCCGAAAAAGACACATACACTGGGCTTCCTGTTCTCTTTCGGTTTAGTAGTACTTTCGGGTTAACCGCTTTCGTTTTACATGTTGTCCACTCTATTACAAATAAGAGTGGTAATCAGACAGCTGTTCTAAGAGCAGTTTTCGAAGTTAGTAGTGTACGTTATGCTTGGTTGATTTTATTATTTCTCTCAAACTTGCATTAAAACCCTCGGCGAACTGGCGCCAGAGGATCTCAGACAGGGTTTTGTGTGTAGTGTTTTTATATATCGTCATTATTAATTGTTTTTGTCTCCGTTCGTTGTTTCCCTCTTTTGTAATCTCGTCTAAGTTGCCTACAGCACTGTCCCGTGTGATGGAGAATATCAATTCGAAAGGAGTTTATAAAGCGGACCCTCACAGTGCACATAATGTACGCTATAAATACTATAATTTACCAAAGCAAAATTCTGTCGCTGTCAGCCCTATTCTGTTGTTCTGTAATACTGCATGTGTATTGAATAACTTCCAGGCAGACCAGTGGATCAGGGTTGCCGTTCCTAGACATTAACCACCCTGTGACCACTGAGGCAAGTTAATCTGGCGCTGCATGTTACTATCGGTTCAGGGGGTCCACTGGTTCCTCTCGTCAAAACATTGGTTTTGGTCGGTGGGGTCTGGAAGGCTAGAGATAGCCAGTCTGCAGTTAGATATTTTGTTTTGTTCTGTTTTGCCTTGTTTAATGCTTAGCGAACTACCCATTGACAACCTTTGTCTGCTGCAATGGCCGCTGCAGTCAAACAGAAAGCACACTGATTTTAGTGTTGCATACTCACCTGTACTGACAGCACTACCTCACGGTCAAATTTTAGTCAGATTTTATCGGGTGGTGCCAGTTTGGCACCGTAACCGTACATAGCCGACGTTGACTGCACAGCAGACGACTTTGAGATCTCTTAGACAATCTTGCAACTGTAAAAATCTGGCTGCTTCAGTCAAGCAGAAAGTACACTGATATTTTTTATTTTTACGCAACTGTGTTGTCACTAGCGGGACTACCTCACAGTCAAATTTCAGCGTTTTTATTTTGTTATGCCAGAGTCGCATCTCAGCCGTACATAGCCCATGTTTGATTCTCAGCAAACGACTCTGACTTCTTAAACAACCTTGTCACTGTATAAAAATGTGGCGTCTTGAGTCAAGGAGAAAACATGCTGTTTCTAGTTTTGCTTACCCAACTGTACTAGTAGCATTGCCTCGTAATCCAGATTTGGCGAGATTTTACTTTGTCATGCCAGTTTCGCGCCTCGGCCTTAAAACCATTGCTTTGCAATTTGTTGTTCAGCAGACAGCCTCGTTTTGATCTTGCAGGCATCAGAAAATGAGCTTTATGGGCAGAAGTAATTTGCATTTTGCTGTTATTCCATCGTATGTGTCCAGCGTGAAGATGATGTACCTTATTTGCATGGAGCTCTGCTTCCTAGAACCGGGGAAGGAAATTTCAACAGATAGGCATTACTTTAGCGGGGCAGAGAAATCTTTTCCCTTCTGTACCATGATTACGATTTGAATGGAAGCAGACAATATTGTTTGCTTCAGATATTTGTTGCACTTAGCATAGATTGATGAGATGTTTTGTTTGCGAAACACGAGATGGAATTCGGATGCAGTGGACTTTGCAAAATGATGAAGCAGTCAGAGGAGTCTGTTTTGCAGAAAGATTTGCCCTTGTTTGCCTGGTTAATTCGACTGTCTGTCTGTTGGCTAGAAATCGAAGCTTGCTTGTCGTTGATATCTGTGAGTTGGGTGGTGTATGGGAATGGAATCTGAATTNGGGGGGGGGGGGGGGGGGGGGGGCACAGATAAGAAAGAAGCACAATGAAGGAGTGGCCGACCGGCCGGTTCGATGACGTATTAGTTGTGAGCTGTCTGGCTGGAAGATCATCCGTGCGCCGATATCGCGTCATACACAGGGTTGCCAGGTTTGGCTCTTCGGGAGCCAAAACTCATGTTTAACTCTTTTTAAAAACCTTTGGCTCCTAAACAAGTGTTTGACTTTTTTTTTTTTCTTGTCTGTAAGTCTAACAGACCTTAGTCAAACTGACTAATTTCCTTTTCAAAAAGAACTTAATACTCCTCTCAGCTGTTTGGTATTTCAAATGGTCGAGCTTCTGTCATAATTGCCCGATGAACACGAATCAAAGAACGATCCTAAAACTGTCTCCATTCATCAGTCATTTCCTCATGTTGCTCTAGTGAATGTAGGAATGTTTATGACAGCTGTAAAACCCACGTACAGTAAATCCAGGGTAAAAGTAGTTCGTAGTAAATTCCTTTCTTTTGTCAAATCATGAACCCTGGTGGCCCTCTTCAGACATGGTTTGGCTTGGTTTTGTCGGGTCTTTTTCGTCTGCGTCTTGGCTCCGGTTCGAAAATATAAAAAAAATCTGAACGCCTTGGTCTTTACTCCTACGTTGTTCTTAGTCCGGTTAGTGAATTCCCTTCGCCGACAACTCAAGTTTCGATTACTATAGGCATCATGAATATATTTACGATTTCAGTCGCACGATACT
>JAWQUT010000258.1:872008-898292 GCA_033807755.1 Ellobium chinense | reverse complement strand
CACAGATAAGAAAGAAGCACAATGAAGGAGTGGCTGACCGGCCGGTTCGATGACGTATTAGTTGTGAGCTGTCTGGCTGGAAGATCATCCGTGCGCAGATATTGCGTCATACACAAGGTTGCCAGATTTGGCTCTTCGGGAGCCAAAAGTCATGTTTAACTCTTTTTAAAAGCCTTTGGCTCCTAAACAAGTGTTTGGCTTTTTTTTTTTTTTCTGCCTGTAAGTCTAACAGAGCTTAGTCAAACTGACTAATTTCCTTTTCAAAATGAACTTAATACTCCAATCAGCTGTTTGATATTTCAAGTGATCGAGCTTCTGTCATAATTGCCCGATGAACACGAATCCAAGAATGATCCTAAAACTGTCTCCATTCATCAGTCATTTCTCATGTTGCTCTAGTGAATGTAGGAATGTTTATGACAGCTGTAAAACCCACATATATCCAGGATAAAAGTAGTTCGTAGTAAATTCCTTTCTTTTGTCAAATCGTGAACCCTGTTGGCCCTCTTCAGACATGGTTTGGCTTTTTTTTTTATTGTTGTCGGGTCTTTTTCGTCTGCGTCTTGGCTCCGGCTCGAAAAAAAAAAAAATCTGACAGCCTTGGTCTTTACTCCTATGTTGTTCCTAGTCCGACTAGTGAATTCCCTTCGCCGACAACCCAAGATTCGATTACTATAGACATCATGATTATATTTACGATTTCAGTCGCACGATACTTAATGTCTTTTTTAAAGAAATATAGAATGTAAACATAGATAGCATTTAACTGTCTCTGGCGCTCAAAGTTGATTTTATGATATATGTATATATATATATTTTCTTTATTTTCTTTGTCATTTTTATATTTTTTTTCCTTGTCATGCTTGTCAAAGTCTGCGACTGGAGAACACTAGATTCTAACCCAAACACTGAGGCACCATATCGAATTGTACACACGCCCCTCCCCCCNGCCCTCAAAAAAAAAAAAAATACAGACATTTTGAATTCAGAACGGCTAGAAGAATAGTATTGATTTCAATACAAGGTATTCGATTACTTTTATCGGCGAACGGATGAGTTGCATTCTGCTGAGAAAAAAAAACAAAACAAAAATCACCTCATGCGTCATGTCGACGAACCTAAAGTGTCCGTCTGGCAGGCATACTGGTTGTCTTACTGTGTGGGTGGTTGGCTGGCTGGTTGGCTTGTTGTGGGTGGACTATTGAATGGACAGACAAGTGGATGTGCCTAGATGCATTAGTTTATTTATCCATGATTCATCGATCAGGCCGTCAGTAATGCTGAATGATAATGGCAGTGTACTCGCTTTTTTGTTTTCTCAGAGGCGTAGATCTATGATTTGGGGTGGGAAATGGTATTCGCTCTGTGGAAAATTAATTGTTTATATCATCAGAGCAGATGAAACTTCTGTGACAAGAGTTATTAGTTATTTCATATCACCAGGATCACAACTCCCACCCCAGTTTCCAATGCACAAAATGCCAGTGCGAACGATCGTATCTCGTTCCGTAAATTTCTGACTCTACCGGAGGGAGAAGGGAAGGGGGTGGATGAAGATGCAATGTGTATTTCGGTGATTCGGAAAGTGCATGTTACTTGTTACTCGTCGTATATATAGGTAATGAGTTTCAGCTGACTCAAGAATAGTCACCTGAACACCAATTGAAGAACATTGCGTAAATAGACGATTTCTTATACCTTTAATGTAAATCGTTGGTCATCATAAAATATGGTGTCTTACCTATATCCCCGGAGGGAGTGTATTTGGACTTACATCCCTGTGACACTAACTAGTGCAAAGACTGCTGGCTAGTGGCGCTGGGGGAGGGGGGGNGGGGGGGGGGGGGGGGGGGCTAGAGCTCTGGTTGGAAAAAAAATATTCCTTGAGAAACTGGGAGCGTCCTTTGGAACCTCCCACAGGAGGTAGGGTATCGATAAGATGCCTACGTTCCTGGTTTATTTGTGAATAAATATACATCGTGCATTTTTCTGACAATGTTATAACGTATCCATACTACTGTGGACATTGTTTTTCCCCGCGAGGATGTAAGCGAATTGTGGGAAATGGCTTTTTGCGAAGATCTAAATTTTATGCGCCCTGCGTAATGGGTTTCTCACGTGTGTATGAGCGCAGAAATCAAAAGCAATGCGGAATGCTGTAACAGAAGGCCTGGTCTTCACCAAAGAGAAACTGGTAAGTTCAAGAACCGAAAAGCTGCCATACATCTCTTGGACTGTGGTTCCATACGCTTCGGTCAGTTGTGCACTGTTCACGACTTTTATGACTGATTTGAACGGAATTTTTTTTTCCACAAAAATATTTCTTGAATCAAACTCAGCTTGCGAAATTCGCGAAAACTAGATCCTGACAAAAAAAAAACAAAAACAACAACCAAAAACACTTTCATATTGTGTACTTTCATAGTACATTTCTTCGAAATTTGAAACATTTTTGCACCTCAAGGACAAATTAATGCAGTTGGTCACAGACAGGATGCAAGCGTAAGAAATTATTAATTCACACAGCAGTACGATACTTGTAATTGGATATCAGTGTGCGCTAGACGTAGAAATCTTAGTAATGTATGTTGATATAATAATCTGTGGCGTGGATTCCTTGGGTAAATTACTGTAAGTGGATGTACATAGTGCGTAGAAGTCACGGTAACACAAAGGAATAACGGACCGTTTCACTAGAGGTACAGTGCTATGTCTCACTCATGAAATTCATTCGGCTGTGCCAGTGATGCCAACCATAGATCCTGATTTTATCATACTATGAGAGGTTCAGGAACTGCAAATTCCTTACGATCATGTTGCGTGTGCCTGTCATTATCCATTTTGGCTCGTCTGACCTGACCTGCTTCTCTTCGGGAGCAGCGTGCCTTTAACCCTCAGTACTGTGTTGGAACGGGGGAAAGCTTGCACTCTACATGAATGTCATCGCAAGAGAGGAGAAGTTACCTGTCCAGTCAAATAAAAGGGGAAGCTGCAGTGGAAGAGAGTAAGCCTATTCTGATGCCGGAGGCGGTCGTTGCTTTGCATTACCCGCTGAAGAAATTTATGATTGTTTATGTAAAAATCTTATTAAATCGCGTGTCACCAAAAGATTTGACACTTATACCTGTTATAGCTAATATTCCCTTTAAGGTGTAGTTTAAGTATTATACTGCTATGTGTCGTGCTTTCTCTCTCTCTCTCTCTCTCTCTCTCTCTCTCTCTCTCTCTCTCTCTCTCTCTCTCTCTCTCTCTCTCTCTCTCTCTCTCTCTCTCTCTCTCTCAGTGTGGCTGTGTATAGTGTGTGGGTTGTGATATGTATGTGTGTGTGTGAGAGAGGGAGAGAGAGAGAGAGAGAGAGAGAGAGAGAGAGAGAGAGAGAGAGATTAATATTATGAGGACGCTCATCTGAACAACCCCGATCGACTGCGCCCTCGCTGTAAAGGAGTATTCCCAAATGAACTGAATTAAATTGAAGTGATATATTATGGACATTAAACTTTATTGAATGATAAAATATTCTAAAGCATTCAGATAAGTTCTTGACGTTCACTTGAACGGACAATGGCCAGCAGGTGTGGTTCTTGATTTCAAGTATCTGAGCATCAGAAATCAGAACTACAGCATCTTGTATAATGCGTGCCTGTTGTTTCTACTGTCTTTCATAGAATGGCCAAGTGTTGTTGTTGTTGTTGTTGTTGTTGTTGTTGTTGTTGTTGTTGTTGTTGTTTTTTCCTAAGCTGCAAAACTCTGACGAATTCAGCTGCACACTGAAGATATTTTATTGCACACAAAATATGTCCAAAAAAATCGAGAAGCACAAAAAATTTACGTATAAAATATCCGGCCATCTATTTGGTTTTAGACGTTGGAGCGTACAGATATATTATTATTTGAGGATTACACCTTTACGCCACTAAGTTTAACGGGAAAAAAAAAAGCAGCAGTTTATCCCCTTCAGGATGTAAGTGATGCATTTGAAACTGGTTGCACATGAACAGTTATTTTCACATGTGCTTTGCATGGCGAAACAAAATATTGGATCGAGACTTTCTCCGGGGAGTTGTTTTCATTTAAAGTGTAGATAGCACACTTTCTTTTTTCTGTGAAGAAAATCATCGGCGGACTTAACAAGAAAGGTGCTAGACTGGAACCCACGAGAAATAAGAAAGATGGGGAAGACTTTTAAAAGGAGAATTTTAAATAATCTTAAACGGATACGTATTGGTGAAACATAGAATTCCACACTGTTAAGCGGACAGCGCCCCAAAGGTCTGCTCGGAGAAGCCCTGGACTCCCTTGGTACACTCACTAGTGACTTGTCTATGTGCTGATTTCAATGAGGCCCATCCACAATTATATACCTTTGTTTGAGAGCTTGCGCATTAACGACGGGATCTCTTACATCGTAATAATTACATTAATTCTGGATGTTGAACGCTACTACGGATTTATTCAGCACCAATGCTCCAAGTAATTCTTACGGTGGTAAGAGATCTCAACGTTAATGCGCAAGCCTAAATTGAGGTTCAGTGCTTTCGCACATGATAAATCCGTTTTTTTTAAATTTATGAGTCCTTAAAGGGGAGGTTGTTGGGGGAAGGGAGGGAGGCGGGAGAAGGTATATATTTTAATGCTGAAGTAAGCTATTTCTCCCTCTCTACTCTACAACCATAGCTACCTTCATGTGTCTTTCATTCACTGATCTCTTTGGCTAAGTATCACTCAGCCCAGCTTGTGGATTGATGGACCATTAGATCAGTAAGTGTTCAGGTACTTCTCATGTTTATCGCCTCTTTCGTCAGTAATAATTTCAAAACTTAAAAATGGTTTAATGGAAGAACGTTTGATGTAGAACTTATGCGGGTCTGGTAACCGTTTCGTCTGAGCATAACATTTGTAGCAGAGATAGGNGGGGGGGGGGGGGGGGGGGAAGGGGAAGGCTTGTGCATTTCCCTCAAAGCCTGTGATCTCGAGTTCTTTTTGCGCGAAGTCATTAGAGAGATTTTATTTTCACAATTCGGATGTCTTATGACTTCTGGACCGTGTAGAGACAGGTATGCACATATGGCATTTCCTGGTGTAACGTCCATTTTGCACGTTACGAACTCGAAGGGAAATTCACGTCTGACTCTGCATTGGTGGTTGTTGTTGTCATAGGATTGTTGTTGTTGGTGGTGGTGGTGATGGTGATGGTAGTGGTGTTTTCTTTTGTTCTGGTTTCCAACCGTAAGTCTCACAAGAATTCAGGTAGATTCACATACTGAAAACTTTCATTTTGTTTTCTTCTTTTCTTTCTCTTCTTTTTTTTTTTTAAATGCACACTTCAACAAACACAAGCAACTACTGATCGATGAGAAACTCTTTACCAAGCTTTACTTAGAAACCTGAAGGTCATCAAAGGAAAATCCCTTTTCGCTTGGAAGTCGGTGTTTGGGCTCTTTCTTATGCTCTGAGTATATATTTATAGGCCTATCAGGAGGAGGGCAGGCAGGCCACATCTAGGTCAAAATCGCAGGTGCCTGGGTGTTGTTGTACCGGTATTATCTGGGGCAAACTGGAGAGTTTGAACCTTCAGTCTTTGCCGTTCTGCTTGGCTAGATGCCATGATGTCACCACCGACCCGAGCGAAAACTGCAGTCTCGGGTACTTTTCTTGATTCTTCCCTCATAAGAGTATTTAAATACTGTACTGAGTGTGAACTTTTGTTCAAAAGTAAACAGACACGAGTGCTGTACCCACCCTTTTGGCGCTTACCACTCTATAGGTATGAGGATGCCAATGTCTTTTTCTTCACTGTTGGCTATATTAGGTTTTACACCTCTCATTACCTTATCTAGGGGTCCCAGGACAAAATACTTTCCAAACGTGTTGTTTAGCTCTTCCTCCAAATTTGACATAAAGAAATATGCCCCTAAACCAGTTAGCTTTTGAGAACTTAGGCAGTGAAGCAGGCTACCCAATATTTTAGGCCTTTTCACTCACTAAACAGGATAACCCTGCCCACTTGTCAACAACCACAAATTTTATGCTTGAGTGGCTAAACCTCACATGTTCTGAGTCTACACATGTATTTGCACCTATCTAAGGCTTTAAAATTAAAACCCAACCCCTTTTCCCATTCCCCATGGCCAGTTTTCTGGTTTATAGGGGGCTATTTAAAACTGCAATTATTTTTATGCTCGGTGCTATTGGCATCTTCATACCAAAATCACCATTGCCCGTAGGAGCACGGAAACGGATTTTACACCTCCGGTGCATGCAGAAATGGGCCATTAGACAAACCATCAACTGCCATGTGCTCTCCATCTGATTGTCCTCGAATAGCATCACAGGAAATGTGAGGTATGCTGTGGAGGAGCTGAGATCATGTGCGTTCTGTACTAAACATGTCAGTTCCATGGCAAGCCATGAGCCGAGCTTTCATCTCCAGGTGCATCCTCTATTCTTTTGTGTGGGAGTGGTCAATTCCCTGAACGCACCTAGGCATACCGACAAGCAATTTTCGTGTGTCTGAGGGTCTTTCATGCCTTTGTTATTTCTTTCCTATGCGTATTTGCGACATTTAAGATTATGTATAGGCCAAGGACACATTGTAGCATCAGGTACAAGGTCTGAGATATTAAGCCCGAAGCGAAAGATTAGGGAAATGGTTGGGTTGGTTTAGGTTGGGTAAGAATCCATTTAAAGTGTTCCCTATTTTCGCTGCGGTTTCTGTGTAGGATCGCTTGTCTTGGTGTAAAATCAGTATAGCCACACTCATTCATATTCACAATTTGAGCGATCTTTCATCAGATTGTCCCTTGAGAAACGGAACTCTTGCGACAACATGAAATTGCTTGTCATTCGCCACATTTAGAATACATCAATTACAGGCATGCATGCTTGTGTTAATGAAAATATTGCGTTAACTCCAGTGAACACTTTACTGTTTTGGGAGCTTCCCCTGGTTACCGTATACCGCAGTGCATTAACTGACGTAAAGATTATGTATACAGCCACTGATATTATGAATTTAATTAATGTCCATTAATATTACTTTACCAAGGATAAAAGCTATTGTAATTTTATTGTTACTTTTGTTGTTGGCGTTGTTGTTTTCTTACACAGAACTGAAAATGTTGTGTTCATGTTTTTTTAAATTGAAACTGATTATCGCTGTAATAGTTTTGTGATATGTGTGAATATCAAGTGTCATCTCTTGCGGACGTGCTGTCAGTGTGTGCATCCATGTGCCAATCTGTTGTCCACCCATGGTGTTGTTGTTTTTTTCCTGTCGGCTATCACTGCCTCTCTCTCAAGCTGGATTATGATTGTGTTTTTCCTTCTCAGTCTGTTCTGTCTTGTACGTTAGTCATCAGATAACATTGGGTGAGCTTTACTTTTTATTCCTTCTCTCTCTCTCTCTCTTTCTCTTTCTCTCTCTCTTCCCCCTCTCTTTTTCTCTCTCTCTCTCCCTCCCTCCCTGCCACCACCACTATCTGCCACCACCACTACCGCTACCATCGCCACCATTACCAAAAAAAAAAAAAATCATCTTTCTATAACAGTGTGACCAATGCATTCTTACAGCTTTCAACTTAAAAAAAACAAAACCCCGCGGCGAGAATAGAGATCATACAGGTAAGGAATTACCGGCTTAAACACGCGATGAAAGTAGACACTGGCGAAAGTAGGAGAAGAAAATAACGAACAGAAGCTGGTGCGGGGGGTTTTGGAATGGAGATGGAATGGACTTTCTAGCTCCGGCTTACAGGGTTTCCCTTAATTGTTTATACTAGGACTTACGATAGCTGCCGACGAGACTATCATTTTGTATGGGATGAAAGGATTTGTGTTCAGACTTTCGGCAAATGCAAATTTCGTTGTTTCTGTAAGTTTGCTCTAGGCGTCTGACGTTCTGAATGTTTGTGTTGGGGATGGGGGGAGGGGGAGGGGTGAGGACAGGGGAACAACTACTAGTTGAAATGGTGTCCCTGATGCTTGCTGTATCCTGTATCAGCTGCTGAGATGCATTGTCATGACAATGGTGTGTGTGGAAGAGGGGAGGGGGTGAGAGAGGAGGGAGATGATGTATATTAGTCATGGGAAGCAGTGGACCACCTCAGTCATTATGCATGCTCGATCATCAGGACATCACAAGCCATAACTCAGTCATTATGCATGCTCGATCATCAGGACATCACAAGCCATAACTCCAGCAAGCATTACTTCCGCTTTCCATTTGTCTGTTGTCAGAGGATGGTCTGTTACACTGGCTTTTACTGGCTGATATGATATGTTTTGTTACGTTGATTTTTATTGGCTGATATGATATGGTCTGTTACATTGGTTTTTATTGGCTGATATGATAATATAGTCTGTTACAGTGGCTTTTATTGGCTGGATATAGTCTGTTACATAGGCTTTTATTGGCTGATATGATATAGTCTGTTACACTGGCTTTTATTGGCTGATATGATATAGTCTGTTACATTGGCTTTTATAGGCAGATGCACATTTCACTTTTAGAAGCAAGATGTGATGACGCAATCACACTACTATTTTGCTTAAAGCGGAAATGAACTGCACTGAAGTTGATTCATTAAAAACGGTCCATTATTGGGGAACCGGAGGTGAAAGGGGGTAGGAAGGGGTGATGGACTGGCAAGGGCTCCCCCATATCTTTCTTTGCATACCATACACTGGGATTGACGTCTGTGTCGTGACTTGTCAGTGAAGACAGCGTACATCGTCTTTGGCAGTAAATGTCACTCCTCCTCTGCACGAGGGAGTTGCCATTAACCCCTGTCCTTGTAAACGGAGGGTGAGATGATTAATTGATTGTCTTCGGAAGCAGAACACGGTTGTCTTTTTTTTTCTCTGTGTGTGTGTGTGTGTGTGTGTGTGTGTGAGAGAGAGAGAGAGTGAGAGAGAGAAAAGGAGATAGAGAGAGAGAGAGGGAGAATAGACCAATTATGATGAGTTTTTATTCCATTTTTGTGAAGGTTTGTTTCTAGTTTCAACTCGGATCATGTTCTCCATTTTTCCCTGCTTTTTCTGTTGCCTCCCCTGTAATTGATTGTCTTTGAAAACTTCCAGACGATTTTGTTTCCGTCTCTGTTTCATTGGATGAGTTAATTCATTCTTGTCCCTGTTCTGAAGCTTTAGAACACAAATACCCAATATTGTTTCAGTTCAGTTCTTTCTATCCCCCACCCTCTCTCTCTCTCTCTCTCTCTTTTTCTCTCTCATTCTCTAACTCTTCTTTGGGTTTGTCTTCGTCACTCTCCCTCCCCCCTTCACTCTTTCTTTCTCTATTTGTGTGTCTCTCTCTCTCTCTCTCTCTGATTCTCTTTCTCTTCATTATTTTTATTCCTGCATATCTCCCTTCTCTGTCTCTCTCTTTCTCTCTGTCATTCTATTATTCTCTCTTCCTCTTCCTTTCTCCTTCTCTCTGCTTCTCTTTCCCTGTCTCATTCTCTCTCTCTCTCTCTCTCTCTCTTTCGTATTTACTCTCTTATGAATATCTCCACTGACCAGATGCCATATTTACGTCTAAATCGTTACTCTTTTCAAAACACGAAAAAGTCGCTTTATAAGTCCCTCCGTTTCACAGTACAGTGTATAATCCCTTACACTGCTTACAGCTGCAGGTCTAGTACTGAACTGTGCCAGGCATACTACTACTACTACTACTACTACACTCTCCCTCTTCGCCCTCTCAGCCACGCCAGGCAAATATTACTGTTCTTTGCACTTTCCTTCTTCATCCCTCTCAAAACATTTATGAATCCTTCTTGAGTGAATACGTTTCATTTGCCTTGAGAACTACACAGTGCATTTTATTGCTGATTCATGAATAGTGGAGGTTTGGGTGTTCAAAACCATTCTCAGCATTTAATTAAGGAAGCGCTTGTTTAATTATTGGCTGCTGTGTGACAGGTCACCTAAATAATGTAATCTGTAGTATATTATTGGTGTGTCGCACCTTTTTAACCCCTCTCAAAACGTCTATTCATCCATCTGGACTGGGTATGTTTCATTTGTCTTGAGAACTACATAGTACAGTTTATTGCTGATTCATGAATAGTGGAGGTTTGGTTTTCAAAACCCATTCCAGCATTTGATTACGGAAGCTTGTTTAATTGTTGGGTGACAGGTCACCTAATTATTGTAATCTGTATTATATTGGTGTGTCTCACCTTTTTCACCCCTCTCAAAACGTCAATTCATCCTACTGGACTGGGTATGTTTCATTTGCCCTGAGAACTACATAATATATTTTATTGCTGACTTTTCATTCTTGAATAGTGGAGAGTTCGAGTTCAAACTATTCTGAGCATTTAGTGAAGGGAGCACGTGTTTAATTATGATGTGTTGGGTCACAGATCACCTAAATAATATCCAGTTATAATTTGTGTTGTTTGGATGACTTATCACAAAGGTAAAATTTATCCATCTGTCTTTGGCTATGGGACAGGCCAGAAAGATCAATTGTTATGGATCAGCAAAGTGACTTGGACAAAAGGTGACAGAATGGACAATTTAAAGAGCATTGTAGTTTACAGAAAAAAAAAGTAATAATAATATTAATAATGATAATAATAAATTGTATTTGTATAGCGCCCAATTCCCGAGGTGGGCTCTAGGCACTTTGACGTTGAAAAGATGTGAAATGCATAAGAATGATATGAAGTGACCTGTTCCATACTGCATTATTTTGTGAATGGACATTTCACAATTCCTTTGCATCTACTTCATGGCAATTTATGAGAGCACAGATCTGTTGCTATACACCATGACAAACGAATTTATGATGTAGAAAAAAATGTACGATAAATCAGACCCTGTTTCGATCTGTCAGATTTGCTGCTCTGAAATAGTACAGTATCTGTTCTAGCTGACTGAAAGCCAGGATTCAGGATTCACATTTTGCAAGAGATTAGTCTAACTCCTTGCTAAGTTCGGTTTTTTGAAGTGCTGGTCTCATCAGATTACCTTTAGCTCGTTAGCTTATGGCTTATGGATGGGTGATTCAAATACAATATGGAGGTGCTACTTCTAGGATATACAGGTATATCTAAATGCTGTTTGTAACACAGGGTAAGGCTGTACAATTGTACATGTCTGTTGCGTACCAAAAGGGTTAAAGAAGCCACAGTTATCTTTAACACTTTGTTGAGAGAGTAGTGTTGGGAGTAGTTCCACACAAATGTTGCTTAGCACTCACCATGTTTTGGATTCAAAGATGTTTGTTATTGAATAAAGAATTTCAGTCTTGTCCTTCATTTGTATATATAGGCCATCTGTTCTTTTGTTTCATGTTTGCTCATATGTACTTACAGTACCTGGGCTGAATAAACTTATTGTTATTGTTCTTCTGTCATTTCAGGTTTCCTAATCCTGATCAAGATACCATGCTAGAGAAGATACAGCATTTATCAATAATCAAAACTTGGATTCTGTTACCTTCATCAAGCATCAACATTTCTTCATTCTTGTAGTCGAAACTTTGCCTACAGATCAGATACCAAAGGTAAATATTGGGGATTGGCTTGGAGTAGATATATGGCACTTTTAATTAGCATGCTTTGAATACTTTGCCAGGATCTGAATTGTCCCTTTATAGTAGGCCTGGCCAATATGTAATCATTTATATGGGGACTTATGGGAACTACTTAATTTCCTGGTACCTTGAGTGTTTCTGATAGGCAGTGGGAAGTAGAAATCATTTAATCACATGCACATAATCACTAGAGGAGACACCGATAATCTAATTATGCTTTATTGGGCTTCAAATAACAGTATGGGTTTTCTGTAATAATTTATGTACAACTTCACAATAAACTCAACAGTATCCAGGGCGCATCATGCATTCTATTTCTGACTGACGCCATTTTTTTAAAATAAGGGCACCATCTCATATATGAGATTAAGGCCTATCATGGAATTTTTGTTTTTTGTGGCCAAACTTATTGCTGATTCTTTTCCATAGAAATGTTTCCTTTTAGTTCTCTTTGAAGTTTGAAAATGATTCAGATCTTTTTCAACGCACAGTGATGTTATGCTGCCTGTAAGGCTGTATGTTCCTCTGCGTAATGGTATGTCTGTTTTCTTTCAACATTCCAGAATCCCAGCCCGAAAGACTTCAGATCTCAACAGCATAGGGAAACACCTGTAATCCTCAAATCCCACACACCTAAGACACCATGACCAGTTTCAGCTCCTCTCCCTGTACTGATGATCCCTTAGTCGGGAATCCCAGGGTGCATCAGGAAGGAAGGGAATATTACGAACGTAATGCCAAGTCCTCAGACTGGTTCGCACACACTGGCAACACACCTGACCCGAGACCTGAAGCCCGCTTGCGGTCAGAGGCAGCCAGAGAGAATGCTTTGAAAAATCGTGGCTCTGTTCAGGAAAGCATGAAGGGCTATGCAAACCCTGCGCCCACAAGGACCGTTCACCCACGTGCGGTGAAGGGAGAGGCTTTGGACATTGCAGAGGGGAACAAGGGTGATGGAATGAAGAATCTCATTGAGAATTATGGGAATTTGGAAGTCTCCCCGAGACCTGCTCCAAAGGTAAGTTTATCAAGGTTGTAAGGTTAGAGAAAAGGTGAGAACAGTAGATACAAAGTAACAACACTTTATATTCAGTATCAAGAACCCAAAATGTGTTAGCAAATATACTTTGCCCTATATACCATCCAGAAATTTAATAAGATCCAAGGATTTGAAACAACTAACCATTCATCTACTCAATTTAAGGCAGTATGGCAATGGAGCCCTATTCTGGACTTTTAATTTAAAACTCACTGCAACCAACAATTTAAAATGCAACCAGTCCTTTCTTGATTCCTTTGATCATCAATTAAACACAATCTATTCATAAAGTATTTGTCAGAGTAGATACTGCATCTCATACTTGAATCACTTACTGTCTGTTCCAAGTGTATGCTGTTCTGTATGTATGTTTTTTTGTGAATATAACACTGTATGGCATTGTATTGTAAAATAAATTTCCTTTGTGATATAACACTGTATGGCATCATGAAATAATTCCCCTTGTGATAGGTAAAAGTCCTATTTTCGTTTGCTGTTCATTTTTTACCCTCAGGTAAAGGGAGAAGAGGCAGAGGAATACAAGGAGAGAGAGCAAGGCTCTACCAAGTACCTGCTTAATCATCACAGTACAGAACCTATCCCAACATCAGAACAGCCAGCCAAGCCAAGACTGGGCTTAGGAGGGGAAGAGGTGAGTAGACAAAGGAGTAGGGATTTCATGGCAATTATTTGTTATACACCAGAAATCTTGGCTTAGAAGACATAATGGAATATCCTAAAGGGGGTTAAGAGCTTTTGCTAGAACAAAATGACACTACAACGACAGTTTAATCCTTACATTACTGTGTTCGACAAATGTAGAATGCTCAGGTAGCATTCCGATTCTGACTGCCACCCCATGTGTTAAAGAAAAACTGAAAAAAAAATTTGCGAAGGTATTATTATGTGCAAGTAACTTCCCTTGGTCTTAAGCACATTTTCTTATCATTATAAAATGTTTCTTGCAGATAAAGAAATGGTTGATTTGCTGGTCCTTTGAGCCATTTTCTGCTTTATTTACCTTTGAAACATCATTTTAAATTTTTTTTTCAATCCTTGTAACACTATGATCGAACCAGTTCCTACCATTACATCACCATTCTGGACGCAGTGGTTGAATAAATTTGCATGCCAGCTCCAAACGTGGGAGGTAGTGGTCAAATATTGGCGCCAAAGGTCAGCTGACTGAGGGAGCTTAGGCAGAGGAGCTAGTAAGGAAAAGAGAACTTGAAACAATTTCTGATAAAAATGGTGTGAAGTGCAATGGAACCCGTAGGACGGGAGGGGNGACGGGAGGGGGGGGGGAGGGGTTAGACATGGAAAAATAAAATATTTTTACCGATTTTCATGTTAATATGTCTTGGTCATTTGGTCATAAATTTGGGATACTTGAAAACGATATTTTGTACATGTATATTCAAACAAAGACACCAGAAAGAAAAGTTTTGAAATCCAGTGGTTGCCATAAAACTTGCATAATCCTTATAGTGTTACCTTAAATCAGCAAGTTTTTTAATCAGGTAGTGGTTATCGTTGATCAAGCTTTCAGCCCACAAACATGTTCTGCTTACCAAAGTGGTATATCTTATTACAGTGCACAGTATTTTCTCCCCTTCAGATTGCACAAAAGCACAAAGGTGAAGACATGGGCCCACTCATGAGACTGGAAGGCAAGAAGTCACCCAGGGAGCCCAAAGTGGGCCGTTTGCATCAGTTGTCAGATGGAAGGTGAGTCATTTTTGTAACAGTATCCCCTTTACATTAGCCTAGCTTGAAGCTGGTTGGAGGACTTTTGTGCCTCAAGGATTCCTAGAGCTATGGCGGGTAGAGTTTTTACTCCAGGCAGGTTCATTCAAGCCAGACAAGTCTAGAGGGAGGGGCCAGACTAAAGGGCGAGGAGCAGATGGGACCCTCCAGGTGCAGTGCACAACTGGCGCGAGACGATGCTCTGGCTCGCACCAACTCACCTCTAACTAAAAGTAAAAGAGCTGGACAGGCAGACGTCATCATTCCAGGAAGGCAGTCTGCCTGTGGGAGGTGCTATCCAAACCTCAACCGTTAAAGTCAGATGATGCCAGCCTACTGGGCACCTGTGCACCTATAATGACCACTAACAATATATGATTCCCTTCGGATGCTGTCTGATATTACCTAAGGCGTACAGAATATCCAAGCTACCCTTTCAAGCTCCACAGGCAGCAATTTTCTTTTTCCTGCATGTAGTCATTTTTCTTGCGGTTGTTTCTGATACTGCATTTTCTCAATCTCTTACATGCAGCCCAGGTCCTAACCCTCTCTTGTGGCCCAGGTTTTTTTTAGATATCCTTACACTTGGTTAAAGGCCCTACCTTGAGTGAAGAGCCTGAAGTTTCGAAACATGTTAACTGTATCCTGTGCTTCATTAAAATGTAGATGTGAAAATCCTCAAAATGCTCAAAGTTTAATTCCCAAGTGTTTCCTCCCACTTTTTCTCAGAAGTTTTAAGTCATTTTCGTAGCATAGTGACAACATGGACATAATGTATGCAGTGTAATAAATGATAATGTCATTTTGTTGTTGCTTCTTTGAAACCACAATAAACTTGTGAAAACAAAAATTATCCATTCTCTTATTTCAGTGGCTGGGATGAGATTCCACCTCAGCATCGCATGCGGCCTGAGGGAGAGGGCATTGCTCAGAAGAACAGTGCTGATTCCATCAATGAAATTATCCTGCAGAACAACAATGAGATTCCTCAGAGAAAAGAGCCTAAGGTGTTGAAACATATGGAAGAGTCCGAAACGCCGTGAGTTTAGCAGTCATTTTTTTTTAAGGGACAGGGGTAGATATTTGCTTCACAACCAAAAAAATACACATTAGTTTTTCAAATACTTCAAACCGCTTACATTTCCTTTCTGTCTTATGATTTCTGAGTAAACATTGCTGGAATGGCAGGATTTGCACTGTCTGTATGCCGCCATTACTTAAGCTGTGTGATGTCAAGAAGTGAAAATAGCTGGCAGATGATTGCTGCGGATGTAAATGCAAACCATCTGGACCAGTCTATTTCGCTTTTTGATGCCATCACGCAGCACTATAAATAGTGTTGTCTGCTGGTGAAAATCCCAACATTCCAGCAATGTCTTCTCAGAAACTGTTGAGCAAAAAGAAAAAAATATACACAGTTTAAAATTTCTGAAAAAATTCTGTGGACTTCTTAGGTTGTGAAGCAGATAACTACCTCTGTCCCATTAAAGGTGAGACATGACTCTTTCCATAAGGTTGTAATGGAGATATGTAAAAATTACTTGATGTAAAGAAACATAATTTCGTGTCAAGACAGAAAATCCAGGCAAACTCATGTATAAATTGCATAGAGGTGTCTAAAAGATATGGGTAAAATCTGCTTTAAGACAGCCGGTAATATCAGAAATAACAGTTGTCCTAGAATCATCATCCTCGAGGGAGAAAATTGCACACTTGAACACTTCCATGTGCAGTATTGTATAGAAGCTTTAGTGCACCTATAGTGATGAGCTAAGCATCATGATTTCTGCATTCCACCCTCTGGGCAAGGGCCACTCTCTCTATTTCATTCATGTTGAAAGCATTATCTTTTAGATGTCTAAGTGATAAAATTTCTGAATGGGAAGACCTGCTTGGTTTGTTGGGAACAATTCAGTTACTCTATTTCATAACTTTTTTGCTTAGTCTGTGTATATATCGCCCGTCTGGAAATAATACTGTTGTAAGTCCTTAAATGACTTTAAGTAACAGTATTATATTTCCAGACGGTAATATGTAACCCATTTCCTTAAAATAATTTGTGAACACAGAAAATCAAGACACTAAAAATCTTTTCTTAGGAAAAATGAACATATATATGTCACCTATAAAACTAAAGTGGGCCAGGCGCAGGAAATGAAGGAGATGAGAAAAGGTTTGGGAAGAAGAGGAGATAGATGAAAATATCTGAGTAACAAAAGACATCTGCAACAATTTGATCACCCTGTTATGCTAAACATTAAGGGGACAGACACTCAGTTACAATACACATTAAAGGGACAGGCAATCCTTCCATTGTAGAGTATTAAGCTTTACTGTGAGATATTCAGCGTTAATGATATTGAAAACAGTTTTCCTATGGGATAGATAAAAGTCCTATTTTCATTTTTATTTTCATTTCATTTTCAATATCATTTCCCAGCCGTAAAACACCAAATGCGAGAGTCCACCATGATGGAGTTCGCAACATGGAGAGGGCAAGAAACCAAGGCGAGATGTATGCTATCATGCACCAAAGCCCAGTGGCAGCAACTCCACCCCGCCCCACTAGTGGCAAGAGGATTCTCCCTCATCTGCAGAGATCTGAATTGTGGTAATGATGGTGATACCACAGTCTGTGAAAGTGATCTTTCACAAGAAGGTCACGTTTTCTTCGTAGTGCTGGTGATGGTAAACAAAAGCAAAAATGTGCTTGAGATTTAGACCATGGCATGGATGTATGCGTTTGTATAAGGAAAAGAATTTTTAAGCTATGTGAAGGTCCTTTTTATGGAGATTAAGTGGATTGTAGGGCGATATGAATGTTTTAGGAGATGAGGATTTTTGCTTTGTATTGGTTTTTCTTTTTCATGGCGCCTTTATAACTTGAAATCTGTTTACACCAGAGCTGATACTCCTACAGTGGAAACGAAATATTTGTTGGATGCAAATTTAACCTGTGGTTATTGCATTATTGACAGCTCGTTTCCTTTGACACTGTATATGTTTTCAATGGCTTTTGCAGTGTTTGCATACGCAAAAGATCCTGCAACTTTTCTGCTCATGAAGTAAACGTTGAGAACTATTAGACTGCTGCAGATGTGTCTAAAATATAAGCGCCAGATTAGATTTAATGCTCTTGAATGTTTTTTGTTTTTAATTACAAATTTATTTCAGCAACAAATGTAAATCAGAAAAGTGGCTATTACATTTGCAGGCTTTGTTGTGTTTGTGTGCTGAAATATTTGTGGTATTGTAGAATGGCGATTTATTCTGTGCTTCAAGATATGATTTAAGAAGCTCTACATATGTTTTTACAAGTCAATTCCAGAAATTTATAACCCTAAACATTCGCAAAATTTAACCAAAGCTTTTGTCCCTGCTCTTATTGTGTGGAAGCATCTGCATGTAAGTTTGCTGAAAGGTCGTAGGAGCAAGTGAGTGATTGCCTCAGGGTTCTTTGCCCAATGCTTTTGTCTCATCATCATGTGTTGTTCTTAGCTTTATAGGAAAAGTAGAAACAACATAGTCATATATTCATTCGTATGCTTTTTAGGAGTAGCATATTACATTTACCTCAGGACAACTTACATATAGATTCTTATTTCTACGTATAAATGTTAAAATAGCGTGAATGGGACAAAGTATCAGGATACATTCGTTTAGCAAAACATGGACTTTACTTCATGTTTAGCAAAATGTTGCCAAACATAAGAACTAAAGCAGGCCAACTATCTGAGCTTACCAAAGAAAAATTCAGCAGATGATAACAACTCGTGGATAGTTGTATAGAACAGTGTCAGAAAATGCATGAATTAAAAACATGACTGATTTGTCATATGCCTACCTTGAGGCACTAATGTCATGCAATAACAGAACACAGTATAATCATATTATCAAATTACAGTGGTACAGTGTTTTGTTATTGCATGGCAGATAAGTCTATGCCTTATCAAAAAGTTATTGTTGTTTTTTTTTGGTCTGTAAGTAGAAAAGTATACAAGTTTTACTGGAAATTGGTAATACAAGTTCACAATACCTTGACTGACAATAACACAACCGGTGCAGAAAATAATGAATAATATTATGTCTCCAGTGCAGTTAAAGTTTTGTTTTAGTCGCAGGGCTCATTTTAAGTGGCCACTTCGTATTACTACCAGAAATGCCCACACAGTCGTAGTTGTCTTGCACAGGAAAACAACATGCTGGTAACCTGAGAATGCTGGTTATGAGCCTCTTTTGTTTGAGAATTTGTCTGTTATAAATCACTTGTGTCACAGAGTAAAAATCAGTATTGAAGCATAACTAGCTTTTACCCGGATGTCACAAAGTGACATCAGTGATCTGAGACCTATATCATAAGATGCAACATCTTTCAAGTAGTCTACAAGCATGGCATATTTTGCCAGAGAAAAACAAATGGATCACATGGAGATACAAGGCTTACTAGAATTTGGACCATGTATCAGTGACTCCATGTTGTGAATTAGTGCTGCTGTAGATTTTTTTTTATTCTGTGATTGCAGTGATGAGCTATTTTGTGCTTCAAGACAATGTCATTTTAGACATCATTAGAATTTGCATGGTGTGATGCAGAGGGCTGTTGACGTGAAGGGAAGTGTAACTTTTATCTTTAGACTGGTGCTGTTAATAACTAAGAGTATCATTACTGCTGCATGAATCAGCATTTTATATACTTAAATTGGGTGCTGGGCGCCAGGGGCAAATGTGTGACAATTATGTTTTTGCTCTTTTTTTTTAATGAAATCTCTCACCTTCACATTTAGAGATGAAATGAAATCAGTTTTTAAGAATTCAGTTGAGCATATGGCTTTTATTTTTTAGTTTCTGTCCCATTTTACTTCATCTTTGTGATCAGTGGTTGTTGTGTTCATGTCGCAAAGAATTTTGTTATCAACAAGACATTAATGTCTTCATTATGCACAACTTGTTGTTCATTGGCTACAAAATTATTGCACATCTTCATTAAGAGAATTGTATCGCTCATTGTTCATTTATGCTTTGCCTAAAAACAGTGTTTCCACAATGTATCTTGATCTGGCTTTGTTGGTTTTTGTTTTTTTCCTTGGGGGTAATAAATGATAAATTTATTTAACGTTTCACTGCCTACTTATTAGAGACTTATATTTTAATCAGAGTTGTGTGTCTGTTCATTGGGTTTGTTCTTTTGCCCTTACCCAGTGCAGAATGATTGTGAGGCTTATGTTTCTTAACCCGCTTAACGTTGAAGTTTTAACTCTTTGGATGCAGGCATTTGTGCTGCGTGGAAAGGTTGTGTCTTGATTGGAATTTTACTGAAATTCTTGTTTTCACATCTTAATGTGATTCATTAATAAAGAATTAAGCAACATATTTTCGTTGCAAGTTTAAGTGATTTTCAGTTTGGTATTTCTGCTAACAGACCTGCTACCCATATTGGTTTATAACTTTAATCAGAATTATATGGTTGGTTCTTTTTTTTTAAGTGATGATTAGTCCACATATTGTGGAATTCAGCACTGCCAAATTCTGATTCTTGATTGCCTTGTTTCACCATATTGCAATCCTGATTTTACATTACCTTAAGAATCAGTTTGCCTTTGCAGTATACATTTAATGCCAGTCAGCCCTAAGAAAATTAAGAATCCACCCGATCCACCCTTTTTCTAATTGGAAGGTTTAAGATCTGAATGGTGCTTACTTTGGCTTGGACGGAATGAATACACAGCACAGTTTTGATTCTGATCCTTATATTCAAGGAAGATCCTTATCATGGCTCTTAAATTAGAAAATCAGCCTGCTGACTGCTAAGTAGGGAATTTCAAGTTTCTACACTTGGTTGAAGTAACGAAAGTGGTGAACATTTCATACCACATGCAATTTCATATGCTGGAAGATACTGTGTATCTGTTACAAAGTAAATTGGAAAATAGAGCCAGTATTTGGCATGATTGGCTTTGCTGTTTGTTTTTATCATTGTTTCAGTGAAGACCAAGTCAAAGAAATATCATGTAATAGTTTTGATATGTAAATAGCAATAGCATATGAAAGTAGATGAGTAAATCTGTCACAATATTCTAGATTGCATATATTTTTATTTTTTTTGAGGGGGCCTGTATATTTAGATTTTATTTTATTAAAAGGATAGCAGGTCTGGGATAGCATGAAAAAATTGAAGATTGTTTCATTTCATCATATAAACTTAACTTTATGTACAACTAGAGTCACCCAGCCGCTTACCGGCCGCCTAAGGCTTGTTTCCGGAAGCGGGTGAAAAAATGTAACTATCTGCGGTAAATAGGACGTGTTGTCGCTAAAGATATCGTAAAGTAAATGTCATGTGTGGCCAGTAACAGGTGATTACTACTTTAGAATATTGCAGATTGAAATAAGAGTGGCTAAAGAGGAAATTTTTTTGGCACCACTTTTGCCCCTTATTGGCCGGCCTGTCACCCCTTTGCCCCATACCAGCCAACTGCTTTCCCCATACCGGCCACTCCACCTGAACATCTTAAAATGTGCTACTGTGCTTGATTATCGTCTTTTCTAGCTAAATTGTATTGAGAAATAATATTTTGACCTTCAAATTTAATAGTAATTAATTTAATAACAAAGTAATGTTTAATTGATTACAGATGTGCCCACCTCCATCTCCACAGGTAGGGGGAGGGGTGTGGGTGATGCTCTAATGATTTGCTAATGTATTGTTTATTTTTGGGATTTTTAATTCTGAAACTTCAAATTTCAGTAATAATCAACAACTTTCATTAAATACATTGACACAGACTAGAATATAATATGACAGTGAGTGAATATTTTTCTCTGGCCGGGATAAGGACAACGGCCAAAAACGTTTCCCCATTACCGGCCACCCCCCCTCCAAAATAGCTGCGAAAGTCCGTTTTCACTCTCACAACCTAAGTGGGGCAAATGCTACACAATGCAAAAACATTATTGGCTAGCTGTCTATGTAATGTGCCGAAAATAGGACTGCTAAAAGCTTATTGGCAAACACGATCTAGGTTATTGCTAGTGATTGCAAATGGCGGACAGATTTAACTTGTCTAGGGTTTTGGGCTGAAAACGGCTATTCTGGGCTTGAACGGGCACTTCATCGATGGCGGATTTCGGAAGGATAAACAAAAAATGCGCATGTCCAAACAAAGAGCACCTAATCAACGCGGTTATTGCATAAAACGAGATCAAATGACGGTTNCACCTTATTGCAATCCTGATTTTTACATTACCTTAAGAATCAGTTTGCCTATGCAGTATACATTTAGTGCCAGTCAGCCCTAAGAAAATTAAGAATCCACCCGATCCACCCTTTTTCTAATTGGAAGTTTAAGGTATGAAAGGTGCTCACCTTGGCTTGGACGGAATGAATACACAACACAGTTTTGATTCTGACCCTTATATTCAAGAAAAGATCCCTATCATGGCTCTTAAATCAGAAAACCAGCCTGCTGACTGCTAATTAGGAAATTTCAAGTTTCTACACTTGGTTGCAGTAACGAAAGTGGTGAACATTTCATACCACATGCAACTTCATATGCTGGAAGATACTGTGTATCTGTTACAAAGTAAATTGGAAAATAGAGCCAGTATTTGGCATGATTGCCTTTGCTGTTTGTTTTTATCATTGTTTCAGTGAAGACCAAGTCAAAGAAATATGTAATAGTTTTGATATGTAAATAGCAGTGGCATATGAAAGTAGATGAGTAAATCTGTCACAAAATTCTAGATTGCATATATGTTTTTTTTAGGGGGCCTGTATATTTAGATTTTATTTTATTAAAAGGATAGCAGGCCTGTGATAGCATGAAAAATTGAAGATTGTTTCATTTCATCATATAAACTTAACATTATGTACAACTACTCTGTAAAGTTGACAGTTTTGAAAGACTTAAAAAGAGGCAGTTGAGGAAATTTTTCTTGCATTATTGGCAAGTGAATAATTTTCACTCCACTGTTTTTAAAGATTATCCTGTAAAGAAAGTTTTATTTATTTGCAGGTGATGGCTTTTTTTTTTTTTTGGGTAAATCATTCCATGCCATTTTCTTTTACTGATGTTATTGTAAACACCCCTTCCAAAAATATTTAATGCTGTGACTAATTAAAAGTGATTGATGCTTTGCTGAGCTTACTTTTCTTTTCATAGAATTAACTACATTCGACAATTATTAAAGCCACTAGATATTTACTTTTAGTGAGTTTGCAAGAAAAAAAAATCGGTAAATTCCTCTTCGATAAAGGCTATTTATATAAATACATATTACTGTTTTTTCTGGCTCACATAATAGGTTTGTGATTTTTTTTTTTTTTTAAAACTTATTCTTACTGACATGATATAAACACACACTGTTTTGGAAATAAGAAAAATTGATATTGAATGAGTTACCTCTCAAACAAGTTGAATCTCATTGTGTGTTCTTGTGCTCTAGAATTTGTGACAATCTGCTTCAGATAATAACAAAATGCTGGAAATTGTATTTGATTCAGAGCATTTGAAATTTTTAAAAACTGAGTAAATCTTTTTCTCTACCAGTAAGTGTTTAAGCAGTTTTATTTGTGCCTGATTCAAAAAAAGGGACAGCTTGCGCAAGGCTTTAGATATGTGAGCTTGAATAGGTTTTACTTGTCTGCATAGCATAGATCTGCTGATTTCCTATTAAAAACATGTGGTTGCATGGTCCAACTCTTTACCTATGTTTAATTGTTAGTTTTGTGCCTTCATCTCAATACAACTCAGATCTTATTTTTTTGGTAGTTTTAAGAAAGTGGTATGTATATGTTTTTTTATTCATAAAAAGAGACCGACTCTTCTAGAGAAATACATTTTATGTGTAAATACAGGACTTTTTATTTTTTGTGTTAGGTTTGTGACTTGTGAATATACAGTAACTTCTTTGTGGAAGATATGTTAAATGTATTGTTTTGTGCTTGGTATTCTTATGGTGTTTCACAATTAAAATTTGTATCTCTGTGTACTTAAACTCGTCACATACTTACATTATTGCTCCTTTTTCAAAGTATGTACTTTATCCCTCTATACTGTCTCTAGATTTAAGTGCCAGCCTTGCCCACGTAATCAAAAGGGTGTAAATATTATATTATTCAGTTTGAAAATTAAATGCACCATAAAGAACATAGAAGAGTATGGTGATACATGTTCATTACGTGACTTTTTTGCAGGTTTTGTCTCCATCACTCTATTTTATATGGAAGATCATAAAATATTATGATTTATTTGTTCCAATATTTGCTGTAGAAATTGTTGTGTTTCATATTCTAAGGCCATCACATTGATAACAGATGTGGTCCATTAGAACACTTGGAACACGGATGAATATCACTTTCACGCATGTATATTATGATGTTTCTGCTTTTTCTGGGTCTGAGATTTGCAATCTTTGGAAGGGTTCATTATTTTTTTTTAATGATATGTTTACTGAGTGTATATTCTTATATAGCAAGGGGTTGTTACTGTCAAAATTTGTAATTTTATATCAATTTTTGAATGATCACAGCTTTGGAAACATGTTTATGCTAGATGTGGTTGTTCTCATTCTTGAATAGGAATGCAATCATTTTTTTTATCAATTTCCGGCCTATTTTATAATCTTTCAGTAATATTTTTTCAACAGGTTGGGACTGAAATTTGTAGCACATCTCACTTACACAGGTTCCACTGTTCTTGAATGTTTGGATTTTTTTTTTTACATTTCTTGGGGCATCGGCCTATATTTATGTTCGCCCGAAAATCAAAATTTGATATTGATTCTGAAATGCAGTACTTAACTTTATATTAATTTCTATTTCCTATTGTATTATTATGCTTGGGGCAGATCTATTCACAACTTTATTAATATCCTGTTCTCATCCCCTGCCAATTCATTGTTTGTTGTTTGTTTTGTTCTTTTATACATTTTAAAGTTTACTGTGGGAAGGTCTGTTGTTTTGCCATCTTTTATGATTCCCTGTGTATGTTCATCACTTGGGCTTCATGAATTTTAGGAATTATTAAAGGAAGAATTATAATGTCACTTAGTCATGATTGGAAATTTTTTTTTCACTAAATAGCCATGGGAATGTGCTGCAAATCCCATGGACCTTCAGAGGAATTGACTAGTACGTCCTTGAGGAACTCTGAATTGATTAAAGCATCACAAAAGGAAGGTCAAACAAAATTATTCCACGGCAAGGATCATACTGAAATGCACAATTTTTGTAAGTCAGGGCAGAGAAAGACCTAGTAGAAAGTGACAAAAAGGCTTTAAACAACATACCAATATTGGTATTTGTGGATGCAAGACTGCTAGCTACCGCTGAACAGAGTGGCTTTCAGAGAAGCTGTTAAGTTTTGCTTTGAAAAGGGATACCACAGGAAGATGATTTTTATTTTTTTTAAAATTAAGGCATTGCTTTTTTTGGACATCAACCTCAAGCATTCTGGGGTAATGAGCACAGTCATGACAGAACTGAGATAAGTCTTTTACTTATCTATGCTGCCAAGCGTTATTTTGGTGTTTGCCTACTGCTGCTGTGTTTTTTTTAGGTAGCATGCAACTGCTGTGAACCATCTATCAGCATGATGACACTGAGCACTGATCAAATTCAGGTATCGGAAGCAGAAGAATGATTATAAACAAAAGGGTCATTTTATTGAACGTATCAGACCAAACGCCCTTGCAAATTTATTATTATTATCACATTATTTTGTAGAATCACCAGCGATCTCCATAAGCTTTTCTATTGTTTATGTGAGTAGGAATAATGACCAAATCCAACAGTTCTTTTTGTCAAAATTCAAGTCAGTATATTCAAAAGTTTTGAGCCTATAGGCAACAAAGAGTTTTTTGTTCAGATATATAGTACAGATTTACATGTTTACATGGGGAGTGATATAACAGGCTACAGAACGAGCAAGGATTCAGCTTTAGAGCTAGTTTCACCTTTTATCACTATGATATCCATCATACTCATTTATTTTCAATGTGTTACTCAAAATTATTATTATTATTATATTCATTTATTAATAAAATTCGGTTGTACGTAAAACACTGTCTTTCATTGTTTCTGTTTGGCTGTTGAGATTGCTTGTTGCATGATGGTAATGTCTTCATATCCTTTCCATTTTTGCCTTGGTAGCCTTTTGATAAACATTACATCAGGACTCACAGATTTTATACGTTTTTTTTCTTCTCTCCTAAAGTCTCTTAGAATCTTCTACTTTTCTTGTTTTCTGCCACTATTTCCTTAAATGCCAACCTACTGTTATTTCTACCTACCAAAATCTTTCTTTCATGGGTGGACTTGCTGGTGGTGTGTATAATTACTGGAAGGTTTACTATTGGTAGATAGAATTATTCATTCCTTGTGGATGACTTGAAGAGTTATTGAAAGAGTTAAATTGTAAAGAGGAATGTAGTGGAACCTATTCTAGAAGCCTTGGTTATAATGAGAGCCTGGTTTTACCGGTGGAATTACTAAATCCCTGTTTTTCCCTCTTCTTTGTTACTGTTAAAGTAGCTTTAATTATATCAGGCTTGGAAGCGCAAAACATAACTGTATGTATTACAACTGCCTCAGCCATAGTTCAAATTTTCGCATGACTACTTTAACAGCTAAAGTGTCCATGAAACCAGCTATAAAAGCATTTATTTGCAGCTTGTGGTTTGACTTCGCAGCACACAGTGATTCTCAGACAAACAGGATATTGGGTCTGAGACAGCTGTTTACAGTAAGCCTCATTCAGTGTTTATTCCTGACCTATTGGTGGTGATTCCCTTGTCATGATACATGTACCCCAATTCAGGAACAATGGTGCTTGGTTATAACTGCCAAATTTTGAAAACCCTGATCACTCTGGTATAACGAAGCTCTACTGTATCATGCTCGAGGTGCTGTCATGTTGTTCCATATTTATTTCAGACTTTCAGACTTTTTTTGCTGG
>JAWQUT010000258.1:852616-871970 GCA_033807755.1 Ellobium chinense | reverse complement strand
ATAATATTCATGGTTTTTTGTGTGAAAAATTCTGATCCTAAAACTTGTGAAAGAAAATTTACTTAAAAAACCTTCTAGAAACTTGTTTTGTGAGTGTTGCAAACCTTTGGTTATCCTATAGATCTATGTGTTTACCCCTCCACCCAAGTGTAATTTTTTAAGATAATTTTTTAAAAGTGAAGATGCCATTAACAGACCTGGAATTGTTTCTGTTTTTGTGTTTTTATTAAAGTCATTTACGGCTTTATAGGCGTTTGAAGCTGCTGCTTGGATCTATGTGTTCTCTTCTATTTCTTTGTTCCCTGTCATGCCTTCGAGTTTATTCAATTGGTAAATTGATGATCCTCTGCAGGCCCAAAAGGGTCCCCCACAGTGATACTGACTTCAGGTTACAGGTTGGTAGGACATGCAGGCATGTCTGTTGCTCCTGGCAGCAAGTCCTTTTAGACAGCTCCACTTTGCACTTGCTTGTTGGTGGGCCTTCGCATGAATAATGTCACCTAGTCATCCAGGTTACATAGTGTCATTTTTTTAGGTTATTTTGCGCTCCAATGATGAAGTGACCAATTGTTCTCATGACTACAAAAATTTGGGGCTAGGTAGATATTTATAAACATACACTGTTTTTCAATGGACCACGAAGAAAGGGCCCTACTTTTCTTTTGCATACCCCAGCCAATCAAACCCATGTCGATGAAAACATAGTCCTATCCCCCCCCCCCNATCCCAAACTCTGCACCATCCATACAAAAAGATTGGAAATTTACAGCTTCCCGTCATGTTATAATTTGCCATCAGAGACGTGTAGTTGTTGTTGTTGTTGTTATTGTTGTTGTTGTTGTTGTTGTTTGAGAGTCTTAGGCATTTGGAATGAAGGAAAAAGGAAAATGACTGGTCAGCTCGGCTCTCTATCGATTTTTCAATGAAGTCTTAAGACTGAGTTATGGACCGAACGTAAAACTGAAAGCTTAGGTTAGCCACATCCTTGGCAATAGTCTAAATGGCCTAGCGAACTGAGCCCAACCGGATTCCCAAGGGGAAGTTATCCTCTTCATTTTCAAAATATGGTAAAATCATGAGTGATGTCCCTTAATCAATGACGTTACATTAGATTTAATTTTTATTTTATTTTTAAGCCAGGCGTAGCTTTCTGTAAGAATATTAGCTGGTGTTTTATCTGGAAAAAAAACATAATTATATGCATAGACTATTTTATATCGGATGATTACGGCAGCAGAATGCCCCCAACGGAAGTCGCTGCGAGACAGATATTCACTGCGGAAATACTTGGCTAGCTACGCCATGTAAATAACAACAGCCCAGAACGCAACGTTCGTGCTGCCGCTGTCTTCAAGCAGTGGCGGAATCTCATCATGCCTGGTTAGTTTGCGATTTATCAGAAATATCTTTTATAATTTGTTAATTCTGTGTTTCTAACTTTATTTTG
The DNA here is from genome assembly GCA_033807755.1 of Ellobium chinense. Taxonomy (NCBI): domain Eukaryota; kingdom Metazoa; phylum Mollusca; class Gastropoda; order Ellobiida; family Ellobiidae; genus Ellobium; species Ellobium chinense. The sequence continues at coordinate 870,523 of JAWQUT010000258.1, read as the reverse complement.
AAGCAGTGGAATGACCGAATCCGTGCTAAAATCTGTGATGAACGGGAAAATATTTGGCCTAGGCCTCCGCCTCCGGCCTCCGGAGTCAGATTCCTAAAATAAGACTAGACTAGACTAGATCTAGATTTGAATATAGTCAGATATTCAATATCCGTTAATGTTGAAGGCCTCCCACTTGATATTGTCTTTGTGGCAGACATCCATATTTTGCTCAGTTTCCAACATTCAATATTCCTTTAGTTAGAAATAGAATTGGAAACTTGCTAAATGTGCTCATCTTCACCCAGAAAGAATGTAGGCTACCTTTACAGTTTTGCAAGTGAAAAGAAAAAAAAAGATTTTTGGATATTGTGTTTAAACAAGGCAGTTGGAGCTTGATATGCAAGAAGATTACTGCTCCAGCCTTTTATTAAATTTGAGGTTAAAAAAAATAGAAATAATGCTTAAGTCAGCTTCCAGTGTGCCTTGTCTCTGCAAATTTGTTACCCATTGGAATAGTATACACATGTACCACTTTGCTGCACAACCACACTCAGAGATAATGTCATTAAGTTGATACTTACATACAGAAGAAATCTTATATCACATCCACCGTTTGGACCAAGCTACTGAGGGTTGTTGACAGAAGTTTTGTGTTTGTCCAGAGTGCGTTTACAGACACAAAGCTGTGGGAACGGTTGAATGAGAATATGTTAAGTAGGGGGTTGTGTTAACAGAACTCGTCTATCCCAGATCTTTCAAGTGGGTCCTTGTCCTTGTAAAGACAGTATAAAAGGTGATGAGAAATACAATCAGTTAACATAATCTGCGAAGACCTCTTGCCAGAGTTCTTGACAGTTTTCTCTTGGAATGACTGGCGAAATTATCGCCAAAGATAAGGAGACTAGGAGTTAACAGAAACATTAAAACTTAGCAAACATTTATAGATTATAAATGCATTCTGTTTTTTTGTACAAATCTTTCATTTTGTCTGCAGAATGAGACTGTCTTTCACTGTTGGACAGCCTTTCCATGACATAATAGGAAAGCAATGGTTAACCCCCTATGTTGTGTTTTACAGCCGCATCATCAGACCCAACCAATTATCAGTCTATTCATGATGCTGTCCAGAACTGTGATGTGCTGCACCTTGAGGTTATGGTGAAGAATGGCGCCAGTGTAAATGAAGTTGAACCCAAAGACAAATTCACCCCTCTCCATACTGCCTGCAATGTTGGAGCTTTGGAGGTGGGTGTCATTAGACATGGCATGACATGGTTACTTAATGATGTTGCAAGATAGCATTTTATGTAAATGATACCTTTCCAGTGATGATGGTAACAAGTGAGAAAAGAATGTACCATTTTGCATTTAACAAAGTGCAATGCATTATGAAATTGTCTATACAACAATATTTTTCAGCAGTGTAGGGGATGCATTGAAGGCATATATGTTTGAAAAATTGCATGGTTGTGAATTGAGAATCAGTGTGTTTTCCCAACCTGGAAAATGAAGATGATTTTTTTAGCTAATTATCCTGAATTTAATTTCTTTCCATCTCAGTGTGTGCATTGGTTGTTGTGGCATGGAGCTGATCCAACAGTGACGACTCCAAGAGGCTGGACTCCAGCACATATTGCTGCCATCAGAGGATTTGAGAATTGCATCGAGGTTGGTTGTCTGTTAGAGAAGAGAAAGATAGAAGAGAGAATAAAGGAAACAAGAACTTTGCATCAAAGCAGTTTTTTTGCGAAGGATTTGTGGCATTGATGTGATTAAAAATGTTGGAATCCAACAGGTTATCTCCATGAAAAGATAATTCGAAGACAAATAAACAAAACAAAATTAAAGATAGAATGGAAATAAACTCGAATAAGTCTTGCCTCTAAAAGTAGCCAGAGACAATCAGTTTTACTGATCTTGCCATAAATTGCATGACTATGATATGCTGTCAATCAGCTTGAGGTCAGCTCTGCCACTTCACAGAAAAAATGACTGTACAGAACCAAATTTTCTCCATTTTTCTATCTGGGGTTATTCTTTCCTAGCTCTTATAGTTTCTAATATAGCTAGCTATATGCATACTTGATTAATTGATAAAAAGAGATGTGAAGCAAAAAGGATTTTTAGGGGTTTTTTTTGCATCTTCTGCAAACTTGTTATTTTAGCACGTATTATTTTCTTCAGTAAGACTGCATAGCCAATTTATCTCAAGACATAGAAGGCAATGTAACATTTCTGTTCAAATCTCATAAAGGTTTTCTTTTATCTTTTCCTAAATGTATTTAAATATACCGTGGACAAAAAGAGTACAGAGAGTGTGGATTGTATTTACCTGTCAAAGCTTATCACAGTTGTGTTTATTATATAAAATGTAACCAAAATTTGTTATCTTCCTTTCAGGCCTTAGCTAACAATGGAGTTAGCCTTTCTGCTAAAGACATGCGAGGTCAGACTCCTCTTCATTTGGCAGCAGCTCATGGGCATTCATTTTGCCTTAGCATCATTCTCAGATCTGGAGCTGTGAGTATTGTTACCCTGAAACAAGTTTTTTTTTTCTGCTTTAAAAGTAAATGCTGCTGAAACTTTCAGATACTGAAGAGACAGCAGAATCATAGATTTACCAGTTATGTTACAAAGCTCTAGGGAATGACAATATCTTCTTTACCCTTCTAATAGTTAACTGCCAAGAGTTTCACCAACAAAATAAACCTCCATCTGCTCATTGTAGTTGTCATTCTTTGATACAAGCATAAGTTTTATGTTAGGATTTGCAAGATGACATATGCATTTTGGTCATATGTCTTATAGATGAAACTGACACTGGTCACGGAATATGAAAGTAGAACAGATATAAATGTACATCATACACATGCATTGAAGCCAGTTTCTGGGAAAAGTAATGAATGAGAGATACCAGTTTGTACAATACAATTTCTTATATTGATCCACAGGATCTGACTTGTGTAGACAACATGGGATGGAGCCCCGTTCATTCAGCTGCCTACCACGGACGATTGGGCTGTATTCAAATTCTTCTCAAGTGGGGTGGTGTGCCCGATGAGGTAGACAATAACGGCAACACCCCAGGTATAGTATAAGGAATTGATATTGATTTTTATTCTGTGAATGGAATTGAAGAGCGTTTTTCCAAAACTTGGTATGTGATCTCTGAATATTTTTGAAATAGAGGGAAATAACATTGAGGCACTTGCTCTTCATATACTCATTTTTATTTACTGTTAAATAACATAAAATTTGAAGGAGTGCAGATTTTTGAGCTTGATTAAGTTTTCAATGAATTAACACAGAAATGCATCCTTGAATACACCATCAACTCATTTTGCAGTGAAAATGCATTTACTTGGAAAAATGCTCTTCAATTGTCATGGGTGAGTAGTGGAGGATAACAGAGAGCAGTATGTTACATCTGAGCTCTCGCCTAACCTCACTGAACACCCTGGAAGCCATTACAAATTTGCTACAGCAGCTGATGGAAATCTGAACTTGTTGGTTAAGACAAACATTCCAGACATTTCATGCTTTCTTCACTTGTAATTTATTGTACGTGATGGCATCTTATGTATGATCATTATTAAGGGGTACGTGAAATCTGAAGGCCAAACAAACAATGTAAATGGAGGAGTATAGAAAGGGGCATGGCAGTGTTATAAAGTTTCCCTTTTTTTGAGACTTTATGGAATATCAGTATGTTGAAGTTTCTTATTTATTATAATTTTCTACTTTAACATATTTCATGACAATATTTACTGTCTGAAGACTGCTCATTTAGATGTATTTTGGTAACATGAAGGTCACATTTGTCTTTTCACAGCTCATTTGGCTGCAGCTGAGGGACATCTTCCCTGCCTTAAGTTTCTGGTTTGTCACAACGGAAATGCCTTGACTGTTCTATCAGCACGCAATGACCATGGAGAGACACCCAAAGACTTGGCCCAGCAGTTTTACAAAGACAACATTCTTGAATATATAACACATATAGAATATGAGCAAGATCACCCTGAGGAGGAAGAGAGTGAGTATATTTCAGTTTCTCATTGAGAAGTTTGAATTTGTGCAGTATTGCCAGGTTGGCTATTTACAGCCAAATGTAGCAGTAAATCTTCCACGTCATGATATGGCTTGTCTCCGACTATGATAACCCTGTTAAAAGGCTATTATACTTTACCTTGTTTGGAACAAAATATAACTGGTATTTACTTTGCTTATTTGTGCAACAGATCTCTCATTTCCTGCTCATGTTGCTGCTTTTAACGGTAATCTGGACCATCTGAGGATGCTGGTGGAGAATGGTGTTGTCAACATCAATGAGCGAGATGACAAGGGTTCGACGCTTGCCCATAAAGGTAAGTGGTACCTACTGATATGTTTGTATCACCTTATTCAGATGAGGAAAGGGGTGAGAAGTTAGGCTGGGATTATTGTGTCATGACTATAGTAGATTCAAGCTACTTCATAATCATGACATTACACTCATGATAATTATGGTAATGAATCTGCGCTGTAGAAATGGTCACCACATTATACAGCATAGACATTAAATCCAACCATGAGAGCAAAATTGTGTCCTCAAGTAGGAGAAATTGTATACTACATCATCATAATCTTTAGCATCATCAGTATCATCAGCATCATCAGCATCGTCATCCAAGCCTTGTACTTGCTTGCAAAACTATTTAGCCATCTTTTAGTAACAGAAATCTTACAGAACAGAGATATTTGTTAGTATTTAAAGTAGTGTCATGCTATTGTTACCATCAGAAGGCAAGCCCCCTCACAAATGGCCGTGGACCCTACCTCAACTTAGTTGGATTTGCTTTCAAATTTCAAATACTAGATGTCTTCATGTCAATTTTCTTTACCGGAACAATCAGAGTGACAGTAAACTAGCTATCTGCAACTTTGTGTACAGTGTGAAATATTCTACTCATGAAATTCCAAAAAAAAAAAAAGAACTCTGATGTGAAGCATGCGATTGAATTCAAATTAGTGAAGTTTACCATCAAGCCTTTTATCTCCAAATACACTCTGGATGAACCTTTAAGCATGTTTGATTTTCATCAGTCCATTAAAATCATCATAATCATGGCAGTCGATAAGTCATAATGCTATAACACATGATGTCAACTCTGGGACCTTCTGTTTCACAGCGGCTGGCCAGGGCCACATCAACATCCTCCAGTGGCTGATAGAGATGGGAGCCAATATGAATATCACAAACCAGGCTGGAGAGACACCTCGTGATGTTGCTAGAAGATTTGCCAAGTTGGCTTGTGTGAAGTTGTTGGGTGGAGCAGGCCCAGGTAAATAACTCCCTGTGTTTGCTGGTATTGTCTCACAAAGGAAATCAAAGGCCTTATAAGTAGTATGTAGAGGATGAAGCTTTGTTTGCAGATATGACACATTAGTGTTTACAAGAAATACATTAAGTGCTGGAAAGAAATGAGAATGTGACAATCAAATTACTACTTGTCTTGTGTTTACATACCACTTTGTACTACAGTGGTCAATCAGACATATTGTTCTACTCCTTCCATATTCTTCTATGTAATTATTTTGATGATTTGAGATGTTTGTATTACTGTGATCTTCCATTTATCTTCTTTTTCCTACAAAAAATGATGTAGAGTTTTGACTAGTTATTATATCCCAATTTTACAAGCTAAACCACATCTACCTCATCGTTTTGCTTTGAGCAACAATTTGAGAGCGCTAAATTTCTCAAAACTTAAATATGACATAGGCAAATGTGGAATGAGCATGATGACATGAAAGTCACTGCTAGTATTTTACAGGATTATTTTGATTCACTTTTTATGTCTGGTTTAGTGTAGCTTGTTGAACATAATTCAGTTTAACTGTCCAAAATAACAAGTCAAACTCAGCTACTTGATTCATCAGAAAGCTGTAGGGATTTGCTAGTAAATTGCAATGGTGTTTGAGTACAGTCTCCCATATTATGTGTATGCATAGGTGTTTAGGATACATTTTTTTTTCTGTGAAATTAAAACACTCTGAGCCTATTTGGGATGATTGTCTTATAAATGCAATTTATTGTTATTATTATCATCAGTAGAAGTAGCATACTAAAGGCAATGGAATTGACCAAATCCTTACAGTATTGTTTCCGCTTTTGCTGATTGCTTACAGCACCAGGGGTTCATATCCTGTCAGATTCACAGATTTATAGGTTCAGCTGCCAATGAAATATTATTATATTAAAGAGTCAAAGAGATGACATAAACAGGTGGCATTGATATACATTCAACGCCCACTAATGCTACAGCTGTATAAGTTTGTAAGCCTTTTTGTGTGTTTAACTGACATATATCTTTAAAAATTTGAAGCCGTACATGGACTTCTTAACAGGATACATGTATTATATTCATTCACAGATGAAGCAGAGGAGCTGGTTGTAGGATCTGAGAGTGAAGATGAGGAGGATGATGATGAAGAGGGAGATGGAGTGAAAAAGAGGGGTAGGAGAGTGAAAAAGCCAAGAGATAATGCCTTGGGTAAGAGACAGAAATATACTGTAGAAATATATGATTATTTGGGGCATTTTTTTTAAGCGAGGATCTAAATGTTTCAAATTTCTTGAGTTGAGCTTGACTTGTGAACATTACTTTCCTGAAAAAAAATTTCATTAACAGATTTTCAAAGTACATATTACTAGCAAATTCTTTGTATAGGGGTGGTAAGTCACTGAGAAATGCAAATGATATAGTAATTTTGTGCCTTGTTACAGTATGGTACATTCATGTAGATATGATGTAACAAGGATAGAAACAACTAGACCCCTATTCTGTCAGCAATCCCATTGGGAAATAAGGAAAGAAAAATTTGCTGTAACAACAAAGATCTGAGATGAAAAGGAATGCTACAGCTGGAATATTAACAGGCTTATTTTATAAAGGAAAAAAAAAATCTGATTTCAAGACTAGAACACACAGGATTTTAACTGAAACAGCAGAAAGACCTAAATCTGAAATTGCTGTATTTTAAAATTTGGGGTTTTATGACTCATGTTTCTACTTTTATAAAATTTCTCTAGGAAGAGCCAAAATGAAGATGGACGAACTGGACAGATTACTTGATGTAGCTAAAAAGAATTACGTTCAGTTGGGAGGATCCTTGGCGGAAGACAGGAGGAGACTAAAGGAGATCAGGGATAAGGACCAGTGAGTGAATGGTTTGGTTGATGAGTGAATAAGTGGTGGTAGAGAATGCGAATGTGTCCCAACAAAATGGCTTATCTGTCATGTTTGGATATACTGTTTAGCCTAGATATAACTTCTTTCTAATATTCCTCACCATATCAAAGGTATTTACAGTTTCATGAAAATGCCAGTTTTATGGATGAGGAAGCACATTAGCTCCAGCCTGTGGTGTAGTCAGTTTGCACAATATTTTGGATCTAAAAAGAGGGGGCTTGAATTAAGTCTGCGGGGTGGATGTCGCCATCAGTACATCATAATATATAATCTAGGGAACGATGGTGAAGAATAAAGAGGAGATAATGTTTATTCTTTGAAGTAGCTGCAACAGGTTATCCTTAACACTCCGTACTTGTACTGGAATTATTCATCTGATATTATGTCACATATATAATCTTATTGCCTTATTTCTTGATGCTGTATATGTGGTCCGTTGAAATCAGCTGCGATTTCCTTGCTCATTTGCAGCACCATCAATGAACTTGAGGCTCAGTTGGATTATGAGAGGCTGAAGAGAGAAAAGCTTGAGGCCCAGCTGGACCAGTATAGGAGAGAGATTGGCTTCTTGAACTCAGAGATTGAAAACATGCAGCTAAACTTGGTGAGTTCATAAGATTCATGTGAACCTTGAGGTTAACTCAAGGAAGACTGAAGACATGCATACACAGCTTGTCCCTACTATCAGCTGAGGGTCAGCAGCGTACTTGATGCCATCTTCCTCACATCTGGCTGAAAAGCAATATTATGAGATATTCTGCATATTCACCTAGCATTCCAACCCTCTTAAGAGCTTATGTCAGAGACTGATGGGGATTCCTCATTTCTTAAGATCACCACCCAGAACAGAAAAAGAGCGCTGTGTTCAGCACTATGGTGTGCAATTTGGCATGTAAAATGTATTGAATTAAGAAAGGACAAAATGCACCAGATTGCATTATTACACATGACTATCTGCACTGGAAGAAAAGTGGACCCCTCAAAAGTCCATTAAAATTTTTCTGGTACATGCCATCATGTATTTTTGCCGCTTGAATAATACAATTGTCAAATAGTTACCATGACTTTCCTCCTGATCATCATAATTTACATCATCGTCATCACCAAAAACTGACTTGCTTTCAATATTATTATCCTTGTGCATTTTTGACCATTGCCTGCATTTGTCTTGCAGCTAATCAGTAAAAGACTTAAATCACTTTTTAACTGTATCAAGTTATCATTATAAAATAAAAGAGTAATGTTAGTACTGTCATTAGGTAACTATAACTTGAGCCAGGATGATACCATTTCCAAATATTTTTTCACCTAATGAACCTTTGTTCTGACCCAGCATTACCCTGGGCTGAGATTTAGTGAAGAGACAGAGGGTCACTCCCTGTAAGGAAAAAAAATTATGAGGAAATTGTGATTGAAAAGTAATTTTTCATGACAAAAATCATCTAATGCACTTCACAAAAACTCAAATTTATCTTTGATTACTAATCATTTGGCCATCAAACCAATATTTTTGTGTAGAGTAATGAATTTGCTCTTGATTTCTGTAACAAACAAAAGTTTGATATCAGATATCCGCAATCACCTTTAGAGCTGGATATTTCAGTTCCTAGTTTAGCAACATTGGTCTTACTTTGACTAACTGCAAGACGTGTTATCCTCATGCATCTTTATCACTAGCCTTCATTTTACCTTCTTACTTCTCCCCAGCAAGTGGAAGAACCAGACAACTACGCATCCAGACACAGGAAGAAGAAATCCAAGAAGAAGAGCTATGATGAGGAAGGAGTGTTCATCAAACGAAGCTCTGGACAGGTGATCAAAAGGAACATCACACCACATCGAGGCACTAAGAAACCCCCTATTGTTTGATTATGTGATATTGTAAACATTCTAGCAAGAAACTGTCATTTGTTAAGGACATGAGAGTGCTGTCTGTACTAAGCATGTTTAACCGAGATAAAGGCTTAACATGTTCTGCCTGAACCAAAATTATGTATAAATTATGAGGGGAATCATTAAGTATGATATTAGAAGTAAACTTTCCTTGGGCTAGAAACAGTTTTAGGTTAAAAATATATTGGGGTGAACCTTATGTACACCGGTGAGTAGTTTGGGCCTAATGAACAAATCAGATCCACACAGTGACATGCAATATGTCAAGGAGGAACATTATTGGATTTGCACATCAGTGTACAATGTGGGCTAGAAGTGTTAATGCACCAAACAATCAGTGTTATGGAGACCAACTTGAGTCGTAATCTTTACAAGGAGATATGAGAGTTAATGTTGAAAAACTGTGATGAGTTGATCTGAAACCTCTGAGATTGAAAGTAATCTAGAAATGCTTTATTATGGGCATGTTTTTCTCTTTTTGCATATTATCGGTGATCACTTTTTGTAATAAGCATAACGAAATATACAAGACAATATCTGGACATGCAAAGCTTTTGTAAAACTGCTAGTTTCATTTTAAGTTTTAGTGTAAGCATTGTTTTGAGTGTATAAATTATTGACCTAACATGTCATCAATTTACAGATATTTAATTGTTGATAATTAAATATCTGTAAATTGATGACATGTTAGGTTATGTCTTCACTTTGTTATTAATTTATGTGTTGAGCTTCATTTGTGTGAATGACAGGGAAAGAAATGGTTTGTCCCACAGAATAACTGCTGTGAAACTTGTGGAGGATATTAAACCATTGCATTGTAAATCTGAGCATTTGTGGTAGATTATTTTGTCCTGCACTCATTACTTCTGTGTAGGGAGACTCATAATATTAATCAGAAAATTGGCACATTTTTGTTACATTTCTGATTTTTAATGACAAGATGAGATGGATGGAAATTGAGGCAAAGTAATAACATTATTTGAAGATTTGGCTGGGTGTATGAAATTTTGCTTTCATTTATTAGTAAAGTAATGAGGAGGGGTAATTTATTATCTTGCTTGAATCCCTGTGTTAATTTTATTATTGATAAGTATTTGAATAATACGCTTTACAGGATTAAAATTTGATATATTGAAAAACTGTGATGGATTATTGAAGCCTGCACGTCTGGTTGGTTGAATTTTGCCAAGTGTCATTTAGAATTTATTGTAACGCTGTAAGAAACTTGTTTGTTCCTTTGATAACAGTTTCCAAACTTACTGAATGTAAATGGCCGTCATGAATTGTGTAAATGAAAGTGGTGACTTCCTTTTCAGTGACAAAATAGCTTTGATTTGTGCATCCATGTGCTTAGCAGTGTTTAAGATTTTGGCGCTGTGAGTTCCACAGCATTATCAAGTCATGTACCATATCCGTACCAAGGTTGTTTTTTTTTTCAACAGTCAGAAATGATTGAAAACTGATTTAAACAAAAGATACTGAAGACTTGTTTTTTTATCATTTGATCTTCACCATAGAAAACATGTCAGAGTACACTATCATAACTTCATCTGTTAATCACGCTAGCACTTGCACATTTTATCTTGTTGATCCAGTAGCTCACACCAAGCAGTGATATCATGTGGCTCATTTTGAGATGAAAATTCACAGCTTATGAAATAGATAAAAGTTGCAAACAAAGCGTGTACCTACAGCAGTGTGATAAATGATGCACATCCATCAGAAGTAGTGAATGCTAACTACAATTCATATTAAAATATTTCAAGCATCTTGTTTCTGGTATTATTTCTCTATGTTCTTTTGTGTTGACTGGCATATGAGGAGATTGTGAGGCGCATGAGGATGAGTTGATGGTAAGGGTATCCCTCTTGGGAATGTTGGTGTCAGTGATGGTAGTTGTGTCATGGTGGTAGAGGTAAATGTTGGTTGTGAAAGAAATACTCTTAACATCTTCTGACAAAAATTTATGTTTACATTCTTGGTCTATAGTCAAACTCATCTTCTATCAAAATATATTGGCAAAACTGTAAATTGTCTTTGATATAGCAAGAGAAATTAGACAAAAATTTTGTTGAAGTCGATTGCCATTTCCAAACAGACACACATAATTTTCTTAATAACAGTTCTGGAAAAGTTAAGTCCTTTTGGCGGAAGAAGTTGATATTGTTGAAAGACAGTGTTGATATGTTTACTCATAGTCATGGTAGATGGGGCCAATATAATGATGACCATAGTTCCATTTCTCTGTCCCTTATCTATGAAGCATTACTGTAAGTGATAGTGATTGTTTCAAGCGGAGAGTACAAACAGAGCTTGCTGCGATGGTGGTGGGCATTGTATGAAGATGTGATTTCTATAACTTAAAAATTCAGCCTCTTGAAACTTGACTTGGTTTTTTTTTGTCATGTGCGATGGTTGAGATCATTACTGCGAGAGCAGAAAACAACACTTCAACCATTAGTCCATTACCCTTCCCCCTTCCTTCCTCCTCCAAGGCTTTAGGATGGTCTGACAGCGATTTAAGATAAGCCAGACACAGCTTCTGAGCATGAATTTTGTAATTTTACACAGCAAAGTTGCAATTTTACCTTGAACTAATTCAACAATCAACCCAATAATTAAACCCATCAAAAATTTTCAATTTTATGAGCCAATACACTTTTCATTTGCAAATAATATGAGCAAGAACCTGACTTCCGAAAATATGAAAATTTAACACATTCTTAATTTAGAGCCCCATAAGAATAACAATAAGAGATAGAAGAGTTTGAATTTGATTTAGCATGCAGAAGATTACTAAGTAATTGGCCAGTTTTGAAGATTTAAACATGATGTGAGAAACTAGGCAGCATAGAATGATAGATTCTATCTATAGATGAACCAATGTTTTTGCCCATTTTTCAGTTTGAAATCTCTTAAAAAATGATTTAACTGAATTACACATTATTTTTCTCTCTATACTATTATTCAAGTGTTGTGACCATATCAAAAATAAAACATGAGAAGTTAATGAGTAAAAATTTCAAGGCTCTTTATATACTGAAACCATTCAGATTGTATCCAGAAAGAATTGACCTACATATTTGCGTCAAAAAATTATTTTTTTTTAGGGTTCCCAGGTCTGAAATCAGCTATTTCTGAGGTTCCCAGTAGCTCTGTCTGACCCTAAAATAATATCTGTTGGAGTGAGTATCACCGACTCTTTTTTCAATCACCCTTCACCAAACTCCCCTCACAAACCTGCACATGAACCATTGGCATTGTAATTTTCTGGTGGAGTATCCATATAACTCCCACCTTCACCATTTCAGACAAGATTAAACAAAACTGCAGTAAATTTTTGTTACCACAGACATTTCAAATTTAATAAGAAGACATTACAGTGATCTGATCATGAAAGGTAACATCATGTACTCTGTAATATACAGTGAGAGGACTTATCTGCCTCTTTCACAATCAATCTATCTGTCTGTCTGTCTGTCTGTCTGTCTGTTTGTCTGTCTGTCTGTCTGTCTGTCCGTCCGTCCGTCCGTCCGTCCGTCCGTCCGTCTCTCTCTCTCTCTCTCTCTCTCTCTCTCTCTCTCTCTCTCACACATTTTCATTCAATAAATTATAAGCATATCTTATCTCCTGACGCCTATTAATTCTCTGCCCTTACTATGACATAATATTCCTCCCTTTCTATCTCCCTTCTCTTGCTTTACTCTCTGTGTCATTCAGCAAATCTGATTTGTATTTACTTTTGCTCTCCAGCTTTGTATTCCAGGCTCTCACTTGTCTCTGTGCCTTGTTCTCTTTTCTTTTTTTCTGTCTCTGTCTCTGTCTCTCTCTCTCTCTCTCTCTTTTTCTCTCCTTATCTTTCTCTTTCCTTTCTGTCATCCAATTCATTTGAAGGGAAAATATTCTGGGCATGAGGCTCAGCTTGACCATTCCAGGAGGGAGCAGGAAAATCATGTTGATAGATTTGTCATAAGAGAAAAAAAAAAAAAAAACAGGCATGATCACCTGTCTCCATCTCCCAAAAACTCTAAAGAAAACAGCCATTTTAGCCCCATCAGCAATTAGACCGCCCGCCACCTCGATGATACTAATTAGTGATTAACCCCTTAAGTTGAAGAACATCTGAACTTTCTCGAACATCCCCATTAAACCACTGAATGGTGTAGGCTTACACTGACTTAGTCTAGCCCTACTATACATATCTCTAAAATGTGAGCTTTCACAGCCTCAGTTGAAAGCTACAGATTCTTTCTTGTGTGGCCAGAAATCAGAAATCTTAGAAAATGTCTGTATTCTAAAGACATTAAAATCATACTAATAGCTATCGCTGCCCAGGCAAATGAGATTTTGTTACTTCTCTTTTACAGAAAGCTCTCTAGTCTTGCCCCTCCAATCATACATATGCAGCAAAATTATGATACACTTTCTTCATGAATTGTTTCATATGACGTGGAAGATAATTTTCTGTTTTGCAAAAAGCTCTCTAGTCTTGCACCTCCAATCATACATATGCAGCAAAATTATGATACACTTTCTTCATGAATTGTTTCATATGACGCGGGAGATAATTTCCGGGGCAAATAAAAGGGTGGAAGAATGAAAAAGCAATGGCTTTAAGACGTAACGATCCCTTTAAGTACGACAGTTTTGCCTTTGATGGGCATCTTGATGAAATTCATTTCTCAGATTTGCTTCAGGGAATACGGAAACCATTGTAGTATGGAGTTTCACTGCCCATTGCCTGTTTAATAGATTATCATCTGAAATGATGAACATATCTTAAATCGGTCAAATGTACAGAATGGGATGAACATAATCATAAATCTGCCGTTTTAAGGAAAAAGACCACAAATGCCAAAAGTAAGTTAGATTCACCTCTTGGCGCCTATGTTAAGCCCTTGATGTTCTCTATCTTTCTAAATGAGGTAATTTCTTATAGCGTCTGGTAGTTTCTGAGATGACCATCCGTATGCGCCATTAATTTGTTAATAAGAAAAGGTGTTTGTTAAAGTTTTTTTGTTCCTCTTGTAAAGAACGTGATTTGGCGTATACGTTTTTTTTTCTTTTTTGTGCAAAACAACAGAAAATACATATGAATAACAAAGACAAAAAACCATGGCAAAATAACGGTCAGCTATACATTCCCAGACTGGCTAGACGTTGTCTGGTCTTTGGAGTTTCTGAGATGGCTATCTGTATGCGCCATTATTTTGTTTGGCGTTTGTTAAAGTTTTTTTGCACCTTCTGTAAAATCCTGATTTTGGCGTATACGGTCTTTTTTTTTTCCGTAAAACAGCAAAAATACAGATGAATAACAGAGACAACAAACCACAGCAAAACAAGTTTCAGCTACATTCCCAGGCTGGCTAGATGTTGTCTGGCTTTGAGTCTGAGATCAGCGATGCTGGTATTTTTATTAGGTCTGAACCCACACACGCTGTTTGGACTACTACTGTTACTTCCGGTGGGCGTGGTCGTGGGGATGGTGGGCGTGGTGTTGCTGGCAGGCCGGATCACATTGGGAAGAAGAGGCGTGGCCAGGGCAGCAGCACTACTGGTGGAGTGATTAGTAGGAGTGGTGTTGCTGCTGCCGCTGCTGCCGGTGCTGTTATTGTTGTTGTTGTTGCTCCTACTACTGCTGATGATGCTGTTCACAAGGCCGCCACCACTGCTGCTGCTGTTAATAGTTGGTGTGGGCGGGGACGTGGAAATCAGGCTTCCGCCGATGCCAATCCCTACTCCCACCCCCAGCCCGCTTAGACTGTGATGAACACTGTTATTGATGATACTTGGGTTGGTGGAGTTGAGAGACGCAGAAAGGGCCGCCAGATGGTGCTGGAATAACAGCATGGGGTGGAGGGCCGGATGTGTTGCCATGGCAGCGGCTACCGTGGCGCTGTTTGGGTGTAAGGGAAGGTACGGGTAGAACGGAGGCGGAGGAGGTGGGAGGGGCAATCGATCTAGGCGATCTGTGATTGGCGGGAGACCGACGAATGGCGAGACTCGGCAAGGGTCGAGGGGCGTGCCCAGGGGAGAGGGGAGTATCAGTCCAGCTGAGGAGTTTGAATGGAAAGAAAACATATAAATGTAATGGTAGATATTTTTGCATGGTTGTTATAATATACAGTTTTAGGTTAATTATGAGAAGTGACAGAGCTTCATCTCTTTCTCTCTCTCTCNGCGAGATTCGGCAAGGGTCGAGGGGCGTGCCCAGGGGAGAGGGGAGTATCAGTCCAGCTGAGGAGTTTGAATGGAAAGAAAACATATAAATGTAATGGAGATATTTTTGCATGGTCGTTGTAATATACAGTTTTGGGTTAATTATGAGAAGTGACAGAGCAAAGTCGATATCTTAAAAACAATATTAAGTCATCTCTCTCTCTCTCTTCCTCCTCCTCCTCTCTCTCTCTCTCTCTCTCTCTCTCTCTCTCTCTCTCTCTCTCAGTTCATCCGAGAGTTTAATAATACAAGTCCTGACAAGTAAAAATAAACTGACGTAAAACGAAATGATGAGCAATAAAAATCTCAGATAGTGCAGGATCCTATGAATGCTCGAATTAATTCAAATTACAATAAATATAGTCATATATATATAAGTCCTTCAAACCACGTTGGAAACGTTAATAATAAACTTAAAGTAACTGGCTACTAAAACTAATATAGTCCTTCCAAGAGTCATTTCCCCTTCTTCATTTTTCTCTCGTCTTTCTCACCTTCTTCCTTTTCCTCCGCCCCCATCCCCCTTTACTTTGATATTGCTTGTACAAAACTAAATCTTTAACACAATTAACAAGTGTAAATCAAAACAGGATTAACAAGCAGGGTTGGGCAGAACTGAGATCATATGGAGGCAGTTCATGAACTGCAGTTCACGTCAACTTAATCTGAGCATAATAACCATTCTGGACGAACTGAACTGAAGCTGAACTGTAGCTATTTTGGATGCTTAATTTTTCTACCAAAATTGCGGTTAAGTTCACATCTAGACTACCTCTAAACCAGAACCGAGTGCCGATTTCCAAAATTTCGGGAAACTGATCTGATCCAAAAACGGCTCAATTTTCATATAACTAGGCTAAACTTGATCTTGCGGCTTTTTTTTTCTTTGGCGAACTGAATTTGATCTAAACTGACTGTTTTGGTGAATTGTCCAGCCCTGTTAACAAGCACAGAAAGTCGAAATGATTTATAGACTGTCAGAAGCAAACAACATGCATTGCATGAATTTAAAGTGAACACGATATTACGTTCGTCATCGTGGCATGTTTTTCCCTTTTTCAATCATAAAAATATAATCTCTACCACTCACTCACTGAATGTCTCATTATTTCCCTTTAAACTCTTCTATTTCTCACTTTCTCCTATTTGCCAATACTTCGTCTTTGGATGACCAATGAAAGGAGAAATGACAAATTACGATCGGCGGCTGTTTGCAGCCAGCGCTTAATCTTTAGATTTCATTGGCTGGAATAACCCTTACTATTGATCGCTGATTGGTCGATACCGAGCATAGAAATATGGCTTCTTATAGTCAGTTTATGGCAGTGCTGGACCACGCATAACCTTCGTAAGCGTCAACAGTAGGAAAGAAGTCATTTAAGACTGTCTCGTTCACAAGAGGTCTGCAGTTTCATTGAAAGGCATATTATATCCAGTCCGCAATATCGATCTGAAGCAAAATGCTGGATTGCTTGATTCAGAAATTACTGAATTTTATAAAATACGCTCAAACATTATATAACACTATTATTAGAATTAATGACAAATAGAGATTCCATGTGATCGTGACAAGGAGAGAAAGGTGAGAATGCCCACTAATCAATGCTCTTTTCCAGTCATTATTATTGCTACAACCAGTTTTTCTAACATTTGCCAGTACTTTAAATCCTCAAACACTCTCTGTTCATGGAAGTAAATAATTGAATGTGTACATCATGTCAAATATTCACACTGTACTATCTTTGAAATAAAACATTCCTCATCTCTTCCAGTCATCCAGATCTGTCGACAAATTGGTTTTCCTGGGTGATGGAATGAATGCTGTTTCCTGTTATGCTGTTTCCTGTTTTTGTCAACCAATGAAAAGAGGGTTACATCACCTTTGACCTGGTCAGTAGTTTAAGGCTGTGACGGAAGTCTCCATCTAAACCGTGCAGTGGAAAATAGCTTCCATGTTCGCGAAATATATATCTTTTTAAAAATCAAATTATTCGAGAAAGATAGATTTCGTTTTGACTCCTTGATTTGTAACAGGAACAACCTCAGCGAAAGGAAATGATTAGCGAGATTTCTGGCAAATCGATCTGAAATTGCAACTAATCAGTAGAGGGGTACTCGATATCAGGTCATACAATAAGGTAAATTTAAAAATAGTGAAGAGGAGCACAATATGTTCTTAAAAAGTACCCTTTACCAAAATGATCTTCCGTGCATCGAAAGAATGCCACTGAAAATTGTGCGCTTTCAGATTCCTTTCAAACTGAAAAAACAGTAAATGGGATTAAAAAAACAAAACAACTGTAGACAGTAACAACAGATATTGTAAAAATCGGACCTCGTCGATTCAAATCATTGGTTTTAGTCACCGGCATATGGTTTGGATGTGATGATATCAAACTGCTTTAAGGAACTCACTTATAATAATAATAACAATAATAATAATAATAATAATAATAATAATAATATGCATGGGGAAGGAGGAAGGGAGGCTAGAGGCCACTCTTATGAAGACTATGTCAGATTACTCACATTTCCGTACTTTTTTGAAAACTCATCATGGGGCTCAGGATGAAGCCACTCC
>JAWQUT010000258.1:840042-852590 GCA_033807755.1 Ellobium chinense | reverse complement strand
TCTTAAAAAAAAAATACACTTAGTCATTTAGGGTTCCTCTTCCATTCCACCTTATCACATCCGATCGAAGAAAATAAACATCTTTTGTGAAATTTAGAGTAGAGCAGTTAATACAAATTTTTAGGAAGAAAATATGAATTACACT
Source organism: Ellobium chinense (assembly GCA_033807755.1). Lineage (NCBI taxonomy): Eukaryota > Metazoa > Mollusca > Gastropoda > Ellobiida > Ellobiidae > Ellobium > Ellobium chinense. Next base: position 852,445 of record JAWQUT010000258.1, on the reverse strand, counting down.
GATCATACTATTCGAAAAATATTTTGCAGAAGTAAATGATATCTATTATTCAGACTCAGAAACTCTACTTCCGGTCCTGCCCTTCAGACTCTTCATCACCTATTCTCGACGCCTCTTCTCAACGCAGTTTTCCCCCCACAAAAGACGGGGCCGCCCTCTTAACTGTCCGCGCATTTTTATTTTTCTGCAGAGCGTAGATTGCGGGAGACCCTAGTGTTGTTGATCAAATATTTATCTTTACTCATTAATCATTTCATTGGACACGTCCGCACCAAGGGGAGAGCATCCAGATTACGAAGTGAATCCGAAGAAATAACGGCCCCGGCGCTTATTCAGGACGGCTGCGTCCTCGGTCCGTGTTTTTGTTTGGGCAATAGACAAGGAGTAATTGTTCTATTAGATGGATAACTCAGAGTTAACTGCTAGGACCGGCCGGAGGAAGCCGGCGATGTTGAGTGGGAGAGGTCAGGCCAGCGGATTGATTAAACTGGGAACCCAAGTGCCCCGTCGCGTTCTGTTGTCCCACCCGGACAATTACGCTGAGCAAATTGTCGAAATTGGAGAAATTCGCGAAGATTAGATCCTATTTGAGCCAATAAGACGCTCCGAGTTATTTATGAGTTTGAGTGTTTGCGCTTCGCAACTCGACAAACCCGAGTTTATAAGATCCCCCCCAAGAACGGAGCAGGCTAGCGGGAAGCCTGGAATGGATTTGTAGATGGATAGCAAGGGGGAAGTCACTGTCGCGACTCGCCAATTGCCTCGGTTTTGGATTAATGATTAGCCTCCCCCTGCGCTGCGCTGTAACAAAAGCTCAAAAAGTGGCAGAGGAAAAGGGAGGGAGACGCAAGGAGCAGCGGATGCAAGCAAATACTTGCAGGGATGAAGAAGAATTGGGGTTTCGGTCTCAATGTTTACAAATTAGCATTATGATCACGTGACAAAAGTTGACATTTTGCGAGAAGATTAAATGTCGCCTTGATACATGGCCCCTGGGATGGAAGCTGCATTTTTTGGGAGGGGTTTCATAGACACAACGGACGTTGGATGTTTGACATGGGCGTTGTAGATAACGCAATGAGGGACAAACTTCATATTATATTTGGTTTTCTCAGCTCGTTCCTGGCGAAACGACATAATATTATACAGGACAAATCAAGCACATTTGTCATATTTTATTTCAATGTATATATTCTTCTGTAAATAATATCAGGAAGTAGAGGGGTTGGATGGCTGATGGAATATTGCGAACCTTCCACCACTACCCCTTGGCCCTACCCCGTCCCCACAACCCAAAACTGGAAAGCTGTGGGTCTGATCTTCAACTTGGTAAGCTTGTCTAGATGAGAATATGGGGGGATTGGNNGGGGGGGGGGGAAACACCATGGACGGACTGGTGAAATTTAACAGTTCTGTTCCCCTCCTTCCTGCCTTTTTCTTTTTTAATCTATTTTTTTTCTCTCCAAATATTTCAAAATTAATGGTATTTCTGGGTCGCACGGGACCATCAAATTATATTCTATCACTTTTAAGCTTACTTCGTTTCGTCAAGAGCGTGAGTAAAAACGGTATACAACAGCTGAACACGGTGAAACCTCAATAGCAAGTACTCATTTAATGAGGATACTTTGCGGAGGTAGAAATTTAACATGCATGGATTTAATATTTTTTCTGTCATTCGAGTAGACTTCGATATTAAGTAGGCCTACTCCTTAATAAATAAGTCTACAATTTTCCACGTGTCAAGGGTATACTTATTATTATTTGCTTTGCACTGCACTTCTTTAGACTGTAAATATTTTGATTATCTCCCTTGAAATATACATCATTATAAAAAACAGCTCGGTGTCTAAGTGCACTTTTGACAAGGGACAAACAAACCAAAAAAAAAAAAAAAATGGGGATATAATGTAAATAACAGTCTTGTTTCTCCATTCTCGACATGTCGTAGATTACTGACAGCTGAGAGTGACACACTGAAGCTGTCAACCACAAGATCACTTTACCTGGGTATTCTTTTCCTGCCCCTTAGCCTGACTTATATAACTTATCATTTGACCCAAGAGTTACCTTACACTTTGAACTCTATGACGCTGGATACTATGAAACTGTGCTGCTTGCAGTTACTCGATATTTACTGTTGTTCACCTTTCGACCCTTTCTCCACGTTATGGTTTTCAATTGCTGATATCACCAAATTATCACGAGCTCATAAGCCTGTGCATAGAAATACTTAGGTAGATATGAAATTATACGTATAGTATTTCGGATATGACACGAGTGTACAACTTTCAGGACGTATCGGTACGTCCAATATTGTTTATAATAAAGTGCAAAAACGTACGCATACATACGTCCTTCGTATCGACGGGGAGGTTTAAAAAGTACATATTATATATATTGACCCGTACATTACAAGGTACAATAATTGATATAAATGCAGAGCATACAGACACAAGAACAACAAAAAGAAAAAAACAAAAGTGTTTGTCCATAACTATCTGAGTTATAGTAATGAATCACTCCATCATCCTTGTCCTTCCTGGAAATAATATCTTCAATAATTCCAAGTGGATGCAAATGAAACTGATAGATGGATATTGTCTGGGAATATTACAAATGTTGGAGTTAAAACAATTAAAATCGCATGTCTCTCAACAGCATGCCATGTATACCTCTGACACACTGGGCCTGGTGCATCATGTTAGCCAAACAATTTTTGCGCTGAAGTCGTTAAACTTTCACTGGATTTAATTTTCTTTATTCATTGTGACAAAAGTATAACGCCCATAGGTAAATGAAATTTGGAACATAGACAGATAGAAAACTTTCATGTTAGGAGAGCGAGGCTACAGATCTTCAGAGGATGATAATCTAGTCTCCAAGTTTCGGCCCTTTGATTTCCGGCCACGCTATAGGAGCTGGGCAACACTTGGGTTATGGCTCCCATCCAAGTCTCCCTCTGTTGTTTTTTTTTTCTTTCCTGCCCCGATAGGGACTTGAACCGCAGTTTGTAGTTGCAACAATTAATTATTATCTGTCTGTTAATATTGAAACCAAACAAACCAAAACAAACAAATAATTTTCAATTTCGTTGAAACCGTTTTGATTATTTGATTCTCGCAATTAAGTGAATATTTTGTTTATAAAATATAAGATAAAATACATAAGATATAAAACCTGTAGTCCGTAGGGAAAAAAACAACCACAGTGCCCGGCTAAAGCCTATTTCTAAACTAAAGCTAAATGCCCGGCTAAAGACTGTTTCTAAACTAAAGCTAAATGCCCGGCTAAAGCCTATTTCTAAACTAAAGCTACATGCCCGGTTAAAGCATCACAATGGCTATACTTTATAAACATAGTGGTGGACGGAGTACAAATTCTGTTCACTCTGTCACTAGATAAACACTCACAAAGAGCAACAGAAGTCAAATTGCGTTCCGTGGCAGTGAAAACCGGTCGCTAACGACGTATCAAAAGAATTTGTCTGAGAGGAACTTCTGTTAAAAGGAACATCAAGTATTTCCTGTGCATCTAGCAGCTAAAACCATCATATTGTCATGGTCCATTCTCTCTCGGCCCGGCAGTATAGACAACACATGGACACACTGTATACTGGCCGGGCAGAATTCAAAAGAATGAAATTTTGAAAATTAAGTCTTTATTAGAGACTATCTGGCACAGAGAGGTGCGTAGCGCGGATGACTTTTCCTTTTTTTTTTGGTAGTTCAGCGCTTTCAATCAACCAGCTGACCATCTTAAACTTGAAACCGCCACGCTTGTGTTCTTGAAAAAAAAATAATGGCTACGACGTTATTAGCACCGTCATTTCACGTTGGACATAATACTGTAAAAGTATCAATAACAAATATAACACAATAAAGATATCATTAAGCAGCGATGAAACAATCGAAAGCACGACGGCAAGACGATGTGATAAAAAAAAACAAAACACCGATGTATTAAGAGTTTCGTCCTTTTACCGCACTTAAAAGAAATAGAAAGGAGCATAGCGGTCTTAGAAACTTAATGGTACCCACTAAAACAAAATAAATTAAGATTCTATTCTTCATGAACTCTGCATTATTTGAGTGTTTACGGTACCGTCTAGACTCTAAGCCTCTCGTCGCCAAAAGTAAAACGACAAACAAAAAATCCGGGAAGCCAAAAAGAAAACAAATTCACCGTCAGCATGCTAGGGTAATTTTCTCTCTCTCTTTTTTTTTTTTGTTAAAGTTTTTCCCGAGACATTACCTTTAGATGCAAAACAGTGTGTATCTGGGAGCGCTAAATCTGTGAAACAGTGTATGGACGTTCAGATTATCGGCGACGATAGCTAACGTTGACAAAATCATGTTGTTAATGTTTGTAAATGGCTCATAGGTGAAATATCACGAAGGTAATCTTTGAAAATCTAACAAAACATTTCGGATTAGTTAAATATATACATGGACGCTACGACATGGCTTCACAAAACGTAATAACCTTTAAGGACAATGCATACTGGCGTAAGAATAGAACATAGTTGTGGGAAACAATTTACTACATTGTAGGCTTGTCTCAAAACTCTTGGAGGAAAAAAAACCAAAAGGAATATATGTATTTCCGGTCTGCATTCAGCCCTATTTGACACTGTAAGATTTGAGCGACAAATATCCCTCTCTCTCTCCACCTCCTGAGAGTTTGCGCATTAATGATGGGATTTCTTACCTTCGTAATAATTACATTAGTGCATCAGTATTGAATGCACCCTTTGTATGGTCAACATGCGCATGCGGAGTAGATGTAATTCTTACGATGGCAAGAGATCCCATCATTAATGCGCAAGCTCTCCTCTCTCTCCCCCTCTCTTGTTCTCTCTATCTATCTGTCCCTCCTTCTTCTTCTCATCATCCTTTCCCGGCTGCTTCTCCTTGACTCTCTGTCAGTTTATTCAGTTCCCAACCTATAGTATTAGTCAAACTTTCATAATAACCAGCACAGGTCCACACTGACACGCGGTGACACAAAGGGCAAAAAATCATACACACGCGTCAGCCGCTGTCTGATTGGATGATAAATGTAAACACGACACGAGGGGTCACACGTGACTATCACCCCGACGACACATCACGTGATTGATGATCAACTAATCAGGACCGGGAATTAGACCCAGGCTGGCACCAATTTGAGTTGAGTCCAGCCCGTTCCAGGCAAGGTTCACAAAGGTCCCAGAAACTTGTCAGATTGAGAGAGAAACCCTCGATCCTCAACTCACAGTGACTGCATTCAGCAATCGTCCATGGCATGTAGGTCTACACGTTATAAGCTTATAATATTGGAGTGATAGGAGAGCCAACAGTTGTCCGGAGTGTAGCTTGCCGGCAATTCGGTATCTGAAGTTAGTTGATTTTGTTACAATTTACCTCCCTTAAACCCTCGAGACGCAAAGTTACATATTGTTACAACGGAAAATCACGAAACGTTGTTTTTAGTGTACACATTCTGTCCAGAAAATGTTTTACGATGGAGAGCCACTATGTATTCGTTAAAAACATGACAAAATGTCACTTTATCACGCATTACTTACTGATTTCTCAAAACTGGTCTGCAAACTCAGTGCCCGATTATAATAGGATCTGGTTCTATGGTGGAATTCTCTACAGTGTCTTTGGTAATTCTGATACCTGGCTGATACTTCATATTCACTGGCAGAAGCGGGTAGTAAATTTTTACAATCGATTGTTTCTAGAGGAGGCTCAGTCCTGTTAAAGGAAAGACTGCATTTGGATAAGATGTCTTCGTTTCAGTGATTTAGAAATGTTAGTTGATCAAAACAAACATTAATTAACGTTTGTTTAAGTACCCGTCTGTGGAGGGCGCATCCTATTTTTGTCAGCCAATCAAAATAGGGTTTGCTGAGTGCCCCTTTCGTCATAAAACCTGACCACGGCAGACAATGAGAATTACCCGACAGAAAAGAAAAAACCAAAACCAGAAAACAATTATTATGTTGTCAACGACGTATTTGACTAAAATCTTGGGATGAACAAAAGAGACAAAGAGCTGAATGCCTCTGTGACGATAATAATATAGACTACAAAACTATTTCTTAATGAAACGATAACGTGATGGACAAACAGTGCAGTTCTAATTTCAGTCATGACAACTGTTCCGTTTTCACATATCTATCATTTTGAAGTCTGGATGAAAGGATTAGATTAAGGATACCTGAGATGCAGACCGATCTAACCCACACAGAGAAGTGGATGGGTTGAGGCTTGGTAGGTGGCTTGAAGCCCGATTGAGTCTTACCTACCCCTTTCCTTTTTGTAATAACCTATTCACCGACACACCATCATTTACATCGCAGAGACAACGCAAAACATGTCATGTGTTCCATTTGTAATATTATATATGTACACGTATGATGTGTAATGTGTTATGTGAATGTAGTATGAATGAGATGTATAACACTGTATGGCATTGCAAACCAGTTTCCCTAGAGGGTCAATACAAGTCCTATTTTCATTAAGCATACCCACAGACGGATGCAAAAACACTCGCACCACGCAAGGCGGACAGGCAGGCAGGCAGGCAGGCACGTACATACATTCCAAACGATCCCATCCAATGAAAACCTGTCTACACTCATTCCTGGCCTAAAATGCCAGAAGCAACAGCGACGAGTGGGCATGCTGGGTTTATTGTCTTGAATGCAAATCACATAATTAGGCTAGCAAAGGACTTAGGTGATTTGTCAAATATGGCACGCGCAGGAAATTAGTGGGAAATTATCGCAACGCGGCAGTTGTGACAATTTCGGTAAAAGGTGGCAAAACATGCATGCGGTTTATTAATTATTACCACAGTAAGTTATGTGTTTGGGTATTTCTCCACACGAAGTCTACGATTCCGTCTCAACCATGATGACCGAGTTTTGGTAGTTGTGGGCACTTTTACGGGCTGATGTTGGTTTTGTTGTTGTGGTTGTTGTGGTGGTGGTAGTAGAGGTAGTGGTGGTGATGGTCTTAGTGGTGGTTTGTGGGGATGGTCAGTTCCATCGGAGGCGTATATATGGTAGGTGACGGTGATAAGTAAAAAAAAAAATTCTCAACGTTTTTCTCACAAGGAAAACGTTGAGGCGTATTCACAAAACTACAAAACTTACGAGTATGTGGGTCTGTTTTTAATTCCAACTAAGATCAGCCATTGTCGAGATCTAGCATACAGTGAACTTAATGATCGCCGTAGCCATACCAGCATAAATTCTATTCTATTCTATTCTATTCTATTCTATTCTATTCTATTCTATTCTATTCTAAGAGACAACTGCAGAAACACAGGAACTGGAATGTGTTTTCGCCAACCAGATCTGACCCAAAAACAACAACAACAACAACAAAAAACCTTCACATATAAAGCTAATGAATAAAGAGTGCCTTAGTTTTCAGCTGTTCGCTTTCGCCACCACTGTAAGCATCGCCTTCGCACATGTGCAAACAAGTAAAGGAAAACCAGCAATACTAGTTACTACAGTTTACAATAAAAATTATCAGTTTCATCTGGTCTATGGAAGAAGTACGACATGATCCCAGCAATCGATTACTTCAGTTTACAGTAAAATTAACAGTTTCACCTGCCTGTCTGAAAAAGTATAAAAATGATATCAGCAATCGACTACTAATTACTACACTTTACAATAAAATTCAAGTTTCATCTGACCGACCGAAAAAAAAAGTATAGTAAAATGATACCAGCAATCCATTATTAAACTTAATAAACTTAAGAGTTGCAAAGAGAACGTCCGTAAGTCAAAGCTTTTTCTAAGTGCCTCAAAGTCGTTGCTTCCCGATATGATGTAACTGTGACGTCATGGACACAATATGGCTGCCAAACAGCAGCTGGACTTTCATGGCAGCTGATTGAGAATTCTGACGAACTACTCAAATTAAAAGCACCATTTTCTATATAACTGACTAGTAAAAATCACTGTGCGTTTATTAAGTTCTTGGCATGTGAAAGTGTTTTTTGTCTTGTTTTTTTTTTCAGCGGGAGGTAGAGGGAGAGGTAAAAAGAAGATGGCAACATTGAAAGGACTGAAACATAACAATTTGCCCTTTGATCTGAAAAGTTAAAGTTGCTCTATCCGATTATTATCGTCGGAAGACAAGCCCCGCCTACGAGTGACCACGGACACCGCCTTGGCTCAGATGAACTCGCTTTAATATTTTGAATATTGGGTATTATTATAGCCCTTCAATTTTCTTCTCCAAAATGTTTGGAGGGGCAGCAAACTAGCGATTTGCAAAGTTTTTGTGCGGTACGAAATGTTTTAATCGTGAAATTCAGAAAAATATCTCTCCGATTGTCCCACATCATGCCTCACTTCTCCTTTTATACCCCGTGCGGGCTTTTGAGGCGAGGAGGGGGGGATGTAAGATACGAGTATAATAGAACAGGCTACCCATCACGAAATGCAAATCCACGCATTCAGCATAAAGAAATACGGATTGGCAGTGAAAATAGGCCAGCGGTAGAGGTGGCCAAAAAAGAAAAAAAAATGAGAACAGAAAACATGTATAATTGTAAGCTTGTGCAAAAACGCCCTACGTTATTGCTAGGAATGGCAAACGAAATGGGTTCTGGCACTTTGGAAAATGTCAGTGAAAGACTTGGACATTCGACGCAAGACAGGCGGGTTTGGTTGGGTTGGGTTGAGAAAAGTGATGGGTAGGGGAGGGGAGGATGGGTGAGAAGTAGAGGTTACCAGTGAAGACGTTTGTGAAATGCCCAAGCCACACACGTCTCCAAAAGACGGCGGTAGACGTACGGTTGACGTCCCGGGGGACGGGAGCAATGCCTCCACCAATTAGCCCCCTAGATCTTCTTAATTAAATTGATTAAGTCTTCGCTCCCGTCCTCCTACGAGACGACGGGTTAATAGCGGAGCCCCGGCCTCGCTCGAGTCTCAGGATTTCAAGAGATAATCTAATTAATTTGCCCGTTATTCATTAGAACAGTATCCAATTTTGAGCCACGATCTCTTTTCCATGAGCCCTACCCGTTTGCCACCAGTGCAAGGTTGGGTGGCGAGGTGATTTTTTTTTCCCTACCAGCAGTGAGGCTGGGCAGATTCTGATCTGGATTCGAAAACGGAGCTAGGAATCGAATACTTGTGGGAGGGAGGGGCCCAGTTTTGAATCTCGATCTCTTTTCCGTCAGTTATAGTCGTTTGCCACCCGTGCAAGGTTGGGTGGCGAGGTTATAATTTTTTTTTTCCTACGAGTATTGCCGCTGGGCGTATTCGAACCCAGATTCGAATCCAGAGTTGTTATACTGCGCGATATTATATAAGAGATTGTCCCAGATTCCCAAAATAATATTACTATAAGTTGCGGACAGGCCAACGCTGTAGTGGATGGGAGTACAATATATTTTTATTTCTTGATAAAACTTATGGATTCACCCGCACATTCCTCACGGAGACCCAAATCTAAAATGATATAGGGAATTCTTGTAAACGGAAATTTTGCTTCCTGTGAACCATAGGGGTAAATCAAGACCAATCAAGACCAATTGTAGTTATCGATTCCAAATTCGAACACAGGGCAAGGGGATTCCATGCCTTCGAATCCGGGATTCAAATCCTGCTTTGGATCCGAATTTGAATCCTGCTTCGAATCCAGATTCCACGCCCGCCCATCACTAGCTCCCACTGGTCCAGCATTACAGAAGAGGTTTTGAGAGGACAAAGGTTGATGGAAAGATGGTGTGAGTTGAAAGGGTGTTGAAGGATGGGTCAGAGTAGGGATCGGTGGTCCGTGTGAGAGGAAAGAAATCTCAAAGTGCCTTATGATTGTCCTGGGGATGTCCGATTCTCTGGAATCTATTTGATTACAAGTACTTTGGACTCGGGAATCAATATAATAGAGTACGATTTATGAGTGGAGTGGGGGAGGGGGGCTAGAGCACCATCACTTTGGGATATGTAACAAGCAATGTTATAGGAGTTAAGAACATACCAAAATATTTCATTTCATAACATCTATATATTCTGAAAACATCAGCATAGTAAAGAGCTATGCGAAATTCACGTTCGAGAGCCATTGATCTAAATTTTATAGACTGGTACTGTGAAGAAATGGATATTATTATGTACTGTTATCATTCAATCAAACTGCTGACATCAACATATATCATATCATTACCAAACCATCATCATCCTCACAACCACTATTTTTAAAAGTAAAAAATCTTTATTCAAGATGTATGCATAAAAATTGCTAGAATTCAGTGATTTAATGTATATTAATTGAAGTACTCGTAATAGATTGGAGTCCAGTGGTTGGACCCCATTCCATTGAGATTCCTGACGTGGAATCGAGAATGGATTACCGGACTCGGAATCGGCCCATCCTGACACTGTCCTAGTGCAAGGGCGTAGGGGCCAAGCAAGACAGCTGGATAGACTGACTGACAGGCTGGCAAATTGCCAGACAGACTGGCAGTTCCGATACCGGTTTAAAGATGAGTTGGAAGTATAGCCGAACAGGGCCAAACAGACTGACTGATTGGCAGACAGATAGGTGGCTGAGCATATCTGCAGATATGTGGTACGGCTGCATGACAGACACACCGGCAGATAGACAAGAAGGCTAACTGGACGGCTGCCGGCTCCGTTTGGCTTGATAACAGGCAGGCTGATTGGCTGACTTACAATTCAGACAGACTGATAGAATTCTTGGCTGACTGACGAACTATGTGAGTGAATAAATAGAGAGCTTGCGCTTTAACGACGGGATCTCTTACCATCGTAAAACTTACGTTAACGCATCGGTGCTGAATGCACCCATAGTAGTGCTCAACATACAGAGTTAATGTAATTCTTACGATGGTAAGAGATCCCTTCATTAATGCGCAAATTCTCAACTGACTGACAAACTGTCTGACAGGTGAAGGTGGAATGATCGATGTTGTCAATCTCACCATAAAGGCTCAAATACATAATTATTATAATAGATCTGATAAAAGTATTAATGATAATAAAAGCTGTTTTTAAGGCGCGTATCCAGGTTAATGCCTATTCATGCTACTTAATTCTATAATTAACCCAACAGGTCAGATCACACTAAGACTATCAGCTCCCTGGTAAAATGACAGATGGATGGACTGAGAAAAATGGGAATGAAATATTTTCCCAAGACATTTACAATGTGACCTCGTAGAGAATAGAAGTCACAACCACACATGATGATGATAACTATGAGGGGAACAGAATAGAATAGAATAGAATAGAATAGAATAGAATAGAATAGAATAGAATAGAATAGAATGTCTCACCTTTCTGCATCTGGCTCTCTTGCTTCCTACACTTTGCTCTTCTGTTCTGGAACCATACCTGAAAAAAACAACAAAACATACAATTGGTAAATTTCACGTCAGAAAAACAAAGAAATAAATTGGTCCACGCCGTCAGCTATAACACTAACAGGGTTGGATAAATTTACCTCCCCCCTCCAAAATAAAATTTAAAAAAACGTCAGTTCAGTTTAAGCGAAGAACAGTTCCTATTCATTAACCCAGTAGCCATTATGTCCAGTTCAAATTCACGAGCTGCGTTCATATGAAAGCAGTTCTGTTCTGCCCAGCTCTGAACACCAATACATATATTTGAGATACATGTAAACATTATTCTATTGTTTGCCGTACCAGCACCTATGAAAATCAAATGTAGATTACTATTGCTTCTACTTTGTAAGAGATAAAGTGATCCTGTTCTTAATATTATGCAATTCGTTAGAAATTAGATGTCTGCCATAAGCAATCTATTTTTAGCCGACCTCCAGTGCGGGAAAACCCTGGGGAGAGTCCGCCTTTCTTGGATTTATGTCACTTGATCTCGTTCGTATTATCTGAACCATATATAACTATTCTATTATCAAAAAAGGGTGAAGTATGTTGCAAGAGGGTTTCTGTTGTTTAAGTATTACATTTGTGTGGTGGCATGGAGAAACCATGACAAATGAAAATTTTTTAGTTATGGAGATATTGGTATCATGTGAAAGCTCTTTTCGAGCTGAATACATTGGTTTTTAAATTTCTGATTTATCTTAATTATGAACAAAGATATGAAAGAAAATAAGGACAAACATTTTGAAAAAGTAAACAGAGAAAAACGCATTTAAAGTTTGATTCTAGCAATTTTCACAATTAGAGGTGTTCTAAAATCATCAGATTAAAGCATTTACAGGTCGTATTTTTGTAAAATATTCCAGGACATGATAAAGTAAAGTCTAAATGTCAAGAAAATGTGCAGAACTAGTTTTTCATAAGAAATTATTTTTGAAGTGTTTTTTGCACTTTACTCCGTTCGTGCTGTTGCGACTTTGTCGGGGTTTTCCCATGCCGCCACACATTTGAT
>JAWQUT010000258.1:806949-821735 GCA_033807755.1 Ellobium chinense | reverse complement strand
CACACACACACACATGGCGGATCGTGGGGCTTGTGAATCATTCCTATAAACTGAAGACTGTAAGCCTCGGGTTTATGGGTTCGAATCCCCGGCCTGGGCATTTTACACTGTGGTGTCCTTGGGAAAGACATTTCAACTCTATTTTTCCTACCCATTGAGATGTGAACAAGAACTTGTTTTTCGACAAACCGAGGGGNGGGGGGGGGAGGGGCAGCTCTGCATCGCGGCGACTAACAATGATGGAATTATAGATGTAGCTTGTAATAATAAAATAAAAGTATGTGTTTTGTGCCCTGTTGTATATATATGTATGTTTCATCATGAATGAAATGTATGAGGTTGTATGGCACCATAAAACATATTTCCTTCAGGGTAAAATAAAGGTTGATTTTATCTTTTATCGTTTATATAAAAGGCTGAACAGCAATCAGTTAATCGGCTTGAATCAACATCTCGCCGCTCGGAAATAATACAGTCGTAAGTCTTTAAAGAAATTTATCGACTTACGACCGTATTATATCTATATCTGGCTGCGAAAATAATAGCACTCCGGTATATCTAAACCCATTTACATACAACGATTTATTATAATTATAATTATTATTATAAGTTTCACATGTTAGATGAGGAGNACACACACACACACACACACACACACACACACACACACACACACACACACACACACACACACACACACGGGCACGCGGGCAAAGGAAAAAAACAAAGTGACATTTTTCTCTCCTCTCTTTTCTTTGACCGCCAAATACTGTAAATGGGGCGACTAACAAACTGTGATCTGGTAACATTTTTTAGCATTATTTTATTGATATTAGCGAGCTCTCAGTGAAGAAATATCTCGAAAACAACGACAGAAATATAAAGACTTTTGCGAGAGCACGCCCGACAACGGCGACAGAATAGTAGCATTAGCGACAGCATTTCCGATTACAGGGTCAGAAATAACGACTTTAGTGACAGCACTCCTGACAACAGCGACGTGAATAACGATTTTTGGAACACTATACCTGACAACAGCGACAGAAATAACGACTTTGGCGATACCACATCTGACAACAGCGATATTAATGATTTTAAAATAAGAAACTACCTCAAATGACTTCAACATTAATAAAGACCTAACACAACAACAACAACAATAACAACAACAAGAACAACAGCAGCAGCAACAACACACCTGTGGCTAGCTCTGCAGACGCCGTCCCAGGGCACGAAGATTCTTCTGGCACGTTATCGATATCAATTTCATCATCGTCATCATCTTCATCATCATCGTCATCATATTGGTGGTCATCGTATCGCTTCTCGCTCTTGATGGCGCAAAGTTTGATGTCAATTGTGGCACAGTCTTCAGACTTGAGAGTTACCTCCCTTGGGCGATCTGTGACGTCACCTTTCACTTTGTTGTCGCAGTTTTCGAATGATTTATGTACAAACTGGGTCAGTTCCTCCATCGCATTTGTTTCGTTTCCTTTGAAAACAAGAGAATGATGAAAGTTTTTGACTACATGCTGGGTACAATATACGTGCTTGGTGCCAAAGAGAAATGCTTTTAAAAAAAAGAATAAAAATAAGAATACATAGATCTGAATCTAATATACATTATATTTATACAGTCATCATATACATTATATACATATACAATATGCATATTTAACACATGAGAAATTGTTGATACAGTTATATCAACAACGACAGTGGTGGTGGTGGTGGTAGTTGTAATTAAGATGGTGTGGTGATAACGATGACATGATGATGATGATGATAATGCGATGACTGTGCAGGGAGGGATGAGGCATGACTATGTGCTCGTTCCTCGTGAGTGGTTATCATACAAATACTGGATACTTTCTAATGGCTACACACACACACACATACACACACACACACACACACACACACACAACACACACACACACACACACACACACACACACACTCACACACACATATTCACACACAGTTAAACACATGCATAAACAAAAAAAAAGAAAGAGAGAGAGAGAGAGAGGGAGAGAGACAGAGAGAGAGAGAGAGAGAGAGAGAGAGAGAGAGAGAGAATAGGGCATAAGGTGCTATATTCTAATAGAAAATAACGACTGACAAATCTGAAAGAAAAACACAGTGTTGCTGTAGTAACTTCATAAATATTCATAGATGTATCTTTCTGGTTCTGTTGTTTTATTATAACGCAAAAGTAATTGCGTATTTATTACGTTTTGAAAGAAGTCCTATAAACTTTGCAACAGAATATAGTATCTTGCACCTGGAACTTCAGCAAATAGGGGAAAGAAAAGGGACAAGAAAGATGGAAAAAAGTAGATGTACTCTTGTTAGCTTGATTCAGACTTTAGACGTCATATTTCATAATTATACACACCAGGTAAACGGGTGAAGCTTCCCACAAACAAGTAGACTAAATCGATTTATTTTTATCATATTTTCCAGTATTTCAATGTTTTAATAATCACAGTCTTTTATTGCAGTTTCATAATAATAATGCACACCTGAGAGTTGAGATTGTTTTTATGTGATCTGGCCTGCTGCTCTAATAGTAATGTTAGATCACATGAGCGGGCATTGGCTCGAATACGAGACTATGAAACCACATTTAAAAAAAAAAAATTATTATCATCTTTATTATTATCATTATCATTATTATTATTATTATCATTATTATTATTATTATTATTATCATTATTATTATTATTATTATCATCATTATTATTATTAATAATTAAAATAACGTGAATGGCAATGGGCCTATATAAAAGACTCAGGACTTATTCTCCTTCCGGTTCTTCTTCTTCTTCTTCTTCTTCTTCTTCTTCTTCTTCTTCTTATTATTATTATTATTATTATTATTCATATCAAAGGCGTATCTTATTGGTTCCATCAATAATCATAGACGAGGGATGTGTTTTTGTTAACAGAACTTTCTAGATTTTATTTACATCGACAGCAAGGGTGTGTATGATCATTATGAGTTATGAGCTATTAAGTTAAAAACTGATTGACTATTTTAAAATGATATTTGCAATACTCGTCTATAGAAGTTTTCTTCTGTTCTCTGCAATTGGTTGTGGGTTCAGTGGTGTGATGAAGGTCCCATTTTCGCTTTTGCTTGGACTGACAAGTAACAACAACAACAACAACAACAACAACAACAACAACAACAACAACAACAACAACAATATAGAGGTATTATCAATGTGCTGTANGGTGCTATATTCTAATAGAAAACAACGACTGACAAATCTGAAAGAAAAACACAGTGTTGCTGTAGTAACTTCATAAATATTCGTAGATGTAGCTTTCGGGTTTTGTTGTTTTATTATAACGCAAAAGTAATTGCGTATTTATTACGTTTTGAAAGAAGTCATATAAACTTTGCAACAGAATATAGTATCTTGCACCTGGAACTTTAGCAAGTAGGGGAAAGAGAAGGGACAAGAAAGATGGAAGGAAGTAGATGTACTCTTGTTAGCTTGATTCAGACTTTAGACGTCATATTTCATAATTATACACACCAGGTAAACAGGTGAAGCTTCGCACAAACAACCAGACTAAGTCGATTTATTTTTATCATATTTTCCAGTATTTCAATGTTTTTTTTTAACACACTCTTTTATTGCAGTATAATAATAATAATGCACACCTGGGAGTTGAGATTGTTTTTATGTGATCTGGCCTGCTGCTCTAATAGTAATGTTAGGTCACATGAGCGGGCATTGGCTCGAATACGAGACTATGAAACTACATTTTTAAAAAAAAATTTATCATCATCTTTATTATTATCATTATCATCAGTATTATTATTATTATTATCATCATTATTATTATTAATAATTAAAATATCGTGAATGGCAATGGGCCTATATAAAAGACTCAGAACTTATTCTCCTTCCGCTTCTTCTTCTCTTCCTTCTTCTTCTTCTTCTTCTTATTACTATTATTATTCACATCATAGGCGTATCTTATTGGTTCCATCAATAATGATAGACGAGGGATGTTTTTTGTTAACAGAACTTTCTAGATTATATTTTCATCGACAGCAAGGGTGTGTATGATCATTATGAGTTATGAGTTATTATGTTAAAAATTGAATGACTATTTTAAATCATATTTGCAATACTCGTCTATAGAAGATTTTCTTCTGTTCTCTGCAATTGGTTGTGGGTTCAGTGGTGTGATGAAGGTTCCATTTTCGCTTTTGCTTGGACTGACAAGTAACAACAACAACAACAACAACATCAACAACAACAACAACAACAACAACAACAACAACAACAACAACAACAACAACAACGACAACGACAACGACAACGACAACAACAATATAAAGGTATTATCACTGTGCTGCAGCCGTCTTTGAAATCAGCCCAAGACAGTGATCTTTGTACTTAGTCTATGGTAATCGGACAACCTGTGTTACAAGATGGAAAGTTATTGATTCTAAGGTTTCTAAGTTTGATAAATGCTGGAGCTTCCTATTCCCAAGCAAGATTAACCAAATGATTATATCTTATGTGAAGTGATGAAAACAGCACGTGTATTGGTAATAAAAAGGTATGACTCAACAGCGATAGACTTTTTAACTGCAACTACATGTAGCAATGTAGATTTCTATCGGATTTAGACAGCCTACGCATATAGATATATAATTTATTTTTTTTTTACGTCTATTGTAAATTTCTAATGTTCATATAACTCCCAGTTTTCTGTTGTCAGTATTTCCATTTCTAAAAACTGTATTAGGCAATTTTTAGTAGTCTTTATGATTCAGAACTGAACCTATAGTTAAGAACATTACATTTTTCTCTATACTTATTTTTGATTTACAACGGAGGTGAAGGGAGGTCTTGTAACATTTTTTCTACAACTATGAAAAACAAGAGTAGTTGACTGTCAATTATTGTTTGGGAACTTGAACCCATTTTCAACATCCATTTCGAATTCTAAAAGAAACAATTAAGGGCTGGCGCATTAACGATGGGATCCTTTATCATCAGAATACTTGCATTAACTCTGCATGTTGAATGCCACTAATGACACATTCAGCACCAGTGCACTAATGTAATTCTTACGGTAATAGAAGATCCCACCGTTAATGCGCGAGCTATGAGATATCTCCTATAGTAGTCATTAATACAATAAGACTGATATTTGACAAAAGCCAGCGGATAAACCCATAACAGTTCTTAGAGCACTGCTGGTTACAGACTTCTAATTGGATGAAAATAGCATATTGTCATATGCGTCAGGCAGATAGTAAAAAATCTGTCCAAATGACGTCCTCAGCAAAGGAAAATGGGCCATAGATTTGTGAAACTATAGCCAATTAATTTGCATTCTCTCTTGATTTTGTAAACTAAACCTGAAGTTTGGGTCATTCACTTCGGTTTCGGTGTGACCTTCTGTGCGGAGCAAGTGTCGTTCAGGAAACTAGTTAGCTTGTTTACACCTTTCGATGTATCGGTTCGTAGCTCGAAAACGAAATGAAAGACCTCTATTTTAAAAATAATTTTTAATAAGCTCATTGAATTCTGCAGAAGACTTAGAAATTGTGGAATTTCTTGTAAGTGACAGTAGAGAAAACAGTTTATTGGCTCAAAGAGGGAAATTGGACTAGGTTTCTCTAACCTACTATACAAGCTGTTTTCTTAAACTTCATCTGAAAGAAGTACGTCGTTTACTCTGTTCAAAGCAGTAGCCAAAGTATCATTAGTTGCAGCAGCGACAGAACAGGCCATGGCAAGACAATGTTAATCAAAGATGCGAAACTGACCTTACACGACAAGAGAAATATAAGGCGTGCTGAAAATGTCATGTTTGGCGCTGTTAAATGGTTTTGCTCTTTCTTGATTATTGTTAAACTACCTGTTCTAAATAACAGACATGAAATAGAATAAACATTTTGCACCTTTACAAAACTAAAACTACTATAGCTGTACAAAACGATTGAATCAAAATAATTCCCGGAAAAATAAAAAGAACAAATAAATCTTTTGCTGTTTAACGTAAAACAAAAACCATCCGAATGCTAAAAACAAAAACAAACCCAATTCTGAAGTGATAGAGGAGTAATTCTAATGGGTATCAGATTATGCGGCTGTGCTAGCGTACACGGACATTACTAACATGTATTCTGATCATTTTCCATATTAAGAGAACTGTAAAGCATTTTAGATGGAGTAGTCAGGCTGTGCCTTTCTTTGTTGTTGTTTTTTTTTTGGTTTGTTTGGTTTTTTTTTGGTGCAAGAATCAGACACTGTGAAATCACACCTGTGCACTGTTGGCGCCATATGAACTGTGGTTTGAGAGAAGCCCTGAACACATTTGTTTCTATTCACCAGTTTACTCTCGATGATTTTTGTCTACGTGACAGTCATTTATCCAGAGTCTACTTTTTCCTCAATACTTTTTTGTCCTATGAAGAAAAAGCAGTTGATTTTTTTTTTTGGGCTAACTCCGAATGGAAACACATTATCTGAAAAAACAAAAAAAGTATTTCAAAGATTTTCGAAGTCCGTATGAAGATCCTTCTTACTCATTGCAAATTTACCCAGCATTAAAAGTGTAAATGAAAAGGAAATTGTTTAACATCCTGTAACCGAAAGCTTTGATTGAAACGAAATATTTCTTCACTTAGTTATCACCTGAATTAAATGAAGCAGAGATCTTTTTTCACTGAAGCCATTTACCCAAGATAGTTCTTGATCGTGAAGGAAATACATGCCATGAGATCATGCAACTGTTAGAAAAGCACGAAACTCTACAAGGGACCTAATTAATAGTACTGGTTTAAGCTATTTTTCTCTCAACCGTACACTTTGTTGTTGTTGTTGTTGATGATGATGTTGTTGTTGTTGTTGTTTCTAACCAATAATTTGTATCAATGAATCGTGAATCCGCGCACAATGGCTGATCAATTATACGAAAAGCGTTGTTGTCATTCGCCACGTCCCTACCACCGGCACAAGCACTCCTTTTAATCAGCAATACTTAATAAGAAACTTATGCTTTGTTACTAAAAATCTACACAGCAATGCACAAGATTATAAACCGCCCCCACCCCCCTCCACACACACACACACACACACACACACACACACACACACACACACACACACACACTTATTTTGAAAAAAACATACATTGGTAGAATTGCGCATGACGACTTTCCAGTACCAGATTTATAGTTTTGCATAAGTTGAATTAGATACAGCTTTAGGCCATATCTTCCAGGGAGACCTTTTTTTTTTTTTTTAATAAATTTCACATTAAATCGTCTGCATTGCTATTAAATAATTTACTGGTATATCAGTGTTTCAGTTTTAAGCTTTGTTGTTTGTGGTGAATCAAGGTCCTGCCTTGGTTTGCTTAACGTCGCTGTTCTAACATAGTGACGGAGATCGATCTGGCTAGTTTTCAGCTAGAGCCAGAGTTTTCACCATGCGATACCAAAATCTAGTCAGTGTCTGGTGTTCGTCAAAATCACAATCGTTATAACTAAAGAAACTAATTAGAGTTTTTGCAATATTGTTTATACAAAATAAAGTAGTCACGGTAAGGATACACATGATGTAAATACCTCAGTACTCCCAAAATGGCCATCTCCGTCACTATGTCAGAACGGAGACTGTGAGACCATATGGTGGAACTTGCATATCTGTTTTATGTCTTAGTTACACTCATGGTATTTTAGTTGCACAGCATTGGTTAATCTACCCCCCCCCCCCCCCCCNCCCTCCCGAGGTGGCAAATTAATGCAAATTTCCGCGTTTTTGAGGCTTTGCTGCAATCTTACAAATGTCTGCA
Organism: Ellobium chinense; assembly: GCA_033807755.1. NCBI lineage: Eukaryota > Metazoa > Mollusca > Gastropoda > Ellobiida > Ellobiidae > Ellobium > Ellobium chinense. The sequence continues at coordinate 813,893 of JAWQUT010000258.1, read as the reverse complement.
AATTTAGACACTTTCTGCAAATTTGGTGCAAATTTGCTGGTTTTGGCCAAAATAGTGCATTTTTCTTCTGCCTCAGTTGCAATACTGCATCAGCATGAATACAGGAAATGTGTTCCGTTTTTACAACTTTGCAACAATACGTTGTGAAAAAACTCGGTGATAAACATATCGAAGTTATATAACATTTTTTTGCAAATTTTGTACAAATTTAGGTGCAGGGTTTACCATTTTTTGCATGCACATGTTGCGGATACTGGTGCAAATTTTGGGAGTTTGAAACGCAATTTTCTGCAGGGACAGGTTAATTGTCATGGCGCTGTCACTCCAAACTAGGTGTGCAGGCTATGTAAGAAACTAGTAGTGTCAGTAAATATAAACTTTCTAATAGACTCAAAGGTTTCTATACTCTCTCACCGAAGACCTATATCTTTCAGCCAGACATTGCCTTTGAAGAGTCAATGACCAAATGGCTTACAAGCTGTTTGGTTGAACTTCACAAGTTCGATTCTGAATGCAGTGATTTTTTTTTTATTTCTTCTCTTCTCTTTACTCTGACGGCATTTTATGCTTTTATTCCTTTTTACTGGTACCGCTAAATTCAATACACTGCATAAAATATTTCGTTAAATGCGATGTGATTTATATTGTAATGTTAGTAACGGAGCAAGCTTCATTTGAAGAGCATTTTTTTTTCAAAAACTCAGTAAGTGGACACGGAATGGTTTCCAACAAAAGCACACAATGAAGGAGGCAGCGTGGCCGTGTGGTTTGTGAGTCGTACTTAGAAACTGACGACTTTCGGGTCTAAGGTTTGTGTGTTCGACTCGCAGGGCGGGTGGCGCACGTTGTATTGTCCTTGAAAAAGATATTTCACACCCCTTTCCGATCTGGACTCAGATGTAAATGAGTACCTGGCTTTAAAGCTGGGGACATTAGGGCGCTGCACCGTCAGCGACCAGCAAACGCGTTGTTATGTATTTCATTTGTAACATTATGTTTTTACATGTATAATCTGTATTGTTCTGTGTGTTTGTATTTTGAATGAGATGTATAACATTGTATGACATTTATAAACCAATTTCCCTACCAATCAATAAAAGTCGTATTTTCATCTTCGTATCTTCATCCTAAAGTGAGCTGGTCTTCCCGGTTGCATTTTCATTCCTTTTAAAATATTCAGAACTAGGAAGTGAATTCAAATGTCAAGTTCAATACGAGTATTGGCTTAAGATTATTAAACAAAAATTGTATTACTGAATAAACGACAAACTCATTTATCAACGAAAGTTTCATATATATAAAAAAAAAAACAAAACGGCCCTCAGTTTATCCTGAATGCCTTGATAATATAATTGTGTTACTGATTAAACGACAAACTCATTTTTCAACGAAAGTTTTATATGAACAAAAAAAAAAGTCTTCGATTTATCCTGAATGCCTTGATAATAATTATACTCACACTTCGTCCGTGGTTAGTATATGCGTAGACAGGTCCTGCCTCAGGTTTGTTGCCTATGTATTCTTCACACGGCTCATTTCACTAACAATGACATCGTCATCCACATACATGGGCTAAAATTCACTTAGGCTATATTATCAAATATATTCATAACGAAATATCATACCAACAGACAGTGAGATTATAACGATATCATTATATATAACGCGTTGCAATTGTCACTAGGCCTAACGTACAAGGCATTATGAAGACCAATTTTAGTGTATAGTTTATGACCGTTCATTTCAGAGGTTTTCAACGTATTTTTTTTTTGACNCCCCCCCCCCCCCCCCCCCCCCCAAAAAAAATCCATATCTGATTTTGTTTTTTAAACCAAAGCAGTCACCGTCTAAAATTGTCATTCAGACTGAACAATATATAGTCCACCAAGTCAGTACTAGAATAGTAACTAATAAAAATTGTGGATATGTTTTTCACCCCCCGTCTCACAATAATTTGTATCGATGCATCGTGAATCTGCACACAATAGCTCATCATTTATATGAAAAGCGCTTTTGTCTTTCGCCACGCTGCTATCATTGAAACAGGCAGTTCCTTTAATCAGCAGTACTACTACTACTACTACTACTACTACTAATAATAATAATAATTATCTCTCTCAGAATCTTGCATCACCACTCTGTCTATATTGGTCAGTTGACTTTTGCATACAATCCACAGGATTGCTAAAATTACTAGTCTAGTGTTCTTGTGCTGTTTTAAAATGATTCTTAACGCTTTTGAGGGCGATATTTTGTTCCTGCTTCAGATAGTATTTTGGGAAAGTTTTACAACAGTCCAGTTAAGGCTTGGAGGCTTGGGTTACTGTCAACGGTAAAGTCTAGAGTCAAATCAAAGCAATCGAAACTGAAGTTTTTTCGTTAAAAGATCTGAACTTTGAAGCTATCCGAGATTTATCAAAAACACAATGATCCAAAACTGCTTTTTCTTTTCCCCTTTCACAGTTCACCCTATTTTTGTGTGCCCCTGACGCTAGCACAACACCTGTGACATACAGGATGAAAACCTCTGGTACGAATTATGCAGGCTAATAGCTAATAGTCTTATCTTAACTCCTATCGCAAAAAAAAATCTTTTAATATAACAGGGAAACAGGTGGAGGGGGTGTGGTGTCGTGGCATGCACAGTTTTGTTTTGACATTTTATAATATTCAATAATGATGTTGAAGGTGATGATAATAAAAATTATTATTACTATTGTTGCTTTAAACTTTTCACCATCCCTTTGTGTGGTTATGTTTTCATTTCTAAGTTTTCGTTTATTCATATAACAAGACAAACACCCCATTTTACAAATAGGCAGGCAGACAACACACCAGGGGCGAAAAAATACCTAGCGCACCGAAAGGCATCATAGACGAATGCATTAGACCCCGTGAAAAAGTTGGATGATTGGCGAATCGGGCGGATTGAAAAGATCGTCGGAGATTGTATTTCGTTGCTATACACATTCTTTTTTTTTTTAAGGGTAAAAAAAAATAAAGAGTACTGATGTGTATAGTTACCTTTTGTGTATTTTTCTACGAATTTAGGTGAAAACCGCATGTTTTTACGTAACGCAGTTCTCAAAAAATCTGTGACACAAATTTGGCTGAAGCGTTTTATTAATATAGATTTGTACTGAAAGAAGCTCCTACCGAAACGTTTAGACTGTGATTATTTATACATTTTTAGCTTCTATAACTGTTCATAAAAAATATATGGGGTTGAAGTAGTGTTTTAATTTTTTTCACTTCTTTTACAGTGATGAAGATAAAAACGATGTTGAGGATGACGATAATGATGCTGATGATGGTGGTGATGATGAAGAGGGTATCCAAACTAATGCCCGCTCACGCGATTTCAAACTATGATTACCCCAGCAGACCAAATCACTCTAGGTCTTTCTCAACTCTCTGGGGATTATACCGTTCCACTGCCACTTGGAGATGCTGATCACTAGCATTCTGACAATTTCTTTCCCTGTCTATAGCCAGGTATCCATTATACAGACAGGTGGACCTAGGGAAATGTGGATGAAATGGATCAAACTGTACAAACGATGTATGACCAAAACGACGCAACGTGGGATTGAAGCCACTGACTGGAACAGTGTTAAGATTTTTGTTATCGCGTAGCCGACCGGAAAATCTGTTTACAGGACAGGGGAAAGCTACATCGGACGATGGCCTCCTCAGCAGAAAAAAAAAATCCATTTTTGTCTTTTTAGCGGCGAGCAGTGTTGCCTCTTCAGCGACGAGAGATCAAAGAGTTCAGCTCAGCTGTTTAACGTGTGAATATGTAAACTTTCGAAAAAGAAAGACTTTATGGACATTTATGAAAGCTACGTTAACAGGTCCTGGGACAGACCAAAAAAAAAAAAAAAAGAAGAATTTGTGGCCACAAGTATCAGCCCAGAATGACATCAAAAACACTATGGTACATTCGATTTGCATACTGAGAAGCCTTGGGTTCCATTTTGCAGAGACAGGAGTGTTTCTAATGCAAGATGATTTTCAGCCTCTCTTTTGAAAACTGATCTTGAACTGTGGTTACCGGCAAATTTCCTTCCAGATAAAGTGGACGAGCTTATATTTAACTTCCTTTCTCATGTGAGGTTTAAATGTAGTCTAGAATATTACATCCTGGTGCCATTCAGTTCTTCTGTTATGTTATAGAGAAATATGTGAAATAAAAACAGAAAGTGAGTTTTAAATAGTGTTTTTTACTGTACTTTACAACATACTTCGTCATTAGAAAGTTCTTACTCTGCCAATACTGAAGTACTGTAAGTCCGGAGTGAAAAAAAAAACCGAAGGTGACTGCTCTCCGCTGTGATAAAATAGAAATTTTACAGTAATTTGGATGTTTTTTTTTCCCTCAGAAAAAGCAAAAAAACCCAAAAAACAGCCATTTACACCTCCGCTAAATATGCACTATAACTCCGCTGTATTTTTTTTCTCTAAAAACACCATCTTTTGCCTCTAAAAAGGGGGGAAGAGGGAGGGGACGGGCAACAGATTGAAAAATACTTTGAAAAATTTCAACTGACGGAAAAGATCAGCTAGAATTCATTTAACAATGCGATGCTTTGGTGGGCCCTTTCGTATTAACATGGCGCTATTACGGTAAGTGTTTTGGCGCTATTTCGGTATAGAGCTACGCGAGCTTGTTACATAATAAGTTTATATGATCTGTGTGCTCGAAAGTATCAATAATAATAGTTTCAATAGTTTATTTCATCAATAAGAGGCCATAGGCCCCCAATGACATGAAACAACGATATAATCATAATAGCTAAATAACAAATGACAGGTAGTATGAAAACAATATTTGTAATAACTGAACATGTAATTATAGCTGAAACATCGGAAGTTATCGGAGTCAACCAACGAGAGTACTTCATCGGCTGCACCGCGCCACAGCGCCACTCACGTTTCTTTTGTTCCAAAACATCAAAGGGTGCCCGCAGACAGGATGAAATTTACCCCCAGTGTACAGGTAAAACAGCGTATCAGCAACACTTCATTTTTAATCGTGTCACGGAAAGCCATACCGGGTAGGCGGGTACAATTCATAATTCCGGCCACTTTTTGGACTTATTTAATGTCTTGGCTGTGAAGGGTTTGACAGAACAGAATTACTAGATTTCGTTACCTCTTAAAAGCAAACAAACAACACTTTGATATCATTCTCAAGATTTATTTCTCGCAATATTTACAAATACCATACCTATTTCTCTTTATAATAACTTCAAATTCTCACCCAAAAGCTTAATAGTTTTAATCTAAATGGCGGTGTTATGCGTATTTCTGTCCAGATGGTGCATGCCTCAGGCAACTGTCAGCGAGTGGCGCTGTGACATGGTGGAACTGTGCAGCCAGGTGTGACTGGCGTTGTTGCACGGTGCACCCACATCGTCGATTACGAGCATGACTAGCGGTAGACAACACAACAATAAAGATGCGAATGAATAACGATGTGGCCAAGGCCTCCAGTATCAGACTTACAATGTTGAGAATATTAGATTTCTTTACTGGAATGTACAGAGCTTAAAATTGAAATTGATGAACAAAGACTTTGTAAAATTTATCTCAGAATATGATATTGTTGCACTTGGAGAAACTTGGTTAAACGATAAAGATATGGACACATTTGCTATTAAATTATTTTCTCAGTTATATTATTTATTATATGCCTGCACAAAGAAAAGAGAAAATGGGAAGGTTCTCTGGAGGTGTAGTAGAGCTTATAAAAAGTAACATCTCACACTGTTACACTGCCGTTTTATGACAAAAGGAAGAAAGCGCCATCGGGAAAATTTTAAGAAAATCGCAAAAATGTTTTTCAAACTTTAAGGACTCGTCTTTATAAATAATTGTTTATAATTAACACTGGCGCTTAGTGTCCTTTACGGTTCCCTAACTTCGTTATTTATTGAGATATCGTGACGGACCCAGATAGAAATGTGCGTCATCATGTGGGGATTCCAAAACTATAAATAACTCAATTTGACCTACTTTGGCGCTTTCGTCCTCTTGTCATAAAACGGCAGTGTACAAAGTGTTTAAAATTATCAAACACAGCCATTATTTCAAGGTTGAGAAGAAAATAAGCCTCGGGAATAAAGACGTCCTTTGTGTTTCTTCTTACATCCCTCTTGAGAATTCGCCCTTCTGCTCTACCCATAGTGAGTAAAATGGCATCATTACTCTGAAAATGGCTTAAAATCATCATCATTATCATCTTAAGCCATACATTATGTTACTTCATACTTCGTCTGCAGGCCCAGTTTTTGGGACGGTGTCTTTAAACCCATCTCCCTACCCAGATCTAATAACTGTTTCGTTTCATGATTTTTTGTTTAACTGGAGCTGATGTGTGAGACGTGATAGATTGTTTCGTTTGACAGGTTAACATTTTTACTGCCAAACAACAAGGGTTGCTGCCCCTGATCCAGCAAAAGATCACCAAAAAAATGGCGTCAAGAAAATCATGTATGAAAAGGTGAGTGTAGTGTAATTTTCAAAACATTCAATATTGAACCAGTTCTAGCTGAATTTAACATATCTACTTCCTAAAACAATAGGTTTGAAAGCTGAGAGCAGAGTTAATGAGACACTATGATCTGTTTAGTTACTGTCCCAAGAAGGAATTTATACTTTATAGATGTTTCGGAAATTTGTAATAATATATAACATATTTTTTTTTTCATATGTAATTGTGATATTTAAATAGATCTGTAAATTCTCAACTGCTGGTTTGACGGAAATTTTCAGTTGTTTTATGTTTTTTTTCTTAATTTTTTTGTCAGATATGATGGGGAAGATAATGACGCAAGAAATTAAGCCTTAAATAGTATGTCTGGTGTCTGAGCAAGAGTTTTAAGTTTCAGCCCCCCCCCCTTTTTTTGTGTGTGTCCAGATCCCCTCCCTTACTTTACCCC
>JAWQUT010000258.1:781311-795399 GCA_033807755.1 Ellobium chinense | reverse complement strand
ACAACGAGTTTTCGTGGCTGAAACAGCGATTGTCCCCTTGCTGGTGTGCGATCACAGAGTATTCTCCCCCCTTCCCCCTTCATTTTTTTTCTCCAAATTAAAAACAGGAAAAAAAAAATCATTGGACCTCTGCCCAAATGTGGTAGCATAGAAAAGCTCACTCTGTCATATTCTGACTTTCATGCTAAACTTCCACACACTGATTTCCTGAACTGGCATATTTGATATTACCAGAGCCTATAGAGAGAAGAAGGCTTTAGTTATTGGCTGTCTTTGAAGGATTTCACGAGGGAAAAAGTTACCCATGCCCTTTTTGATAAATCACTTCTTGAAAAATAGGGTCATTTTCTTTAACCACAAATGTTCCCAAGGAGTTTGACTTAAATTATCACAAATACCTCCGGAGGCAGTTAAAAGTGTTGTTTGTTTATTTGTGTGCTTGCTTTCGCAAGGGATAAAGTTACCCACACTCTTTTTGATAAATCACTTCTTGAAAAATATGGTCATTTCCTTTAACCACAAATGTTCCCAAGGAGTTCGAACTTACGTAACCACAAATACCTCCGAAGTTAATTAAGAGTGTTCCTCATTTATTTGTGTGCTTGCTCGTTGAAGCTAAAAGAAAGGCAACAATGTGTTAATTAGAAGGAACTTGGAAAAGACATGAAATATTAGTGTTCGGGGATTTCATGTTGTGGAAATATTTAAAAATGAAAAAAAATCTTAAGTACCTTGGAAGGGTTAACAAGGCACCAACAAAGCATTCTGAATAAGCTGAAAAGGCAGATGAAGTTTTACACATATTTAATGAGACCATGTGAATATCACAATGTTGAGTTCATACACATGTACACACACACACATAATAAATGACACAATTCCATCTCCTCACTACAATGGTAAGACTTGAATGTTTACATATTCACAACAATGACCATTCGGACATACCCACATACATACATGCACAATTTGAGATACATACATGTACACACATATATATATTTAACCCTTTGTGAACCACAGCTGTGTCAATGTATTCACCCTTTCAGTCTTAAGGTATCCTCTTATGATGTAAATATGCAGTACAGCTCAGTTTTATGTTTGTGACACAGGTACAACGAAAAATTGGATGTAATTTTCCAACTGTGGTGCACAAAGTGTTAACAGACACACATTTACTTACATTTTCACATGCATACATGTACAATACATACTCACATGCATACTGTACACGCACATTTATATTTACAAAGAAAAATAAGTTGTAATGTGATGCGTTTGTCTTCTCAGAGTTAACAAAAATTCACTGAAACAACTGAGGTCAACAGATGACTTAGCTTCTTACAACATCTTAAACAAACAACATGCTACATACACGACACCATCAGATGATGCGGCAAGAAAAAAGTTCACCCAGAACATTAGACACAAACACAATCATCCTGATCTCATCTGTTTTGTCACATACACTGAACAGGAGTGAAGTCCATATAGTACTGGACAGAAGCAAAGTCATTTTGTGAAATTCTGGCACCTAGAAGAGTCCTGTACTGTACAACAGACAATCTGCTGTGAAAATCAGTTGTAGTGATAGCAAGATGAGGAGAAAATCCTAGACAGGCTAGGAATGAAACCAGGGCATATCTTTCTTACACTCTATTTTAAAAAAAAAAAAAAAAAGTATGCTCACTTGAACTTCAAGGGATCAGAGATATCTGTTTATTTTTAGAGATGTTCACACTAATCACTTATTGATGAAAAATAAAGATCGAATTGGGGCTAAGTAGCACTGTCACATAAGAAACTGAAGACTCATCTTTCTAGCACTCACTAAAAACAAAAGTTTGCTCAGCTGAACCTTAAGAAATCAGAGATATCTATTCATATTTAGAAATGTGCACACTAACCATTTACTGATGACAAATAAAGATCAAATAGGGGCTAAGTGGCATGGACAAATGTTGCTGAAGACTCATCATTCTCGCACTCACTAAACATAAGAGTTTGCTCAGCTGAACTTCAAGAAATGAGAGATATGTATTCATATTAAGGGATGTTCACACTGACCATTTCTTGATGGAAAATAAAGATCAAATAAAGGGCCAAGTAACATGGCCACTTAACTCTGTGAAGACGGAGGACATCTGTACAAGAACTAATAGCATACTACGATGTTATCCTTCTCAACGTGAATGAGCACTAATAATGTAATGAGATGTCCTGCATGTTCTGCAGACCAATCCAACTCTTCTAATGCCTTGTGTGGTGGACGATTCTTAGAAATTGTACAATTTCATTATGATAACTCCATGTCGCTTAAAAACTGCCCAGTTTTCAGTGGATTAAAATGAGTTCATAATTTAAGAGTGTTCACATTAGAGAGACTTCAGAGTACATCAGCCTTCCAACTTGCAATTTTTACCACAGAAAGAATATATCACTGTAATCATATTCCAAACACACATCATTGCATGCTCCATCATTGCAAGCCTTATGTTGGGACTCCGCCTCATTACATGAATCAACTGTCATACCAGTTTTCTTGGGTATAAAGGTGCTGTTTTTATCTTAAAACCATAAGCAAATCATAGTACGATGCTTGAAATATGTTTTATCTTGGCATGCTAAAATATTGAACTCAACCAAAAACTATGAAGTGAAATATGAAATTATGTTCACTTTTTGGATGTAACATGGTGCCATTTTTTTATCAAAAATGTCAAAAATGGAATAGAAACCTTTAACATTACCTTCAAGCATAAATCCACAAATCATCTGACCATTTCACAGTTTTCCCATTAATTAAGGTACAAAGTTAGACATCATTTTCACTTCATCAACTCCTCTCTTGACTATGTCAGTATAAACAAATATCAGTTATCTTTCTTTTCACAACATAATATACAAAATCAACATAATGCATACAAACCATACAAGCCAGAATAGGCGGCTTTCATTTTTCTCACAACGTACGTGGATTTTACTGGAAACAATGAACTACAACATAACAATAGAGAAGAAAGTATACACAGTGTTGGTCTCTGCGATCTCAGCTCCAGCATATCACCTTTGCAACTCCAGTCATACGTAATGTGAATTATCAGTCACAATGGACCACTCATCCATAATGACTGAAGACGTTTAAGAAAAGGGTTGAAATTTCCTGAATAATTTCCAGAATAATGCTAAATTAGAAAATCTGTGACTTTTCACATATTCATCACTGAGCAAATGCTCTGCAGTCTGTTGCATATTCCCGAACTCTACAAAACATTTCATATTTTGATCATGACTCAGTCTCTTCTTCTATCTCTCAGGCATTTGGAACACATCATATGGAGATGGGTTACAACTGACAAAAACCAGCACCTTTTACACCGTGGCATCAGGCCAAAGAGCTCACACTTAAAAGAGCGATGGATCACGCAGAAATAAAGTAAGTAAAAGTCTCTTATTCAATGCTTCTGCAAATGACCACAAAGTATCTGGCACAGGAAACACATGCAATATAAAAGCAGAATCTACATCTTCCCTATCTCACCAGCAGAACTAAAAATAGCCTTCCCCAGCCACACAACTGCGACCCACACGTATGAGCTGGTCTTAATCAATAAACAAAATGAACAGTTAGATAATGGTTTCATCTAAATAGCCAACCTACTTTTTAACCATTTGCAAGTCCTTCATAACACTCTTTGTAAATTGAAATCCTATCTTTTGTGGAAAAGCAGAACTGTTTCTCAAGAGGCCATATCGCCACCTGAGATTAATACTGTCCTAAATCCAATAATGGCTTGAAGGACTTACAACAGTTTGATTTCCAGGCGGCAGTAGAAGCTTCTAAAAGAGCAGTTTAATTCCACCTACATTTTCAAGTGCCTGGTAATGGCCCTCCATTCAATCTTGCTTTCTGCTGTTTTCATAATGTCATGTTTTTCATTCTGCCATTAGTTGTCCAAGTCTTCAGGCATTTCAAATATGTTTTTTACTTCCACTGTCTCTCTTTCTCTCAATCTTGCCATATATGGCCAGAATCTCTTATCCTCTTTTTCTGATGATAATGTCCAAAAAATTCTTGCTGTCTCTTTCTGACAGTTCTACAGTATGTCCTTTGTACTTTTGCTATTTTGAAAGCTTCTTCACAAAGGCCATTATAGTGACAAATTAGTAAGATAAATCAATTACTTGCATAGGCAAAGCGCTATATCAAAAGTTTTCTTGCAATACAGGTTTAAATTACCACCCCTGATTTATATTAACTTTGTTGATCTTCAAAAAATAGTTTTCAAAGAAAGCAATGACAATAATGCAACTTTATAAACTTGAACTTCGAATACATGCTAGTTCGTCAATATTGGTTGGCCGAAGATTTTCCACAAAATTGCATTTTCTAGCAGATTGGAGGAGGTATATTCTCATCCCGGATACTCTACCCCATCACATTTTTTCATGTAAAACAAGCAACATGATACAAGAAAAACATTCATCAGATGAGAGACTTTCTACAAATTCACAGACATTAAAAGCTAAGATGTTATGTCAGCCTGTGAAAATTTTTCTCAAAAACATTTACTTAGTAGCGTAACATTTGCTAACCAGCATGTTTCAAATGCTGTAGAGCCTGGAAACAACAAAGAATATTCTAAGAGGAGGTAATTTCATGACAGTAGCAGCTCTTTTAGAGCAACATGCATCACTAGATGTCAGACTAGTAGCTGCTCTATAATGCTAAATGCTTTATGAAACTCTTCTCCTGAAAAAGAAGAAAATTGTGCTTTACCGTGTGCTGATTTCACTGAGGGAAAAGTTTGTCTAATTTACAGCTGGTCATAAGGCAAAAGATAAAATCAATATCTGCCACAATGAGCATTTACTAGTGTAGCTAAATTTATTTGAATATGAAATGCATTTCTCATACTTGTGTTTTGTCCAGGGCGTGGGAAAGGTGGGTGACGACAGGACGTTCCTCCCATACCATAAAATTGGTGGTGGTGGTGGTNGGTGTTTGAGCTTTCTCAAATTCTTTCCAGTTTCTGAGGTCATGAACAGTTTTGCTGTTAAGCCCATAAGAGCACAGTTTTCAGATGTGGAAGTAAAACAATACTAGTGTTTTCTTTCGCTCCCTCCTATGCCCTCCCCCCTGACCCTTGGTTCAGCACAAGAGGAATGAAAAGTTGCAAGACTGATGGAGGGAAACTGTGCTAAAATAATCTCACAGTATTTTGTTAATTTCCATTGGTTGAAAGCAAATCAGATTTTGAAATGTGACCTCCCTAATCCTGCAAGGATGGCTATGAAATCATTTGCTACTGGTAATTCTCACTGGCTGGGACTAAACAACCAATGACTACTGCCAGAAATGACAAGATAGCAAGACCATTACCATTCTTGATTAAGCTTTCCATTCCATGAAAAATAAAGCAAAGTTCGGGGTGCAGGAAGAGTAGTATTCAGCCCACTTTCAATGAATTTTGGGATTCTGAGAGGGGGTGGGTGATTTTGGAATTTAAAGGTTGATTAAATGAAGTCTGGTAGAAACACTGTCCAAATTCATTCCAGCAAATTAAATACTGTGCAAACTAGCATCACAGACCTTTTCTAATGGATTAGATATATATATCTAGATTGATATGCCCAGCTGGGAATCTGCCCCAACTGTAACTGACAAGCTTATATTTTCAGTCAGTTGGACAGGCTGAAAAGAGTAATGACAGTTGGAGAAACCAGAAGACAGGACAACAATGAAACAAAAGAAAAACTGAGAAAGAAATTTTACAGAGCAAGATAAAACTTCTTTCACTGAAAACTTGGGACCAACATTAGATAGAAGATCAAAATGCACACTTTCAATCTCAAAAGCGTGCAAAATGAAAATCTACTCAGATTGAGATGACAAGAGCAGATGGCAACTGTCTGGACTCAATCTCCTTTTCACTTTCAATATACAGTGACTCTCAAATATTTTCACACAATCCTTACATTGTGGAAGAGTCTTGACAGCACACATATAAAATCCATATGTCTTAGAGCCAGTCCAAAGGACTCTTACATGGACTTTATTTTATCGCTAGGTGAAAATTATTCGGACCCAGCACTTTACTGGTCCAATATAGTTACTTGAAGTAGATGGGGGTTTCCCATGCGATGGATAAAAAAATCCTGAGAATATTGCAGTTGAAGAGCAGTGTTCAACAACATACTGTACTTTATCTAATATGCCTCACAAATAGTCAAATGTATCCATTGTAACTGACCTTTTTGCCCATTACATAAATGCTTTTGCGTAGAGAAATGATTTAACTCTTCATTTCTACAAGAAACAAAAATTCGATATTGGATTCCCCTATTCATCTTGAGAACCTGACATTTCAATTCCTAGTCGCATGACATAAGCTTCGTTTTGACTGGATCCAGACATATTAAGGGGAGGCAAATCAACAATGAGAGATGCTGATGTCTAAAGTGATGACATAAATTCCACATTTGAATGCATCATCATCAGTCACACATGGAAACAAGATTTTAAAAATTCTTCAAACTCACTGCCTGTTGCTGTATTTTTCACCAAAGAATAGAAATTTATTTAATATGTGATTGACAATCCATGTAACTTAAAAAAAAAGCATGAATGAAATGATTCAATGAACAAATGCTCTGAGAGGGCCAGAGGGGCAACACCACTTTCCCAAGTTCAAACCCTCTTTGCAACCAGCAGAGTACAACCAGAGATTTCATTAACTTTCCCAGGACATACAAATGTCATCAATCAGGAGCTATTCTCAGGAAGAGGCATTCTCTGGTTGGGTAACCAATACAGCAATTTCTGACTAAAATCTGTGCTGAAGTTCTGACTTTAGTTACGATCCTGCATCATTTGCAGAACCGTTATTTTTTCTTTCTCTGTAAAATAACTCCATTACAATCCCAGCTGCAACCAAGGTTTTCACCTAAGATCCCAGTCTCACTAGCTGCTGATAATTTTTATTTCTTTTCTTTCCGACAGGATAGCTCATTTCCACCTATCGAGCTGGATCTAATTGTGATTATCCCCGATAGATCTCACCTATATGAATGTGCCACACTGTAACAAGGCATAGGCAGGCACATCATCTTTCCCCCCTATCCACTCTCTTCCTCAGACACGTGGTCCGTCCTACTGCTAGCATGCCCCCTAATCAACCAAAGTATACCTGCGATGCATTTTTAATTTCCGTACTTATCTCCCCTTTTCACCCTAAAGCTTTGGTTGAGATCCCACTCCAGCTAGGATCCCACTTTTCTTGCCTCTCAAGCACCGGGATGTTAGTCAAAGACTACTGTACTTATATTGAGATCATTGAATTTGGAGCATCCTCACTGAAACGGCATAGGCTCATACTTGAGAGACACCAAAACACATGTACAGAGAAGAAATTCAAGAGTAAAAATCCAGGGTGCTGTCAGGCTCTACTATATGTGTTCCTCTGCCATCACCGCTACTGTCATGGTCGTCACCAAAATGGTCATGAGGATCAGGGAAAATAGACCCGAAGTGGACAGTCAAAGACTCGTCGTCACAAGGGGAGCATCTCCTCTCATTGTCATAGTCATCGTCCTCGTCTTCTTCTGTCTTGTTGTCTGGTTCCTGACTAGAGGTGGCCTGGGGCTGGAACAACACAACTGCCATAGAAGTGTTGCCGTTTCCACAGCTGCTGCTGGACTGGCCTGCGCTGTGGCTGCGGTTGGCGAAATTGGATGATGATGCCGCCCCGTTGTCGGCTGGGTCGTCTTCGAAACAGGACAAGTTTGTAGGAGGAGTGAAATCCACATCAGTTCCTGTTGACAGGCAGAGATGAAATCTCCATCAAAAAAGAATTACGAGCTGAAATTCATGACTTCTTGAAGAGCTAGTGTTTAACTTTCTGCATGCTGGTGGTCACCTGGGAAGCACTATTTATGCAGCTGCTTCACAATCAAGGAAGTAGCAGCCTACAAGGCTAAAGTGGAAGTTGGCCAATACTTCGCCAAATGGTAAGGGGCACAGGCATTGGCATGGACCACAGGTGCCTAGTGCTTAACGTGTTAAATTTCTTATATATCTTTTTCTACATGAGTTTAGCTTTGATCTTTTGTGTTCATAAAAGAATGAACCTGTTTCTCCACAAACTTTAATGAAACACAGAAACGTCTTTAATTCAGTTATTGCAAACTATTATCTATCAAACTTGTCATGCTCACTCCACATTTGCCTTGATTATTTCTTGACATTTTTAGAAATTTAGCACTCTTAAACTGTTGCTCAAAGCAAAATAACGAGGCACGTGGTTTAGCTTGTAAAACTGGGATAGAAAAACAAGTCAAAAATCTACATTTGTTTTAATACGAAAAAGAAGATAAATGAAAGATCATAGTAATGCACACAACTCAAATCATCAAAAAATAACTTAGACGAGACAAAGTACTTTTGTACTCACCCTTCCTTTGATAAAACAAAACATAGCCACTGCTATATTCACTTTCAGAGGGCATCTGGGGCGTAACAGTCTCATCATTGTAGTAGTACCACTGTTTGGTCAAAGGGTGTTTGGTGTAACACGTGTAATGGCCTGCGCTGGCCCCACCAAAATGACACACTATACTGTAGAGGTCATACACCAAACTTGTGGAGCTGGGTCCCGAAAGGAAGCATCGGACGTCCATGTCATTCTGAGGGAAAATCACCTTGGTGTCCACTTTAGTGCTAGCTAAGTCTTGGAACACAAATCTGGAAATAGAGAAATTACAAGCTTCATTAACACTTTGGCTTCATTTACCATGGCCATGTCAAGTCAATGGACGGTTCCATATGCACATGCCACATTAGCTCATCTCCCAATTAGTAGGTGTAAATTCGAAAATATGTCAGCTTGTGAACTTTGTTCATGAAATTTGTCAAACATCTGGAGTTCAACCTCTGCCCCATATCACTGGCACTGGCTCTTGAAAGAGTCCCGTGATATTGCCCTTAAATCATACATAAACCTAAATCTTACTTGAAGCATACCTAAGCTGCCTAACACTGGCATGGCGTACATCTGATTATTTGATTTTCCCCATAAGTATCACTAAAAGACACTCTTGCCTACAGCTTGGTTTCGGGTTGGGAGCAGGATAAGAAAAGATCATGTACACACGATATTGTTTGTTATTTAAATGCCTGACCTTTAAGATCTGATTTTTGATTTCGTGAAAATTTTTGGAACTCTGCCATGTCTATGGAAACTACCTGTGCCCATGTTGGGGCAGGGGAGAGGGGGTGAGCAAAGCAGCGACAGCACCCTCCTTCCTCATTTTGCTATTAATAATGACAATATGACATCTGAAAGAGCTGTGTAGGTAAAACACTAGACCAAAAGGTCACACTGCACTGATTACTTGTCTGCAGAGATACTTGAAAAACAGAAGGAGGGCTTACCTTTTGAGATGAATGATGAGATTGTCAGGGTACCGCCACACCGTCATGGTCTTCTTCGCACACTGGTTCCTCTCGCACTGTGGGCAGTACCAAGGGTTGTGTTCATCCAGAATTTCGCTGTGGATAAACATATGCATGATCAGTGCTATACAAATTATCAAAGGTAGCTTCCAACCAACACTTGCATAAGATGATGAGTAGATATTGCAGATCAAAAGAGACTTGCATCCAATATTTAGGGCATCTCAACTCAAATCACATCAGTTCAATGATCACAGAGTGCCTCCACTAACTGCTGCTATCTTAAATATAACCTGTTGTAAAAAGGCGAAGGCTACCCATGTAAGAAATAACATTTCACAAAGCGAGGATCAGCAACAGCAGGACTGTGCTTCACCAAAGCAGAAGTGATTTCTTCTCACATGGGCCAAAGTGGGGATCAAATGCACTATCAGATGCACAAACTCTTCAGTGAAAAAGCTAGTCATAGCAACCCACCATAAAATGGACATGGAAATTCTACAAGTCTCACAACTGTGCCTGTTTGCCATGCAGTGATCACACCATATGTTCAATCACATCAAAATGTAGGAGGAGGAACTCTAAAATGTGACGACCACCATCTTGCCACATGGCTCAGATAATATGACGGTTGTGGGTTAAAACAATCTACAATGACATACTTCCTCTCTTTTGTTACCAAAAAAACTGTACAAACGTGGATTCCCACATGCCCACAAAATAAGAACAGACATAGACTCACATCAAGAACCGCTTAATAAATGAATGTCTCCTTTTTATGGGTGACTATGGCTTATCAATGTAACAAATCAAAGAGGTTAAGCTGCAGGCTGATGCAACACACCTCTGAGTAAATGCTCCAAAGCAGTCCTTGATAGTGGTGGGCTCTGAGGACCTCAGCCCTGCCATAGAGGAATCCTCATGGACATACTGCAGGTCACACACTTGGTCATGGGACAATGTGTCACACACATGGACAGTCAGACAGTCCGAGGGCTGCAGGGTGATTTCACCTTCCCTGGCAATCTCACAGCCGGAGCAGTGGCGGGAGTACGTACATCGAGAGCACGTCAGGCCCTGTAAGAGTTAAAGATGTAAAATTACAGTTATTTAGATGGAATCTCTAACAAATGCCAACATTCAAAATTTTCCATAAGAAGAAGACAACTCATGTATTTGTAAAATTGTGCTTAACGAAGTAAATTTTTAGCAAACTCTACTGGTGAATGAGGAGTAATGTATAATGGAGTTCAGTCTATTGAGTTAGAGCTTACTGAGCTACACTCAAAAATTAGTTATCAGTTTTTGTCCTGGGTACTGCTTGGTTCAAAAGTCCTACATTAACCCTATTAGCGCCCAGTGCAATTGTCCAAATGGCCAGGGGGATTTTGCTGAATTTGATATATGTTTTCATTTTGTTCTACATGATGTGTCAGTCAATTATACTAGTGTAAAAAAATATATTTTGGAAAGGCAAGAAGATGATCTTTTTAAAAATTCACCTTTGGTGACCTTCAAGTCATTTATGTGATCACATGACCTTTCAAAATGGCTGACAATTTTCTTTTTCTGTCATCTTTGGGCTCACCAAATGTATGAATAAAATCAAGGAAGTCCAAAGTTTACTGTCTCATTAGATAGATACATTCATGCCCTTTCCAAAAATATATAACTTCAATAGGTTTGTTGCTATCATTGTCAAGATAAAAAACCTGGAAGCTATTACGCTATCTCTTTATCTTGCATCGATGTCAACGGCGTACTTTCGCCTTCTCCAGCTGACACTGTTTCGTTTTTTTCAACGCAAATGAGGTAAATTCAGTTCCGGTTGAAACAGAATAAGTCCCGGGGCGGTCAAGGGGATATAACTATGAAAAATCGCGTCCCGCAAATACGCCGATTTAATCGTCGAATTCCGGCATTTGGCCCTGGGGTGTGACTATATCGCCGATTATATCGGCGAAGGGCGCTATTAGGGTTAACTCTTGTTGGCAAAGAGCTTTCTCTACAGTGATGCTGTGCTAAGTGATTGAACAAATGTGTACAGCACTCCGAAACTATGTGCTCCTAATGAAGAATTATAGAAAGGAATATTTCACTGTTTCCTATCATATCACGAGACTACTGAAGCTAGAGATATGAAATCAGATGTCATTGGTAATCCAGAGGGGTCAAAACTCAAATTTCGGTAAAGGTGATATTTATCAGGGTAAAACTAGTCATCCAAGATTCTGAATCTTGTTCTCAAAGTCATTTCAGTGCCAAACGTCTATTTTAAGACTGCATATTATAGTCCACACCAAAATTTTTATCTTGAGATATCACATCTGCCAAGTTACTTCTGATATTACGGAAGCTAAAGCTTGTTGAAAGCGTCATTACCAGTCTGATATTTCCCAGATACTAAGGAGTACTAATGTCTTGTGGCTGCCTACCTGCCCATCAGTCAGCATGATAACATATGTCGTCAGCAGTGGGCTGACCAGACGATCCACCAAGCTGTACAGAGCACCCCCTGACAACACACTGGGCATGTGCAAAATGTTGGGGTGACCAAAGAGCTCGAGGGACTCAGAGCCAGTGTTGTCTTGGACATTGTGACGGTAAGCGATGCTCATAGGAAGAGTTCTGTAAAAAGGAAATTTCAAAGATATGAGAGGGGATTTAATTACACAACAAAGACTAATGTCTTCTGTGCACTATCTGCTTCTTAATTCTACATTAAAATTTGTTCTTAGCCCCCAGTAATTCTGTGTCAACACAAAAAAATCCAGGGACTTAGTATGAACATGCATAATGGTAACTAAGAGAAATGACTGAAATCTGGTGTCAGACAACTGATCATGTCACAAGTAACATTTGTTCGAAGATCATCACTCTCAATGGAGAAAAATACGCTATTCAGCATTGCAGCATGCAATTTTGCATTGAAATTCTAATGCACATATGGAGGTGGATTGCACATCAAGTTCTCCATACTGCAACCTCTCAGCAAAGGCTCTTAAAAATTTGCCCAATTCCTGAAAGGTGGAAATTTTACTGAAAGTTACATCTGAGATGACCATGTTTCTGACTTCTAAGAATAAACACTGCATACCTAGAGATACACTTTGAATGGGTCTGAGATTAAGGGAAATAATGTAAAGGTAACAGCTCTAGAAAAATATATTTTTATTTACTTCAGTTTGTCAAAACTCTTGAGAGAATCCAGATTTCAGGCACAAAATTCTTATAAATCAATTATTTTTACATATATTTTTGCATACATTGACAACTGATCTCTCAATAAAAGTGGGCTTAAGGCATTTTGCAAAAACGCTCTTCAATCACTTCCTTACGAACTGTGACTTATATGCATAAAAATCCTTAATCCAAACTACAAAGCAATTTACTCTTCATGCACTGGAAATCGGCTAATACCTTATTTTAGGCTTAGGTGCTGATGTGCTGGCCAGAGGTACGAAATCCTCACACATATTTGCTGGCTGGAGACAGATCTGCGGAGGAAGAACAGTGAACCATAACAGCAGGTGAGAGGACTCAAACTGATCAAAATTCATAACCTGATAACATCCTGCAGCATTTTGCCTTGTCTTTGATCCTTGCCATTACACCTCTGCCCTTGTAATGATACTTCATAACAGCATGTAGTAGGTTGAGGGTTAGTGTAGTTAGGTGATGCTTAAGTAGAGAGTTTTCTACGGTTGGCTTTTCAGGCAAATGTTTTTATTGGAGGGTTGAAAGGACAGGGCAACGGGTGATATCATCGATTTCACACATGTGGGATTATTGTCCGCAGTTTAGAACCTGCAGTATCAAAACCAGACAATTTCTTTTCCTAATTTCTTCCTCAGCATTTGCAGATTTTGTGTCAGAGAAATATCTTGCTTGTCAGAAATTCACAGCCATAATGTGATGTCATTATACAAATATACAATACAATCAAAACCAGACTTGCCAACCCTTAAATAACAGGCACTGACCCAGACAGCCATGCCAACTTTAGTTTCATAGTTTTACTTTTATTTACTTTATACAAAGGGCCATAGCCTGTAAGGTTAATTCTTTCCACGCTTATTTCATAGATTTCATTTAAGGTGGAGCAAAGGAAATGGAGAGAGGCAAACATTTTGAAAGGCACAGCATTTTTCCACATGAAAGAGTGTAGTGCAGCGATCCTGACCATGTATTGTATGACTAGGCAGCTTCTACTTACTGGGCAACAGAAAGCTGACACATCTGCGGCATGCTTCACAGACATCTGTGGAAAAAGAGATATTGATATGTGTCATACGTAAATGGGGGAGAATCACAGTGTTATATGCATAATTGGCTACCTTTTTCATCTGTATCAGATGAATTTCAGGACACTTAAAGTTAAGTCTTAACATTTCAAGTCTAGAGAAACAGCAGGGAGATAAAATCATGAAATCTTTTAACGTGTCAAGAGCTCAGAGTTGGAGAAGGATAATGATGGAAATGTGCGGACAATGCTATGAAATATAACCATGAGGGCAAAAATGAAGAAAAGTTACCCAGAACATTGAAACCCAGTTTGCATTTTACTGACAACTGACAGCAATGTGACATAACTTGGATGTTAATGCTATAAATTGGATGTGATGACCCCCCCC
>JAWQUT010000258.1:768853-781303 GCA_033807755.1 Ellobium chinense | reverse complement strand
CCCCCCCCCACTTCCTCAAATAACCGCATTCTTATTCATGTTAAAAGATAAAGGCTTATATGAGCACAATGCATTCTGCTACATTAGGCTCACGGCTGCACAGGGATACGTTTACACTTATAGCACCCAACAAATTAGCTACAGTCAGTATCTAATCTCACATCCAAGCAGTTCTGACAGAAGACGCCATCACACATGACATGGGTCAAGAGCTCTGTGTCCATCAGATCTTCCAGGCAGATAGCACACGACCTCCACTGGTCTGTCAGTGGACCTGGAACAGATAGTAGATGACCACTCAAATCTCACTGTAATGTTATTCAGCAGCACAAACACAGGTAATACATTAGTGCTGAAATAATTTGTTTGCTTGCTTATAACATTTCTTAATGTTTATGTCCTGGTATAAATGGCTTCTTACAAGGCCTGATTTTCACTAGGGATGATCCAACTTTCTTCTCATTAAATTTTCTGAACCTTTTGTGGTTTCACCTACGATTATGCCATATAGTTGAAATGTCCGATTTAGTAGCAATGTTCATAACATGAAGAGTTATCTTAAGAAATAAAAATTGTACTGAGTGCATAACACAATTAGATAAAAAAAGAGAAAAGAATGTCCAAGCTAAAGAGAAAAAAAAAGCCCCCTCACACACATTATCACTACAGCAATGTAAGTTTTATATGCCAATTACCTAAATGTATATTTTTCAAATGTACAACCCTAGAGTTCACCCATGACCCTGACACACTTTCCTGCTGTTAACAAGTGCGTAGCCTTACCCATGGAGACTGACTGAGACTCTGAAACAGACTGGTTGTGGACTGGAAAACTAGACCAGTTGGAGTCCTCACATTCTTCCCGAGGTTTCTCCTCGTCGAAAGTGCAAGATATGCCAGTTACATCAGTAGTACCCTCTGTACAGAATTAAGGCACAGAGAAACAGTGAAAAGCAGCTGGGAGAATATTTCATAACAAAAATGCCTTCCAAGTCCCATTCATTCTTATATATCTCATTATGCTTATTATCAAATACACCTAGCATTGTTAGCTTTTATTTAGACAATGCTACACACGCCAAACATAAAACAGCTTAGCAGGTTCATTAAGTTTGCAGTAAGCATGTTAGAGCATGTCTGCCTCTGTTGACTCACATCTTCACAAAAGTGCAAGTGGAAATTATAAAATGCTACATGGTACGATCAGACTCAACTAATACTTCTCCGCTGTTTAGCTCTGCCTTTCAAAACAACTTTTTGCCTTACAATTTGTGACTCCAACAATGCTGCTAACATCTCAAAAAAACCACCTATATTAACAAATTATTTACGAGCTCCGCCAGCAAAACAACTCAAAGAGTGGCTCATAAGCAAAAAAACTGTGAAACATTCAATAAAAAATAAAACGCTACCCTTTGATTGATGAATTTTATGGAAACTGATTTGAACAGCAGAGATCTAACCTGGGTTCATGTTCAATTAAAAGTCCATTTTCCTAGAGAAATCCTAAGTAATTTCAGTGTTTTCCATAAGTACAACTGTGTCTATCTGGACTGATTTTTTTGACAATGTTGGCTGTGTCGGAACAAAAATTCTGCAGATGTACTCCAAAAGTTTAAATTTATCCAAGAGATTCCAGTGGTAAAATTATGAATATGAAAAAAACTTCCTGAAGATTTTGTCTTCGTAACAAATGCCAAGTTTTCAGAAGCCCCTGAAATTCCAGAAGGGCACAAGAATGCTACCTGAAAATGAGGATCCTTACTAAGCTTCCTGAGAGTGTTTCTTAAGATCTGTAATTTTCATAAAGACAAAAAAAACAACAACCAAAAACAACACATATAAAGCTTACCATCTGGGTAAAAGCCATAACCATCATCACCATGTGGTCTGTTGAGAAAATAGGAACCTGGACTTTCTTCCAGCTTGGCCGCCACCCCCAGCAGAGTGGCTTCAGGTTCTGAGGTATGGGCAAAACTTTTAGGGCTAGGGCAGGACCTGGAGGGGTTTCTGCTGCTGCCGCCATGGCTGTTGTTGCTGCCGCTGCTGTGTTGGTGGTCACTGAAGTGGCTGCTGTTGTTATTATTGTTGATGCTGATTGTGGTGGTCACGGATGAGGTGGTGGTTACAGTGGAACACTTGCTTACATGCGCCTCTGACTTTGAAATTGTGACAGCCTCTTCTTTACTGTTACTTGCTACAGAGTGATAGACATGTGGAGATGTCCTCTCATGATGCTCTGGGCTCTGTTCTTCATCATAAACATTTTCAGACGAAGCTGCTTCACTGCTGTTTACAGTCTCATTCACGACTGTCTCACCTCCAGATGTGTTGCTCTCCACCTCCCATGAACCTTCATGGTTTCCCTTCCCACTTCTCTCCAACCAATCCCCTGAGGTGCATGAATTCACATGGTCTTCCCTGCCACTAGGAGATGACGACGATGGTATAGGTGAAGCTTTGGTACACACACCAGTGTCATCATCATTTTCATTATCTATATTCCACGAAAGACCTTGGTTGCCTGAATACTCTCCACAAACCCACGGCCCTCTCTCTTCTCTCATTCCTGAGGTAGACTGGCATTCCCCTGAGGTTTCATCATCATCACCTTTAAAGCAAGACGGTGAAAATTCTGGGTGCTCTCTGGAGCTAGGTTCACATACTTCTGAATCTGAGAACATGTAGTCCAGTGTATCCCTGCTGCTAGGGGAGTTGACATTGATGGAATCGAAACTTTGATTTGACATCTGGCTATCAGTCACGTAAGGGAGCTCCTCTCTAGAACTCGAGGGAAGCTCAAAGTCATGCTGGAGGGAAGGACTCTCTTCATTGTTCAGCAGCTGATCACAGGACAGAGTGTCACCAGCCTGGGCCTCAGCAGAATCCGCAGATATAACCTCAAAGGCATAAATCTTCCTATTGAAGGTGTTGACATACTTGAGCAGAATGTTGTCATCCTGAAAGCAAAAATGGATTTCAATAAAGGTTACATCATGAACAATTCAATTCAAAGTCTTTAAAAGGCTCTAGGCCAATAACATAAAGTCAGTACATAAACTACAGGAAACTAAAGAAAGTGAGGATGGAAGGTAGGGAAGAAAATGAGGAAAGAAAGAAAGAAAGAAAGAAAGAAAGAAAGAAAGAAAGAAAGAAAGAAAGACTTTTCAATGATTTCCAGGGGAAAACTTCTTCCCAAGATAACAAATTACTTAAAACCATCATACAACCACTTTTCATTGCATGAAATTCATGCAGTCTACACTAAATTTCCAAAATTATAAACCATTATTCCATTGCTTTTGAGTTTTCCAAGACTATGCACTGAGAGTTGGCTATTTCTGCCGATGACTGTGGCAACTTTCTCACTCTGCTTACCAGAATCCTGGAGATATGAGAGTCAAGGACTTCAGCCATAACGATATCACTATCTTCCTGCCCAATCATCTCACACAGCTTCTTCTTAGCTGTGCCAATCTTGTCCGTCTTGAGCAAGTTTAGGAGGTATTTGACTGGAGGCTTGTGTTGGGAGATGTACACTATACCTATGATCATGAGATAAGGATAATATGATTATTACCTTTTAATTAGATGGAATCATATTTATCACCAATGAGACTGATGTTAATTTTTGTTATTCCTTGTCCTAATAATTTCTCCTCTAAATACGTGGTTCAGTACACCAAGCAAAAGTTACAAACTTCCCAACAGTTTCAGTATGCTATGAAAATGATCTACATTACCTTTCATACTTTTATGAGGAAACTTAGGGGAAACATTTTAATAGTAATGCAAAAAAGAATCAATGTATATCTTTGCAACATGCATGTTTGGTGAGAAAACATTTGGCACGTTTCAATTTTTTTTAAACATCAACATGGACCTTGACCATATAAATAACGAGATACCCTTCGTCAAAAATAGTCTAAAGAAATTTCTCATAAACAGATGCTATCCTTACATATCTGCTGTTCCATGGCATGAGGTATTGGCAGGGAGAGGTACATGAAAGGTTCATAAGTGACTGAGACGTGACTGCACTCGGAACATACAACCTGCGGAACCAAAGAAAGTTCACACCTGAATGCAAATGTTCACCCGTGGAGTGGAGTGTGGGAGAAGCTGTTACTTGAAATGAATGGTAGTTGTTAACAGGTGGGTGTATACATATGTGCGAGGATGATAATGTTAAATGCTGATTTATGATGGTTCATAAGTAAAAGTACAGTCGTGCATTCCTGTCTTGCCGGTAATGGCAAATGCAATGAATCTTTTGATACTGTGTTAAGTGTTTACAATCAGGGAGACACAAATCAGCTGTGGCTGGAGTTGATGGCAAAATTTCTCGACAATGTGATTAATTAACAATCTATACAAAACTTCAGTTACTTCATCATTCTTGCTCTTCACTCCTTTATTAAAATGGGTTATTTTTCATTTTCACTTTTCAGAGACTTTTCAGCACCCTATCACCCCTCGAGAATGTTGGGGTTTACATCCCAATTCAACTCCCTGGAGCTGAAACCATGGATGTCCTACATACCAAAACAGTTTAAGATTTTTTTAAAAACTACAACCGCACCTTCAGACAGAGTCTGAGGTTCTTACCGTGCTTCGAAACTGTCCCTGGAATGTACTGACCACCACACTGTCATTCTTGACCAGATACTCATCCCAGGCTCTGTTGGCCATCATCACCTCTGATGGGGCACAATGGCGCAAGCAGTTTGGCACAGAGGAGCATTCCTCAACAGTGGAGGTATGGGAGGCAATCTCTGAGTTATGTGAGGCATTCTCCAGCTCGTCATCATCTGAACTTTCCACTTCAGGCTATCATAAGAAATTACAAGAAATGACATATTGTCACAGATATAAAGAATACAACATTTATGTTAACACTGATAATTGATGTAATTTTCTTACAGACTGCAACACAAGAAATGCGGTAAATAAAGTTCATTTTCAAACACAGTGATAGTTCCCTTCCTTAACTCTTTGAAGACTGAAGACATGCATACATGCCCATTACTGAGTACCAGATGGGGACTAACAGCATACGGAGATGTCATCATCCTCACACTTGGCTGAGTACTACTTATGTAATTCACTTGGCCAGTCAAAGCCTGTCATGCTTCAAGTCACAGACTATTCTAGGAAATTATACAGTTTTAGTATGATAATTCCATGTCATCTGAAAGCTGACAGTCTTTAGTGCATTCAGGGGCCAACCACTTTCCTGCTGTAGATAACGCTGCATTACACATTCACTGTGGTATGCACTGCCCTCTTCTAATTCAGGCCATATCAGCATGCAGAATTGTGCACTAAAATGATGAATTGTTTTTCTGTTGTGGGTGGTGACTGTAAGAACACTTTATCTTAAAATATACTTGTTACGCCTCCCTCCCTCCTCCAACCCCCATCACATATTACACATATCTTTTACACATAAATGCACATACTATCAGAGAAGTGTTCATTATTTGTGCCTCAAGAATAAATTGCATGAAACTAAGGGAAAGAGCTGTCTTTCAAAGTGACATACTGAGAATTAAACTGAGAAAACATAAAATACTTCTGTAACAATATGTGAATATGTGTCCCATAACAGTGAAAACATAAAATGCTTCTGTAAGAATATGTGTCCTATATAGGAATATGTGTCTCATAACAGGGAAAACATAAAATGCTTCGGTAGCAATATGTGTCCCATAAACAGAGAAAAAATAAAATGCTTCTGTAGGAATTTATGTCCTACAGACATCTGTGAAATGTGGTGGTAAATAATGCCTGTATTTTCAATTAAGTTTTCTGAACATCCCCATCCACAACATAAAGGAGATTGAGATTATTTTTATATGAGGTAAAAGCTGAAACAGACAGACACATAAAGACTTTCCTGGGGTGTTTTCAAGCCTGGCAACTGCACATGAGTAATTGCCCTTACTTCCAACTGAACTCCCGAAGGTGATGTAGAAATGTAACACCTGGTATAGGACTACTAGCTTTGACTGGCACTATCCTGGAACTTTCAAATAGCACCCCATAAAAACAGAGTACTTGGAACAAATCTATCAGAAACTCACCTCATCCACTTCCATACGGTCTGGATCTACTGTATCTGTGAGGTCAGTGCGGATGTTGCTCCGTTCGGGGATGGTGTTGAACTTTGCGTAGGCCTGCATCTGGACATTCTTCTCCTCTTCATCTATTTTATGACCATCAGTTAGCAGCTTCAAGGGCAGGTTGTTCTCTTCTGTCATTACTTCAGTACTGGTGGGGACAAACTTGGACATTGCTTCCACTGCAATAACATCCCTGTCAAGACTGTTATTCAAAATGTTTGGATCTGCATTCTTCACCGGCTTGACCACACCAACTGCTGACTGGGCATACAGATTGGTATCCTTAACTCCACTGAGTCTAAGACCAATCAGGACCTTCTCTGCCTTATCTTCCTCCCCAAATGCTTCTTGCAAAATGTTGATCTCTTTGGAAGGGGGTCGACTGCGATTGTCGACTTTTGCAAATTTTTCTGAGTCTGAGGTCATCTCAGGAACAAACCCAGAGGATAGAACATTAGTGTTCAGAGTTTTGGTCTCCTTGCGGTAAAAGTCCTCCAAGCAGGGCATACCTGGTGAGGGCTGCTCCTCTGGACCAGTGGACTGCACATCGACATCAACACACAGTGGGTCCTGGCAAGAAGACACCATGTTGTCAATGACATTGAGATCTTTGTGAGGGGAAGGTATGGCAACGTTGCTGGTGACCAGCACCTCCCCACTGTCTCTCAACACGCTGTTTTCTCCTAGCATGTTCTTTCGGCTCCTGCTGGACTTCTTGCAGTCCGACGAAGATGTGACACAGTCCTTCAAATTATTGTTAGCATTTCTGTTCATCTCAACAGCATCGATCTTGAGCCGTTTGAATGCACTGCTCTGCTCAGAATCAGTGCTGTGAGCTGAGACTGAGGAATGGTTACTATCTTCAGAGTGCAGCACAAGTCCGCAAGCAGTCACTGAGCTTCCACTTGATACTCTCTTCAAGGACGGTTTCAGAATGATCCCTGAGTCTGAAGAAGAAACGTCATCCAGATTAGATCGGCTGGTGTAACGTCTGAGTGGGGGGAATGAGCTTGATATGACTTCCTCTTCCTCCACATGTTCAGGTGATTTGTGACTAATACTATCACGCTGACTAGAAGGGCTTGTGACAATGGAATCCAGAGCTGATACTTCACTAGCAGGGCTTCCTTCTGTGTGGTAGCTAGGACTCTGTCCACTGTCACTGTCTGTTAAAGGATGAGCCAGGCTCGAAAATTTCGAAGAGTTTTTACATTCTGAACTGTCCTCCTCATCCTCCTCTTGATTTATCACAGTCAGGTCGGAATCTTTGTTATTGAGATCAACTGTGCCAATATCATTTTTGTCATCATCATCATCATCATCTCTGCCTTGTTCCTCGGCTGCCAAATAACAGGATTCTACATTGGAGGTTGTTGTGACTGCCGCAGGGCCACAGGTTTCATGAAAGGTCAGAGGTGTGCAAGTGGAGGTGACAGGGAGCGGGGAGGGGGAGTAAGAGTGTTTGCTGGCCCCGACTGCGTTATTTAACTGCTCATGTAGAGTGTCCAGAAGCACAGCAAGGAATTCTTGACAGTCGTGCTGGGAAAGGAGAAAAGAAGGACAAACATAAGATTTGATCAGGAAGTATAGAGTAGCACTTATATTCCATCATAAATATTTCAGTATGGTCTGGATTAATACCCACATGCAATTCTGTGAGAGGATTACAAATAAAGAGTGTTTGAGAAAAATCATCTTTAAACATATTTTTAAAGTGGGATGTCCAAAACTCCAAAAGAATTAATCATAAAGTTATCCCTCAAGATATGTCTGGGCTACAATTACTTTTGTAGCTATTGAATAACATCCTTAGCTAGCTGAGGGGGCCATAAACCAGGATTTCAGGCAGATGACATTTTCTCTTGTGATATCTTCAAATGTTGTTCAAGGATGAGCTGAACTTGAAAAAATCTGAACAGTTCTTACATATCAACATCAAATAAAAGACATTACATCTAAAACCATACCACTTATTTTGTGAATACTTCACATGATTTTTTAAGGCACATCTCCCAACCTTTTAACTGAGTAAAATTCATCCTAAGGAAATTCGTTCGGTGTAAAAATTCCCACAATTGTTTGAACATGTGACCTACAATTCTTTTATTCTACACTAACCTGACGATAATCCTCAAACTGAGAATGATAAAATCCAAGGAACTCCTTGAACTTTCTGGGATGCACCACAGAGAACTGCCCACTCCACATCTTACACAGCAGTATGAAGAACTGGCCTGTCAGTGTGTTCTTGCTGCTCTCAGTCAGCATGTAGTTCTCGCAGAAGAACTTCACTAAAGGAGCACAGCTGATCAAACTCTGCAGTCCTGCATTCATGAAGCAGGTGTTGCCCAGGTTGTACAAGCCACATGATCCATGGACTGCCTTTGCATCTATGTAAGATAAAGTGAACCGGATCAACCACTTGCTTTCTAATAATTTGGATACATATACAGGCAGACATACCAATCAGACTTCCTCCACTTCTTCCTATGCAAGCAAGAGCATGTGCACACATGCGCACAAACCAAACAAAACAAAACAAAAAAGTTGCTTGCCTTGATATGATACATTGGCATAAAAATACTTACCCCTAACATCTTTCGAATAGCTCATTGTCTCCATAGGATAGAAGCTTGGTGGTAGGGCAGGCCCATAAGGGACTGGAACTGAGGATGAAGAACAATACTGACATTATGGAGGGCTCTACCTCTTCCTTTGCACACCAAAGTGCAAGTCTGCACAAAAACTTAAAGCACTTATGGCATAAGTTGCATACCATATTTTCTGCATTGAAACTTCTGAGAAAGGGTAGCATCTCCCATATAGGATGCTGAGAGACAACAGTCATGTGACAAGATATTCATACAGCATTACTGATAGTTTATTGTTAAAGCTGAGTCATACTGGTACTGATTACTGGCATAAGATAAAAAATTAAAATGACTATGAGCTCTGCCAGCCTGCATATATGTTTTACAATCTGTCAAAATAGGCTTACGTTCTTCAGCTAGGAAATGAGATGTCAGGCTCTGTAGGTGATTTGGGCCATTCAATATCAAAATTTCACTTGTTGCAGAAATTGAGAGTAAAACATTTCTGCATCCAAGACTACTGATATCAATGATGAATAGCAGAGACATCGCTAACTTTCTGATGATGTTCTCTGCACTTTATGCAATTTCACCTGATGCAGTCAAACAGTGACTTATAAACCTCCTTGTGAGTGGTTGCGAGACAAATGCACTTCTTATGCCATGAAAGAAAACAGGGTCTTCTCCAATTTTCCCTGAAGTCTAACAATCAAATCCGAGCTAGTCATAGACAATCAAGAAAATTAGCAATTCCACTATCAAATTCAACATTTCAGGTGAAAAGACAAGCTTACCCTCCAACCTCCCCATGCCAATGTCTGTGGACACCATGTTGTTGAGTCCATCAGCTGGAAAAGGACAGATCATGTATCATATAATATTCCAATAAATTTATATTTAGTGATTTAGTGTTTAGTTCTCTTCATGGCAAGAATATAGGAGTAGAGAGAACAATAGAGTAAGTATGACAAGATGCAAGATCTTAAAAAATGAGAAATGCATGCTGTACTTTTCACTTCCAACAAATTGTTCTGATACATTGTGATTTTGAATAAATGAGAATTTTAGGTCATATTTAACACCCTCCATTTTGTGCTATACTGTATTAATGAAACAAGCACTCCCATTAATGAAAAAATATTGTCAATACAAAATTATATGTCCCGTCAGCAATTTCAATTTCGCTGACTTCCACTGTTATGTTCCTATAAGTCTTCATACACACAAACATACGTTCAGCACTAGAGGTGGACCCCACAGGAGTGGTCAACGTGGTCGTGACTGTGGGGGTGTCAGGAAGCATATGATTGGCAGCATCTTGCGGTGTGGAGGTCGTAGTGCTTGAGGAGACCTCCATGGCAAGAGATAACTTCTGGATACAAATGGTGCCGGGGAAGAATGGGTGGGGTGCAGCCAAGATCTGGCCCTGACGTGCACCACCTGAAACAAGAAAACCAGGGTTTTAGATAGATGGGAGTTAGGGAAACCATTAGTCTTCCACTACAGATTATAAAAGTGCATTAATGTGGTACACATTGCCTTTTTCTCAGTACACATGCAAACCTGTGCACCAAAGTGCTGAGTGGTGGGCTGTTTTCAGTTGTGGGTGGTGATCTTTACAAAACATTATCTCAAAATACAGCTGTTTACCCAGACAAAATGTGTGTCGGTTTTTACTTTGTCTAAATGGAGTTTTTGAACAGCCAAGCATTGGTGTACACAGACTTGTCCTCTTTCTTGATCCTGAGACTTTCATCATACAATGAACGTCTGGCAAATACTAAGAGGATAAATACACTCATCATTACTGTGATCACAGTGGTGAGTTAGACACATGTTTCAAGTCAGTTTAATCAATATAATGTCTCTTTTTATATCCACTGACTGTCTTTGCTCTTCTTTATTTATCATACTTGTGTTTTACTTTTGCTTCTTATTTTCCAAAATGTGTTTTGGCAAAAAAGGTTGCTCACCATGCAGTTTAACAACAGCATTACATACTGCATATGTTCACACAAAATGAGCAAATCCAGTGCAAACACTGCCTGTACATTCTTATGTAATAGAAATGGTATGCAACCAATTATAAGCACTGTCAGCCACAGAGCCCACATTAATGACATTATGAATAACTGCTACGTCATGGGCAATGGAAAACAAATTTCCCAAGTTATGGAGTGCTGCAGTCAGGTCAAGTCAGTGCAAATAAACAAGAGTCTGATACCTATGCAAAGATCAGTCTCAAAGATATGCTCATCAGGAGGAATTCTGAATGAGACTCACATTTGATGCTTCTAATAGACTATAGGTTAGGGGTTTGCTTCGACTAATGCTAATGCCTACAACTGTAGTTTGCAAAAAGTATGACACTGGAAATATACTGAGATTGTAACACGGATAATGATTAATCTGAATATTAATTTGCATTTTGTTCCCCATCCAAACTGCCCTATGATGTGAAGGACGGAATGTAATAGATAGAAAAAAAAAACCCTTGTGAAACTTTGGGAGCCACAATAGGAGATAATCAAAAACGCAACTTCATGTTGAAGAAACATGAAAATATCAATAAGCCTGTCAATATGGACTACTTTAAGATGAAAATTGGTAATTTGGAGCAGCTGAAAATAATCATTTTACCGATTTCAGTTTCAGTGGAATGAAGTTAAGAATGGTGGGAGAGGGGGGTAAATGTGCGATGGATAAGTACAAAATAATGTATCTGATCTAAAAGGATTTTGTGGAAGTTGCAGCTCAAACTGTCAGTATCAGAAGGGAAGAGTGAATGAATGTGAGAGAGAGTAAGAGAGAGTGAGAAAGAATAAGGGAGCATGAGAGAGAGAGAGTATGAGAGAGAGTATGAGAGAGAGACAGAGAGAGAGAGAGAGAGAGAGAGAGAGAGAGAGAGAGATTAATAAAAATGTAAGTGTCGGTTCTGCACATGTTTGCTTCCATATTTTTTTTTCATCCATTCTTTCTCAATTATTATGTATTGTTATGTGGTTGGCTTCAGACAAACTGAAACTGAAACATTTTGCAGAAATAACACACTACAAAGGTGAAAGGATGTCTTCCATTCACAGCTGACTCTAGCATTGGTGAAATGCAATTGTCTTGTATTTTCATATATCTTGGAAACACAGATATTGTGAGAAATATATTTCTGAAGATTAATGTGACAGGCTTTGGTTCTTTGAACTTTCACTCACAGAATCAAAAATGTTTCAGGAAATTTGAAGTACCATGCTTTTTCAAAAAAGCTCAATATTTACCAAATAGTGGTTTGAAAATTTGACCCCTGGAATGATGAGATTTTGGCTTTGCCCTACAACCTACAACTCATTTGTCGCTAACCTTAACAAAATTCTATAGTTGTGAAGGTTCCTCATCACTAACATTACTAACAATAAATAAAAGCACAAATCAGATAGAAGTGGAGTTGGGGTTGGATTAGTAGGCACGAGTTCCACTAATGGGTTTGAGTCTCATTCAAAATTCCTTCCTGCTCAAATTACCAAAATCATCACTTACCTTTTCTGGGTCAACGAAATACAAGAAAGACTGGACACAAATTCAGGTCTGGGATGACTACCAAGTCAGCTCAAACTTCCATCCTCCTTGAATCTGATGAGGGGAAAAAGTCACCAATGTTTTCTGGTTACTTACTAACTGTTCATGTCAACAAGAAGAAGTACATCAGATGATGATTATTAAAAAAAAAAAAAAAGAGAGGG
>JAWQUT010000258.1:758725-768839 GCA_033807755.1 Ellobium chinense | reverse complement strand
GTGCAAGGCAGTCCTGAGCATTTTTGTTCACTTTCTGGACACATTGAAAACATTCTGACTGTCAATAAAGTCCTGATTTTATGAGGAGCCACAAGTTATCTCTTATGTGGGGCATAGAGGATGAATGTGATAAAAAAAGGTACACATCCCCTACCCAGGCTGCAACTGTCTGTAGTGCTTGCCATGGCATACACCTAAACAGCTAACAAAGAATGAATAAAAGCTCTGTCCCATCATGACACCTGATATCTGTCCTAGCAAAAGTCATCTCTAATAAATAATACTGGCTCTCAAACAGAAATTAGCCAACTCTTTTCTCTGATCTGATCTGATCATACCACCTGTTCAGATCAAGACAAAAAATATTGTATAAGGGTTAATGTTATGTCAGTCATGTCCTTTTCCTCTTCTTGTCCAAATCCCTCTCTTTAACTCCAGTGCTCTCTACCATGACCAATGGCTTAACACTACAGTGACCAGCAATGTTGGATGGTTTTCTGGGTTTAAAGAAATATCAAGATGATATGGGGGAAGCTACATCAAACAGTGACAAAAAAATTAGGACATTTTGGTCCTCTTTTTTCCTAACTGTTGGGAGGTAGGTGCTCTGGGTGCTATAGCCTGTGTGTCCACGGTCTGACCTGTTCTCACAGTCACAAAGGATGTACTTTGGCTATATTTTGGAAAACCTTGCACACAACAGGCTTATGCTAACAGTCTTGCAAAACAAAAATAGCACACAGATCAACTGATATTGGACAGTGCTGTCACAAGAAAGCCTGAACTGTTCATATATCAACATACACTCACCAAAAGGACATACGCTTAGCATGGTAAGAAAAAAAGAGTATAGACTGCTTGTGTGATGAAATATTAAACAAAGAGGTTGTCATTTTAAACAGCCCGACTTTACTGAGACTCAAAGTCAGAACAAAACCTGACTTAATAAACTTTTTACAGCTTCAACATCTCAATATAGCCTGACAACTGCAAGTCTGATTCTCAGTACAGCTAGCTATCCAAAATTCTCTGGACTATGACTATAAAAACTCATAACCTTACTCTTGGCGATATATTCCTCCACGATTGTCAAAGTAATCGAGCTGGGAGGTCAGTTTAGAGGGGGGGGAGGAAGAAGAGTCGGGTCCTGGAAGTGAAGTTCTAAACTATTGGAAATGGGCAGTTTTAATCTTCATAATCGGATTCAGTGTGTCCGAATTAGGGGAAAGGTTTAAAAAATTTCAATTTTTCTTCTTATGGCTGCCGTAACAGCACCACCATCTTAAATTACTGCATTGGAAAAAGGGTCATTTTCAAAACCCTAAGGCTTCGTCATTTGTCAACAAAACAATCTGAAATTTGGTACAAATACATTTCAACATCTGCTGAACAAATGTATGCATCATTCTGTTTTATATTGGTAATAGGTAGTCAGCTATAGGTTTTTTTAATGTACATGTAGAAAATACAAATTTTTACTCAATGTTTCACCAAAACCCTTTTTTTTCTTATTTAAAAAAAAAAAACCGGGGAAAAAATGATGCATATTGATATTTTACATGGTTCAAGGAAGATACTATACCAAATTTTCAAGTCAATCAGTCCAGTAATTACAAAGCCTTAGGGAAAAGAGTATTAAAATAGATATATTCCATTTTTGTGTCTGTAAAGGCCCCATAAATGTGAGTGATGTTTACCATTTGAGTGCTGTGTGGTTATCATTTTCTGGTGACCATCCTTTAGGAAAAGGGTCATTTAGAGTGGAAAGGGGTCATAATAGGGTATCTAATGAGTAAAATCATAAGCAGAAATGGTTGTATAAACTTGATGAAAATGGAATAATCGCAGAATCTGTATTTCTATCAAAATCTTCAAATTTCAGGAGCCATGCCCCCCCCCCCAAAAAAAAAACTGATCAGAGGGCTGCATGCCTAGAAGTACCCATAAAAGTCTTTTATGTGCAGTACCATCTGCAATTCAAGCTAATTCTTATTTCTATTATCAGAAATCTCATTTTTTTCACCTCCTCAAAAAATTTCCCAGATAATTTTTTTTTGTTAAAACTGTGTGTATTTCGGAGGCGGGGGTAAATCTTCAACTTTACATGCAGCCTATATTCACATTTGAGTGTACTTTCACTACTGCAGTTTGTGAGGTCCCAGCAAACCAATTCAAAAAGCCAATTCCAGTAATCCCACCCCTCTTTACCACCTCTTGAATTGTGTATATGCTCCATCATCCTTATGAAGTTTCTGCATGTGGAGCTATGATGTGAAACCAGAATACCATCCAACATCACTAATATTGTTCTTATATACAATGAATCTTACCAAAGAGAGTTTACAAGAAAAGAGAGAAGGGACTGACAAGCATTATATTGTGCCCAATTTACTTTGATATAATGCAAAACTTGCTGGACTTTAATAACTTAAAATCCAAGCAGGTAATATGGTCAGAATGCAGTCTAATAATAATAGTAGTATGGATTAGACCATGACTTCGGCCTACTCCTGAGGGCGAGGCAAATTTGGGTTAAGACAGATCAACAAAACTATGGGCTACGATGGGAAGAAGTGTGGGATGGTTCAGGTTCACTTAGCCCAGTATGGCTACAAGAAGACTGATGAAGTGTGAGCTTGCTCTACCGTCGTCCACTTTATTCAGTAACAAAATGATTGGTCAGTACTGAGCTAGACACTAGACTCACTAGCTCCCTTTTGACATTTGTTAAAAAATTCTAGACTTTATTGACAGTTTGACTCTTAAAAAACACTTCATCCATTCTAGAACACAGTCTAGACTCTAGTCACACCTCACTGACCTGAAGAATCTAACCACTTACCAGTTATTCTTCTCAGATCCGGAACAGTGAGTTCAAAACAATGATGTTTCAGTCACTTATGAATTAGACTTACTCATTATAAAAATATAAACATGTTCAGTGCTATCTTGATCTGCTCTTCAGCTTCCGAACTCAAATTAGACATGGTACATATTTAGTAGAACTGGAAGCGAGTCTAGCCATTCTCTGAACTAGACTAGGAGTCTAGACTCTAAAGACTGACTGGTCTAGTCAAGTCCTTAGTAGTTAGACACTAAGAAGAAGTCAGAAGTGAGAGAAGACGGAGACGATTGTCGTCATCATACACAAAGAGCTTTGATGGAATCTTCAAATACACACAGATTCTAGTTACCAGTAAGAATGAAAGAACTACCTACCCATGTCAAAGGCCGCCTGGTCTGATTTAGGGGAAGATATTTCCTCTTACATGTCCCTTTCCCAGGAAAATTTCCTCAATGATTAACCCTCCTCTAGTCTACGGTTTGTTGGGTTTGGGTGGGCACTGCACTGACATGCGCACGATTTACTTCCTCCTTGAAATCATTAAAAACTGGTATCCTACTAGTCTACGGATAAAGAGAAGTGTAAAATTAATGATGCGTCCTCTGTTGGATTGAAAAAAAACCCAAAACTTTGCTTCGCAAATCTAAAATAGATCTTAGTGGCAGATCGAGGAATGCGGGCGTGTTCAGTGAGTGGTCGTGACCTCCCTATGTCTTTATCCACCCCCTCCCCTCACCATATTTTGTTGTGAAAGAAAGTGTGGTTAAAAATACTTGCTCTAGTCTACTCGCAGGGCCTACCTCTACTTTGTAGCTGGCAGAATTTTTTTTTTCCCCAACAGAGTAACGACTTTGTAGTTCATTACAAAAATCCAGTAATGAGTACTTGTAATTTCTGCTTATTTTCAATTAAGTTTTTTTTTCCTTTCTATGGTTTGAAAAAAAAAAAAAAGCTTGCTACGCTACACGTCCAGCATTTCTGGGTTTCTCGCTCCCTCAAGCTCTCTATACTCACTCAACCGATCTTGGCCACCAGACTCCTTGAAGCAATGGTTATTTCTGCCCCGAGGTGTGCAAACATTACCACCCCTGGTCTGGACACTGGTGTACTTATGATACGAAAATACGACTTTATTTATCCCGTAGGGAAATTGTTTTATAATGTCATATAGTGTTATAAATCTCATTCATAATACAAAACACATACAACAATGCACATCTTACATGTAAATCAATAATATTACAAATGAAATAGGCCTACATAACAAAGTCATTGCTGGTCGCCAGCTGTGCCGTGCCCTGGTCCCCCCAGCACTATAGCCAGGTACCGGTATTCATTTACACCTGAGTCGAGTGAGGAAGAAGTGTCTTTCCCAAAGACATTACAACGTAAACCGCCCAGCTCGCGAGTCAAACACATAAACCTCAGGCTTGAAAAGTTTTCAGTTTCTGAATGGATTACTTATTTTCTCCACCATTGATGAACAGATCTGTATCAAAACTTTCACGGATTCTTGTATCCTATTGTCCTTTTTAAAGCAGTTTTTTTTTTTTCTGTTAACAAAAAAAAATGTGTCTAGTGTAAGAAATTTAAGAAATCCTTTAAAAAATGCTAAATAACACAGGAAAAAGAGTCGCTCGCACAAAGTGTGTAGATGTTAAAGTAAGATCGTTGAAGGCCTCATTAGAAATGAACTTTAATTAACTTCTATTTATTCAAAAGAAAACTTACTTTGTATAGAGACAACCAGAAAATACTGCTTGCCTTATTATACGAATCCTCAATATGAAAAACAGACTTAAAAAAAAAAAAGTAAAAGAGTGAGTAAATTATTGACTCGAAGAATAGGCCTAGGGGAAAACATGTTTAAACCGTATTTTGGTATTCCCTTGATAATCTGGACAGGTACATTCTGTCTGCTTACGAAAAAAATGTAATCATTCATGCACATCACTCGTATGGTAAAACAAAGTATTGCAATGGAAATTTTTCCAATCCTTGGAGGAGATTTGACGGACATAGATCTAACTTTCTGCATGAGTTTACATAGATAATGATCGTTGCACGTGTTGTCTGCCAGCCGGTCAGCTGACGCAGGGCTGCAAAATTCGATCGTGGTACCCTGCGCTCGGCAAAGAGATTCTGATGCATACATTCTTTTGCCGCATTCAAGTGTAGGGAGCGAATGGTAGAATTAATTGTATCACTGCATCTTGATAGTTAAGGCTAAACTAACAAAATTGTTAAAAATCTACAGGAAGGACAAAGGCTATTTTTCCGAATGTTCCCAACTGCCATTTCCTGAATCTCGAAGAAGATAGGCTGTGACCAGAAAAATGACTACGTGGAAAATGTCTTTCATTCTTATCTTTAATGTGATGCAATGAATTAGATTTGCACACCGTTGTGTGTTCCGTAAGTATAAGAAGAATTCTAAACCATGCCCGAGATTATTCAGTTCGGCTGTGAG
This sequence comes from Ellobium chinense, assembly GCA_033807755.1. Taxonomy (NCBI): domain Eukaryota; kingdom Metazoa; phylum Mollusca; class Gastropoda; order Ellobiida; family Ellobiidae; genus Ellobium; species Ellobium chinense. The sequence continues at coordinate 763,524 of JAWQUT010000258.1, read as the reverse complement.
TTACACGATAATCAATGAACTCTAGGAAGGACAAAAACTAAGCTTGCCAAAATTTTAACTGTGTTCATCTCTGGCCATTCCAACCTTTCTCAAGACAAGCACTGCGGCTTGTGAGTTCATAAAATGTTAAGGTTTCCTGTTCACGTGATTGTTTGAAATCTGTACTGTAAGAATGGATAGGGGGCGCTGCACGCTATTTTCAATCACGATAAACACCAAAACCGCTGTAGCGTACTGTTTGGTTGAAACCGTCGACCTGCATGAAATTCGATAGACGAGTTTACTCTCCAAAGATGCAAATATTAGTTAATATTGCATTAATTAATTTATTAACGTTGTATGGGCCAGTTTGTGCCGCTTCCCTCATACAGCTCCTTTTACTGATGGAATTAAAATTTGGAATTCTCTTTTCCATTCATTAATGATGACATGTCATTTGAAACTGTCGAGCACCATGTCAATGGGTAAACCCATAATTTAGTCATCCAGTAGTATCTTGTTGGTTGAGCGGGAGTGCACGCTGTTTCGCTATATTGCTCCATCACCACAGTGTTAATGCAAGGCTCTCCAAGTAGCAGACAATCTTTCTTTTGTCGCCTAGTGTTCCATGCATAAAATGGGCGTCCATGTTAGTCATAAATAAATGATTCTATTGTAAGACAGATTATTTTGATGAACTTTCCTCTTTGTATAGACATTTCAGTTAGATTGCCATCATGTTGGTTAGCCGATAAACGCGGCAGCCATTTCCCGAAGCTAAACAATGTGGTTGATATGGTTACATGGGCGTGGCAGGTTTATTGAAATCAAACTTGCCTTTGTCCATTCTGCATATTTTAAAATTATTCTTTGGACATATTTCACCGAGAAAAGAGACATCTCTCATCAATATTACAACCTTTTCAGTGTTGGCCATAAAAAAAAGCCCCATCTCTTTTTATATTACATAATTATTGAAATTAATAATTTGATCCGCACTATGTTACATTAGTTTTCGATTTTTTGCAAACGCACAGTATTATTGACGATGCCCGAGTGGATGCAACCGTAAAACTTCGATTTATGTCGCACCACAGCGCACTTCTTGAATAGAAGGGCTTCGGGTGACGGAGTGCTTCTGATAATCTCATTCCCCAGAGGGGTTCCTCTGAATCCTCCGAGACCCCAACAGCTCAGGTGGGGTCAGTGATATTATTGTTGTGGACCCAAACCTGAAATTGAATGGTAAGCCTGTTAGGATGCTCAATCTTTAAAGGGACAGGAGTAAATATTTGCTTCACGGCCTAAAAAAAAAAATCACATCAGTTTTGTCCAAAAACGTTTTCCTTCCGCTTATTTATTTCTGACAAAACACGGCTGGAATATCGGGATTTTCACGCACTGTACACAGCCATTACTAATGTCATGTGACGTCACAAAGCGAGGAAAGCAAGCAGACAATTGGTGCAGATGCATGCGGAAATTGTCTGGACCAGTCGTCTGCGAGCCTGTCTCGCTTTTTGACGTCACGCAACACGAGTAATGGTTTTTTTTTTCAGAAACTGTCAGGCGAGAAACTGTCAGGCGAAAGGAAGAAAATACGCTGTTCAAATTTTATGGCAAAATAATGAGGACTTATTAGGCTGTCAAGCAAATGACTACTCCTGTCACTTTAGGCTGAAAGTATCGATGTATCAAATCTACATGAATTTTCATTCCCATATTCTGTACCAAGTTAGCATTCGTTACTTGCGATACCGGTACCTTTTCAGCACACTCAGAAACGATAAAAGCCCACACAAACAATATAAATATGTCTCCTACGGTATATTCCAGGTCATTTTCATGTTTCTTCCCAAATTTGTGAGCTGTACGCAGGGTTGTAGCAAGGGTGATTTTTTTTTTTTGGTAATCTAGTACACATCCAACCAGCAACTCTCTGAAATCGTCAATGGCCCGACTGGGGTTAAGATTTCACATAAGACGAGACATTTATTACAAACTGCCTTGGTGCTGGATATACGCGGAGGTTATGATTGTCATCAACCTTTCTGCATACATTAGAGCACGAGAAACGACTGGTAAATGGATGTAGTTTTGCGATTGTTCTCTAATATGTGTTTATTGTTCCAGTTACGACAGAATGAAATACCACTTGAAATACTTAACTGCTAAATACTTTCAGAGAAGCATAGAACTACTTTTTTAGATAGAAAATCAGTCAGTTTTGACCTAAAGTTCGCTGGAGCCAAACAAGAGCCAACAGCCAATCAGTTATTTGAGAGCCAATGACTTTTATGAAAGAGCCAAAACTCTGGTAGTTGGCTCCGAAAGAGCCAAGTCTGGCAACTCTGAGAAAATCCGGGAGGCCGTTAAGGTTCAACATGAATAGTTAATGAAATTGTTACGATGGCAAGAAATCCCATTGTTCATGGGCAAGCTCTCAAATGTTGCAATTTTTTTTTGGGTCAAAATCTCAGACTTCTAGCTTTAGTTGTTGTATGATACAATGATGTAACGAGGAATATATATGTATGCAATATACCGTAAGTACTGTTTGATGCCAGACGGGCTTTTGGCGGCTTGTGCACTTGAGAAAGCTAGTAGAGTACTTAGAGTGTATCTCGTTCATGTAATATTGTCTTGTGAAATGACGTGTGTTGATCTGTGGCGCGGCTTAATAAAAGCTTTGAACTTAAACTTGTAACCGACATGAGCCAATGTCGGGCTTTTGCATCAATCGATATCAGTGAGAAAAACATCCGAAACTTCATTTTATGGCCTGCCACTGTAAAAGTTCTAATTCAACATTCTGAACGCTATTACACCGATACACCGTATTCATTAGCTCAGCTGATTTCCGAAATCGCTTTGCTAAGTGCAATTGTATGAAAATGAGACTTTTTTTGCATTTTTTGTTGGGTTCACGTGCAAAAGTGGGGTTTGGGGGGTTTTAGCATTCATCGGCGGATTGCATCCAAGCAAGGATTTAGTGCTGTCATGTGCCTTTATTTTCAGTTGCAAAACTACATGTATAATATTTCGGCGCCCATTGACCATATCATAGACACCGGATGATTTTGATTTTATTCTTAATGCCTGATGAGGAAAGCTGCTTCCCTCGAGAATTTGCAATACATTTTTAGTACCCCTTAACGTTTATTCTATTATCTTTTCTAATGCTGTTTGAAGGAGTTTTACGTATAGGTATGAAGGTGCCAATAGCACCTGGCATTTTGGTATGCTTAATAGTCCCTATCAAATCAGAAAACTGGCCATGGAGAGGGGGAAAGAGGTTGGACTTTAATTTCAAAGGCTTAAATAGGTGCAAATACATGTGTAAACTCAGAATAGGTGAGGTTTAGCAATTCAAGTATAAAAAATGTGTGGTTGTTGCTAGGTGTGTAAGGTTACCCTGTTTACTGAGTGAAAAGGCCTAAAATATTAGATACGGTAGCCTGCTTCACTGCCTAAGTTCTCAAATTCTAACTGGTTTAGGGGAATTTTTCTTTGTGTCAAAATTTGGAGGAAGAGCTAAACAACATGAAGTATTTTGGTATGGGACCCCTGGATAAGTTAATGAGAGGTATAAAATCTTATAGCCAATAGGAAAAAAAAAACATTGGCATCTTCTTACCTTTACATAGAAATTGTATCATTAATAATAATAATATGTAAAACAGTTATTTTATTTTATAATCTCCCCTGGTAAAGTAAAATAAAAAGGTGAGGACGGGGGTGGGGTGGGGGAGGGGAGCGATGCGGAAGAGGGGAGAGAGAAAGGACAGCATGATGTCCATCTCCTGGTACCCCTTCCTCACAATTTTTTTTCCGAAGCGCCGCCCCATCCACACGTCCCGCTCACCGCGCGTTGAAGTGGGGCAGCCCTGCTGCAGGCTTTAGACCACGCTATACCTGCTCACCCATGGCGGGCGGAGATAAAGCGATAACGCACTCATCATCTCGCTAAATTTAGCCTTTCACACTTCATGTTGGTTTTTCATAGCAAACCAAACCAACGGATTTGCGCGCTAGACGAATATTATAATATTAAGAATTTCGGTTATCAGGTGGTAGTGCGGAAACTGACGTCTCGACGCCCACATTCACAGGAAGTTTTCATCACGTAGGCTAACTGCAACATCAGTAAGTTTGTCCATGTGTAAGGAAATAAGGTTAGTCGGTATTTCTGGACTATTTTATAGTTAATGAAGTTTAGAGAAAAAGACGAAGAGGTAGAATGAGGGTATAAAACACAGCATTAAGAAGAAAATAAAAACAGCCTGGCTCGATATTTTTATACAGACAGGTAAGTTTTTAATTTGATATCAACAGTCTTTTTCTTTTCTGGAATAATTATTTGTTAGTTTAATTTCTGTGTAGTACTAGACATACAGTAACGTAAGTATACGAACTTCTTCGTGTGTCCTCAAGAGCAAGTTCTTTCTTTGCCAGCAGCATGATAAAAGATAGGCTAAGCAAAACATCTTTCTTTGCTGCGTTGTGGACACATGGATATTCTGTACCGTCATACATATATATTTTTTAAAAAAATGTCTGTAGCGGAAGTCGGATAAAGTGAAAATAAATGGACCGGGAAAATCGTTTCGGGTTAACCGTATTTTCGTTTAAAAGGAATGTGCGTTTCAACAGTAAGCAGCACTGCAGAATACGAACAAAATCAAAACAAAACAAAACGAAACGAAAAAAAATAAAAGAAAAGAAAAGAAGTAGTGCGTTCTTAACATTAAAATCGCCCACAAGCTATGAGTTTTAATGTTATTTCATTGGGTGAAAGTTTTAAAAAACAAAATATGAGA
>JAWQUT010000258.1:743588-754462 GCA_033807755.1 Ellobium chinense | reverse complement strand
TAAACAATTTTCTAGCACTTTCAAACATTATATGATAATTGAACTACTCATATCGTATAACATCGGCAGCGTTTTGAAAGGAACAAAAGTAAAGAACAGCACACTTCGTCTGTGATCGCATTTTTGTGTCCTTTCGGCATATTAATTTCAAAAGGTTTGATTTGCTTTCTCCGCCAGATGCGGGATGCGAAATTTCTCATAGTTAAAGCTAAGTACTTCTGAGAACTCCGGTGTTAAACTTTGCTAAGTGCATTATAAGTGAAATGGGTTTACGGTTGATACTTAAAACTACATAAGAGATTTCCTATGGCGAAAAGACGGAAGTGTCCGGCGATATATAAAGGCGTACTCAAACTGGGGATAATCCGTTACTATTGTATTGTCTAGTTCCGTTGCTGTTTTAGGCCTATTTTTGCATTTTTTCCAGAAAAATTTCGCTGAGAGGTAGAAGTTAAGGTCTTTCAACAAATTTCCCAGCGTTAGGCTGAACTGTTCCCGTCAACCGATACAACATTATTATGCTGCCCAACGATAGTTTCAACGCTTTGCGCCTGTAGGGGCCTACATTGGTAACCTTTTACAAGCGTATAAAAATTTCGAAAAATGTGATATTGTCGGATGACTCAGATGTTAGAGGCAGTTGAAAGTGAATATATTATCATGCAGCCTTTGAAACTTAGGGGAAGGTTGAGGGTATCGCGTGAGAGAGGAAATGACATCTAACAGCGGAAACCAGCGATCGAAATCTGAGCTTATCTGTTGTTGTTGTTGTTGTTGTTGTTGTTGTTGTTACTGTCAATTTCATTGTCTTCTTGTACCTCTTCTTTGTCATCGTCTTCATCTTCGTCTTTGTTTTCTTGTTCTTCATCTTCTTCTTCCTCTCCATTCTCAGGTGACTTAACAGATTTTGTAAGTGACTTCTCATTTAGCATTTCAAGTAGACGTGGCATCTACACACATTTTCTTTGTCCTTTTGGTGTGTTAAGGGGAAGCATTTCAGATGCATAAAATTATATGCTGGAAAGAAGATGCAGAGCCTCAGGGTAAGCAACTCTCACTTACCATGTTATTTTGTGGTGTACTTTTACCAGTGAAATAGTTTACATTCCCTTCCTCCCCCCCCNNCCAGATGCCCCATATCTTTCCAATGAGCCCCATTTGTCTTCCATAAGTGAAATAGATTTATCACTATTGCATGACTGCACCTCTCAACAACCATTGCGCGTCCCAGCGTTCCCATGCAATTTGCACCGTCAGGCCAGGACCGGTATCTGAGAACTTATGAAACAATCGATTTGCGACGTCAAAACGAATTCTTTTAAAAAAATAAATTTTACCCCTTGTGATGCTACAGTAGAACCATTTCTCACCCTCACACCACTACGGTGGTTTCTATAGTATAATAAAATTTGCATGTCAGCGCCGATCATGTGCAGCGGCGGTCGAATTTTTCAGCCTTTTGTCAGTTGATCGGCCGGTAGACAACAAGTGCAACGGTCATTTTCCGTAACAGTGGTCAGGCAACCAGTAGGAGGCTGGAGGACGCCTCGCGCTACTAGAATTTTGTAGACTAACCATTTCTGAATACATTTTCAAAGGTTTCGTTGTTGAAAGAGCCTTAAAAGTCTAACAAATTGGCTTCACGATTTGCTGTTGCAATGTTCAAGATATTGTAAGTTTTAGGTAATATTTAAAACAAAGACTGCCAAAACTTTGCCAATTATTAACCACTTCCTTTAATGTTTGGTGAACATATCAGGAAGAGGAAGTTATTTATGTAGAATAGTGTGAAGTCGCATGAGCGGGCATTAGCCTGGATATGAGACTGATAAACCGCATCATTATTAGAATAACGTAGTGAGAAACATTATGATATTACCCAGGGCCAGATTAAACTAGTACTGGGCCTGTGGCGCCAGGAACGAATTCAGATTTCAAGGTAAAGTTGTAACTCTGCAGTTGAAAATTACAAATCGCTACTGCCTGTGGCGCCAGGAACAAATTCAGATTTCAAGGTAAAGTTGTAACTGTGCAGTTGAAAATTACAAATCGCTACTGCCTGTGGCGCCAGGAACGAATTCAGATTTCAAGGTAAAGTTGTAACTCTGCAGTTGAAAATTACAAATCACATGCTTAGATACCGTGGCTTTGAGTAACATCAAGTTTGAGAGACATCAGGAGGTCCAGTGGCAGGACCCCATAGTTTTAGAAGACCTTGCAATATCTGTTAACAATAGTTTCTTTGCTTTTTTTTTTTTCACTGGTTTTTTTTTTTGTGTGTGTGTATGAACACAATTCAGCCCGGAAGGCCACTCGCCACCCTCTTGCCTCTTGCAGAATTCAAGATGGCCGCCAAAACGTCTGCGAGTTAGAATGAGGTATTTTCATTTACGCCACGTGATCTAGGGATTGCTAGGATATTTTGATAAATGACGAGCAATCATGTAAACAAACCAACGTGTGAGCAAGAATTCCTAGGTCACGTGATGGAGCTGAAAATACCTAATTAAAATATATAATGCATCATAACTTCTGTTCTAAGTACAGTAGAACGGCGGTTATAGTGTCAAGTAGTATGTTTTCAAGGGTGAGAGATAAAAGCAGCAGAGATGCCCCTCCCCCTTATTGCGTCTCTCATCATCGCCCCTGGAACCCCACGCTCACGAGCGCTAAGTGACGTCTTCCGGACTTAAAGCGGAGAGAAAAGGGAAAGAAGCCATTGTCTATCGTTTGGCCGTTTTTATGAAGTTCACTGACGTCACAGCAGTAATTCTGCATGACCCTAGGGTGTAGAGTTGCTAGCACTTTATTGTATAATATATATATATATGAACTCGCACCAAAAGTTATTGATGTTTGAGAACTGGAACAAGTCAACACCTCCATAGAAACTCAGTTGAATTCTTTATTACCTGAATTCTCATGTAACCGGAGATAACCTTACTGGATGTCAACATTCGGATAATCTCAACGACAGACTGGTTAACCAAAGCTTGGTAAGTTTTCGTTTTCTTATCAAGAAAAGAGGTCACATAATTTACATTTAAAAGGGCAAAGGTTGCATTTAAAAGAAAAAAAATATTAATTCATCTTCGTTCGTATTTGCATCGCAAAGTTGTCATTACAGTGTCTCAAATTTTGTGATGTTTAAAAAAAAATGCAACTAGCTTAACATGTTTATTGTTCAGAGTATTAGCCAAGCTCTCAAGTGTAAACAGAAGTGGTCTAGACTATCAAAATTTGGAAAGTCACTGTACATTGATTTTAATAATTTAATTACAATCTCAAAGATGAATTGCCGTGTGAACCGTTTAGACTTAGTTTACATTCCCTTCCTCCCCCCCCCCCCCCCCCCCCCNCTAAAAATATTGTTTGATAAGGTTTATTATTTTAAATCCAATTTTATCTCATCGTTTGAAAGTATTGTTTTGCTTCTGCTCCGAAAGGGCATGGAGTGTACGCGTGTATATGCGCATGTACACTCGAGTACGCGTGCGTGAGAAAGTTTTCGTGTGTGCAAGTGTGTATATCCAGCAAGTTATTACGTCTAATCGCTACGTTTGGAAATAGTCTATATCTCCTGCTGATCTGTGGGTTGTTACTTTTATTTATGTTTTCTTTTTACATTAGCAGCGTCTTTGACAAGGGTTGCAGTATTTTATTCAAGCGGTCAGTGAGAAAATGAGAGGAAATTTGATTGAGAATCGCTGCCGTTAATTTGTTTCAAATATGGAGCATGAAATATCTTTAGGGATTACATTATCAAATGCTCCATCTTGAATATAATGAAGGAATTAAATCCATTGTGCATTCGTCTTGCAGGTTCTGCTCTGATGTCGTTTGTTTTTGTTTGTTTGTTTGCTTGTTTGTTTCAAATCTTTGCAAAAGATTATTCAAACGTTTGATATTTCTTTACACGCATCCGCGCTTTGTTTTCTTAACCTTGGAGCGCCGAAAATAGTTCGGATATTGATGCAAATCAATTCGTCCGTGCTAAATATTTTTTGGAGATTAGGTGGGTGAGAAATTTTGTTATAGCTATTAGACATCAAACCGGAAATTTGGTTTCCCATCTTCTTTGTATATTTAAAAGCGAAATGAAATCACTCTCCGGGAAGAGTTTGCTGGGGGAGGAGTTCACGAATTTTTTACTAGAGGAAAGATGCAAGTAAAGATTTGCTCGACTTCTTTCACTACTCTCCTCTCTCTTGTTCGCACCTCATAATCTTTACCAACCCGGCTAGCCTGCTGGGACCAAAAAAAAGCATTATTATTATCGTGATCATACCGATGCAACATTTCCTTTCATTCATTTCGTTCTTTCTTTCATTCTCGCGCTTTCTTTGTTTCACTCTCTTCTCTTTATTTTGATGCCATATTTCAGGTTTGGTCCCGGGCTAAGTATTACAGCTCCTTCAGCCCGTTGCTAGTAAAGAGATAATAATAACTTATGAATACTGTACATATAATAATGTATAAAAGAAAAAAATCACAAGCTCAAATTTGTGACATCGACAACGCCGCAAAGAAGCCACAGAGTTCAGTCAAAATTTCACGAAATAGTCTACTAGCAGTTGTGCCTTTTGGGTGTTTGGCGAGTGACTGGATCACAATTTAGAATGAACAATTCAAATGAAGCAACAATAATTTGAAATGATTTCTCCCATTATGTGACCTTTGAACGCCATCGCGTGATTCGATAGCCAGCCTTCGCCAGCCATAATATAGCTAGCCGATTCAAATAACCACGTTCTGTCTTTGACTGGCCAGACGCAAGTGCGCCAACGGGCACACATGGATCTATATACATAATATAGTGTCACACAGATTGATGATGTTTGTAGCGAAACGCCACTTAATAGGCCTGCTAATTTTAGTAGGATGTCCTTTTCACTATCTATTGTTAAAGACCTTCCTACCCATTCGTTGGGTGGGTAAATGCACTAGTTTAGTTCTACATCTGCTTACCATTCTTGAGCTTGGGGAGTCTGGACCCTCTGTACACATTTTGAGTACAGATATGCAGATCTTCAGTAGCTCTACCAATTCGACTGACTGACCACTGACCCTTCCCAACAGCCCTCATCAGCTGTTTGACCAACTCAGCCGATGACAATGCTCTTATCAAATATGGCGTGAACCATTACTATCTGACAATCATTCGGATGGTCGATGGACGGGTAACAGGTAGACCTAAATGCCAACAAATGAATGGAGGATAAAAGTGAGGCAGGTTTAACGATCTTCCGAGCGAGTCGAAAGGCAGTAAGATAATGAAATAGGTTCGGAGAAAGAAAGCCAGTGTGGAGCAGATAATGGAATGAGACATGGAAGAAAAGAATGATGATCTGCCTGATCGATTAAAGCCTTTTCATGAAAGAAAGTGGCTGGTAGTCTGGTAACTGGAACCGGTTTAGACTGAACCGGAATCGGCATGATGTAAAACTTGGCCGGGGAAAAGAGAAGGATGAGAGATGAAGGAGGAAATGAAATAGAATGAAAGAAGGTGATTAAATGGAATGACTTTAGTTTCAAAGACAGTTTACAGTGTGGTCGTTCGGCTTTAACTATGAAAGACACTTTAAGTCCTGGTCCTCACCTCACTCAGGTGTAAATGAGAACCTGGCTTTAGCGCTTGAGGAGATGGAAGAGGGACCAGGGAGCTGGACCGTGGTGTATAGCAGTGACTTTGTTATGGATTTCCTTTGCAATAATGTGTATTTATATATGTATATGTATACTATTCTATATTTATGTGTATTATGAATGAGATCTATGACATCGTATGACATTGTAATACAAATGTACAGAAAACGAGGCTATAAAGTGAGAGAGAGAGAGAGAGAGAGAGAGAGAGAGAGAGAGAGAGAGAGAGTGAGGGAGGGAGCAAGAGGGAGAGAGAAATAGAGGGGAAAATATCTAGATGTGATACCGTGTATGCCTTTGATTGAGGTAACACTCTACAGTTTGGATTTAATAATTATGTTCATACAAATAGGTTATAAATATAATATGTAGTAGTGTCTCTGTGTTCATACGACATTTCAATAACAGAGGCGGCGGGATATGAAGGGTTTGCATGTCTAAGACACACCACCACTCCCTCTGCTCTTCCTCCAATCTAACTTCTTTTTTTTTTTGTTTTTGTTTTTAATATCAAACTCTGATAGAAACTTTTAGCTTAAAAGATAGCCATGGGTTACTTTTATCTCACAAATCAAAGTAGTGTTCGAAGGTATATAGTCTATGGGAAAGTCGGCGGGAGTCCAAAATGTTTCAGATAAAGCGACTGTTAGGATTATTATGTTTCAGTCCAACTGATATTCATTTATATCTAAATTTCAGCACAATTCACGTCTTCCTCGAAAACCAGAACGTACGCTTATTTCTAAATAATCTAAAGCCAAGAGAACTGATATGATATGAAAAACTATCAGTTTTGATAAACTGGGCTGAACTTGATCTTAAGGCTTTTTTCCCTCAGTAAACTGAACTTGATCTAAACTGACCTTAACTGTTAACTTGCCCAACCCTGGTTGGCATGTAATTTCCCTACACACCCACACACCNGGCGGAGGCTTACACAAAGATGAACAAAAAGATGACATTATGAAGATAAGGAATAATAAGGGTTAATGAATAGAAAAAAGGGGATTGAAATATAAAATTATATGGTTCCTTTATTTCGCCATTTTATTTCCAACTAGTGTAAGGTCCATAGTTCAACTTCCAAAACATAACCTATTGTGCTAGAGAGAGAAAGAGCGAGAGAGAGAGAGAGAGAGAGAGAGANGAGAGAGAGAGAGAGAGAGAGAGAGAGAGAGAGAGAGAGAGAGAGAGAGAGAGAGAGGCTCAACGGTGACAACAACACTTTGTCTTTTTAAACGAGGACCTTACAACTAGTGAGGGGCACATTCGAATCCAGTGTGCAATCAAAGGAATCCCGTTGCTCCGTATTCCAATTAGGATTCGAATCCTAAAATTGGTCTGGATTCGACTATTTTTATATTCAGTCAGATTACAAGAAAAAGAGAAAAAAAACAACAAAACTCGATTTACAATAAACCCCAAGATCTATGTCTTTTAAAATTTGGATTTCTGTCGTAACGTACAGGCGTAACCTATAAACTGTATCTAAGATGAAAATACATTCTAAAAGATCCCATGCAATGAAAGGTAGCCCTTTAAGTTTAAGCCATCGGCCTGTCTACAAACTTCTATGTTGGGTACCTGGCACAACCTGTTATACAGCAGTAAATATATCTGTTCAGTGAAATCTATATCCTTTTTTTAGGGGTGGGGGGGGGGAGTTAGGGAAGAGGTCGAAACGTCTGCAAGAAGTGTGATGTGGTGAAAATTATGAGCAAATAAACGAGGACCTGGTCAGTTGCAGTTAAAGCAAAGAAACGCTGAATGACTGTTCGACAACATCGAACATATCAAACATCTAAACACAAATCCATTCCCCTTCCTCCCTCCCCCTCCCCCAGCCAAAACAGCAATCGAAGTTGGTTTGAATTCATCCTATCATAGCAGTGTGTTCGAATCCGGATTTAAATTTGGCAGGATTCGAATCAGCCCAACCCAACTTGTAACTTCCAACGACTAGCCATTGTGACGCATAGTCGGGTCACGCCATTCATAACAATTATGTGTAATTCACTCTTTAACAGTGCCAGCAATTTCCTGTCCCCTTTCCCTTCCTCCCCACGCGAAAACGCGGTCACAAAATGGCTGCCTGTCTGCAGGGTAGGCCGGGAAGACGTAGAATATTTCGGATTCACGTGTCTAACGCTCTTGTTTCATTTTCAGATAATAACCGGTAGTGTCATCTGGTAGAACATTGATGAATACGCTGATCTGAGAATTCACGAATCCGAATACTCAAGGATTGATGAACTCGGATATAATTATTTATTGCATTATTTTCCAATAAAAGGCCTCACAGATCCAAAGAGACGACAAAAAGTGTTTAGACTATATTTTATTGCTAGATCGAGTTGAAGTGGCCATATTTTTGTCTACAAGACGATGTATGACCAGCTCTTAGCGATTTTGATGTCTATTGACTTCTACGCTATCCTTCATTCACTAGTGGACTAAATATCCATCCAGCCAATACAGCTTATGGGTGGAATATTACAGGTTTTGTTGGTAGGTAAATCCGTTATTCTTGGCTTTTAAGAGGAGGAGGTGGGCGCCGACTCCAGGCCCTCTTAATTAATGTATATATATATATATATATATATATATATATATATGCACACACACACACGCACGCACACACGCACACACACACACACACACACACACTCACACACACACACACACACACACACACAAGGATCTAACACAGTGATATAAGGGCATGTGACACCAGGTTAAGAGAAACTGGGACTGAGGCATGTGATACTGACAAACAGCAGGGGCGTGGCAAATGTATATTTAAGGCGGCATGAGGAAACACGGAGGTTATTGTTGGATGTTGTCAAGAAGATCAACTGGAGTTCAGTTTGGGGCATTTTGGGCCACATACTTTATATTAGGGAAATGATTACTTAAGTCTCTGACATGCAAATATGCAGACATTTATTTAAAGGGAAACCAGCAGACTGATCTGCTGGATGCGAAAGCCATGACACTAGCTTCTCTTGTTTACTTCTGCTCCCATTACGAAGTAGAGATCAACACCTTTGCATGCATGAGACCTTGGTCTGGTCAGAGTCCGGACAAAATAACTGGTTAACCGGATATTGGTCAGAAACCGATTATTCGGGTCACGAGTTTAAAATCCGGATCTTTCTACCTCGTTTGTGAGAACCAAAGTATTCGAACCTTGATTTTAACCCGTATTCTGATTCACAACATTAGGCCCGTCTCAGCCTCCTGAGTTCAAAATAGCATATCAATTATCATCCCTGCAGCAAACAGGTGAGTGATCAAATATCAAGCTTTCAAAAACAACGAATCGGGGATAACCGAGAGGTATGTATCAATAGTGTAACTTTATGCCACTTCCGGTTCTTCATAGAAAACCGATTCGTGATGTGAATTAGACTATAGTTAAGTCTATTTGAAAAAAAGCGTTAATAGAACCAGTTTGTCAATTTTTTTTTATACATCTAAGTCATTGTCCAGGCCTAGCATGCGCCTGTTCTCTTCTATGGCACCGAAAAAGTCCCGTAGGACATTAGGGAAAACTAATAACCACACCGTGACCAAAACTCGACGGAGTATGTTTAATTAATGTTCACACTGTCTTGATGGCAGCGCAGGGGTTTTCAGTTGCTGACAATGTAGGGTACCTCATATTTAAGTACATTTTACATTCTTCTTCTTCTTCTTCTTTGTCTTCTTCTTTTTCATCCTTCAAACGTGTAATATCAGGAAGTCAGTGACCTGTATAGTGTTCTGCGCCTTAGGTTTACTGCCGTCCATGCCGTCCCATGCAGTTTCGAATGAAGAACGACTTCAGGTCACTGAATTTCTCTCAGCTGGCCGTAAGCCAGGTTGAGGCAGTGCTGAGGGACATATTCTGCATTTTCTGGTGCAGTTTTACATGTACAAGTCTTCGTTTTCGAAGTTTTAATTTACATTATATAGGTTACACCTGGATATCTGCCATTTTGTCACGGGATTAGTGAGAGAAAAAAAAAACAACAACCAACATACGATGTCCCCACGTTGTCCGTTATTTTGTGAGACATAAATTATCAAGACGGACGATTCCTGCCAGAAGACATAAGATGCTATCTCTCTAGTTCAATCTATAGCCTACTCGACTGGCTTAAATCACAAGTCTTCCGATCTCGTCCATCCCAGTACTTATTTAGATCTTCTCTATTTTCATGAAACGACGCCATGGCGACTCGTCCCCGAAACTTAATTCAGATATTCTTTTATAAAGTTCACGGTTTATTTATTTTTTTTTTTTACAGTTTATTTTTGTTTATTACCTCTATTAATAGAACAAACCGGGGTCAGAGGCCTATCCCCTGTCTATCCTTACAATGAACACTGATACATGAAACCATAATAACGATAAGGGAACGAATTCATATACCGCCTATGAATTTCATTACAAAACCACTTACACCCATGCAGTTGGACATACTGTATCACCATTTTCTTAAGGGCTGAAGTCTGAAGGCGTGAGCGGCTTTAGTTTCTCTTTTTGAAACTCAGACTTTATATTCTTAAGACTAATTCTTCATTGCAAAACTTCATGTAACTGTCAGTTGCTGTTTTGAATTTGCTGTAACTAAAGTTGTGTTGCTTCCCTTGGGCAGAGTTCAAGGGTCAACGTCGCGCAATACTTTATTGTCTAACGTCACTTATCAAGAGAGTGCAGGCCGCTTGGACCCGTATCAGAAAATTCAAAGTTTAAAAATGGGAAGCCCATTCCGCAGAATGGATTTTAGTTTCAGGGATATTTATTCTCCTATGTGCATTGGATAGACAAAGGTCTGAGGCCCATCCTATGCCTGTCCTTAAAATAACAATCGAGAAACTGCGCTTTAATGTGGACATGAATGTACGTGAGGTTTCACCACCCTTCCAATTCTGGTTCTCGGGAGTGAGGAAGGGGTGTTGTTAAGATTGTTTACAATATTATCAAAAGGGACATCAATTTGAGTTCCAACTACCGTTCCAGGCATGGTACTACCAGATTTAATCTTCTGACCTTTACCGGCTTGCGAGTATTGGTCAGTAGTGGAGATGATCACCTAGATTTGTCATGTGTACACAGATGGTTTCTAAATACGCCAATCATAGGCTTTATCATAACAGAGAGAGAGAGAGAGAGAGAGAGAGAGAGAGAGAGAGAGAGAGAGAGAGAGAGAGAGAGAGAGAGAGAGAGAGAGAGAGAGAGA
>JAWQUT010000258.1:675983-731052 GCA_033807755.1 Ellobium chinense | reverse complement strand
GGGGGGGGGGTAGGGGTGGAATCCCATATGCGCTAATAACGGACATTAGGTTGGCCAATAATTTATCAGTTAGTACCGCAAATTTTGACAGATGAAAACTTCATGTTTGTCACTGGTTATTATCGCTGAGCGCCTGTCACATCAAAACACGAAAGTTCACTGGACAAATTTTAGAGCGGCGGTACAAAAAAATTCTCTGGCGTGAACGCGCGATTAGTCCTCACACAAGAATCATCTGAGATTGGGACAGTAATCGGATTGTCCGGATGAAGCTCACTGGGCTATTGCCTCGCCACGAATCAGCAGTCGGACGAGTTCACTGAGGTTATCAATGCTAAACAGCATTGGGGAAAGGGGGTGTGTTAACCCCTCTGTGATAAAGTATAATTGCAGTTTTCTCTCATTACAACCTTATCATCACTATGTAAATTTCATAACGGTTTCGCCCAAGCACATTATCATTGGACAAAACTTTTCCGCGCAATACGTGACTCCTTCTGCGCCGTCTGACTCGTTCTCCCATCCGCAAGCCGACTGTGATTACGGTCAGGATTGCCTTCGCTACGGCACCGTAGACAGAGCGCGAAGCTTCATCCGGATGAAAATCCGGATTGAGAGGACTTTGTAGGACCGGAGAGGATTTCCATCCGGTGTCACAAGAATTTAATCCGTCTCAGCTCTAGCTAACGTCAACTAGGCTCCAATGCGGAAGGCCAGGCGTCACTCAAGTGCTACGCGAACGGGTGGTAAAACATCTACCTGGATCTGTCTATTCCATCTGCGTCAGATGAGTCTAATTAATCATGCTGAGGCAATGGAAAGGCTGAAGACTGCCAGACTCACATAGTCCAACGCTGTTTTTGGTTCTGAATTATCACAACCCTAGTTGAAATTAACCCTTACAACAGTGATCATCGCACGATCTCGTGTGTCTCAGTCCCGAAATATCACAACCCTAGTTGAAATTAACCCTTACAGTGATCATCGCACGATCTCGTGTGTCTCAGTCCCGGGGCTCCCAGTGATCATCGCGTGACATCATATTTTCATTCTTATGTCCCCTGATGATAAATACATTATGTTTGTCACTGGTGGCCACATTAGCCATATTATATCATCATGATAAGGGTTATAGTATGCTATTGTCTGACAGAAGTATCTGGGCTGCTGGAACACAAATGACATCATAATTTTCCCACAAGCCTTTGCCTCTCGGGCAAGGGGAATGACTCCTTAGGAAAGGTCCACATATCGGCCACCGAAAATCTCATTCTTGCATCATGAAGAAACATGTACCCTGAAAACACCATGCTTTTTTTTTTTTTCACGAAATGATTTCCGTGGGCGCTAAAGATATTCTCGGCGAGAAAAGGTAGGCCTACTTGAAAATGGAAAATAATTTTTAAGGTGTACACCTATCTTTAAATGAGATCAGAGGCACTGTTTAGGTTTTCGTGGCAGCCAAGAAATCAGTGTATTTACGGTACCGCCACTGCACAGAAACGTCCTATACCGCTCTAGTCTGTGCATCAAGAGATACGTGGAATGTTGCCAAGTTAGTTAAAAAAGAAACGAAGTGCGATTTCCAAACACCACAGCCCATTGTCAGATACAGACACCATTAATTCAAAATGCAGTCCGGTCCACTCTGTAGATCCCACCTCTATGAAAGTCATATTAAAGGGAAAACAAAAGTTTCTCCCGGAATACTCTCAGTTAACTGAGGAATAAGATTGGCTGGTATGGTATGTTATACTGGCTTTTACCGGCGGATGCATGTTTTACTGCCGGAAGTGAGATTTGATGACGCAATCACAGTCATTATTTTGCTTTAACCGGAAGTGACTTCACTGGCGTTAACTACTGTAATTATGAACGGGCTATTCAGCTTTTACTTGTCTATAAACAGCGTAGAATGTTGATGAATGCCAACCCTATTTTGATTATTATATATCTGTATTTTTCCTTACAGCTCAGACGCCTGATCCATGCCAGAACTGAAAACCTAGCCATAGCACGAGGCAGAGCCAACAACGGCCATTCAGACGAAACGACGTGAGCGAAAAGGAAAAAAAAACAAAACAACTACCTTTGACGGAGAAAATCAGAAAAAAAATGTATCATTATACAAAGGAGAGTGTAACATGCATTTCAGTCAAAAGACAGCTGGTAAATTTTGATTAATATAAGACACTTTTCCCCTACAGTTACAGCTACCGGTATTGAGAATACCGTACCATATTAGAAGAGAAAGTGAAAAGATCACATTTTTCATTCGGTTTTCAAATGAACAAAATAATATTGTTGTAACGTTTTGCAAGGCGAAGAATGTGTATTAGAACCGTTGTCGGTGGTAGGTGATTCAGCGAGGCTTCATTATAATGATAATAAATATTTAGGTACTGAAAATATCACATACTTGTGACTAAAACTTCGGATAAGGACGGGTCATCTGTGTTCTTAAGCTATCTGGACAATGTCCATAGCTATTAGACCCTACAACCTGTATTCTTTAGCTATATGGACTATGTCCATAGCTATTAGACCCTACAACCTGAGTTCTTTAGCTATATGGACTATGACTATAGCTATTTAACCCTACAACCTGTGTTCTTTAGCTATATGGACTATGTCCATAGCTATTAGACCCTACAACCTGAGTTCTTTAGCTATATGGATTATGTCCATAGCTAAAAGACCCTACAGCCACATGCAACAAAATTAGCAAGTCCTCTAAATCATTGAGGAATCCCTGCTGTCTACCCTGCAACTATGGTATATTATTATTCTAAAATTGTTATATAATGTGATGTGGTGGCCCCAATTTCTGAGAAGTTCTGAAAACAATATTTAAAAAAAAATGGTATATTACCTGATGTGGTGACCCAAATTTCTGAGAAGTTCAGATAACAGTATTTCAAAATATGTTATAATACATGATGTGGTGCCACAAATTTCCGAGAAGTTCTGAAAAATAATCTTTTAGAAATGTTATATTGCATGATGCAGTAGCCCCTATTTCTGAAAGAGAATATTCAAAAAATGTTACATTACATGATGTGGTGGCCCCAATTTCTAAGAAGTTCTGAAAAACAATATTCTAAAAATGTTACATTACATGATGTGGTGGTTCCAAATTTCCGAGAAGTTCCAAACAAAAATCTGAGTGTCCACCATGATCTCGCCCCCAACATACAAATATCTGAATTCGTGTAAATTCGTTGTGGCCGTCACTTCAGGCTTCAACCTGTAATAATAATGGCCTTTTACCTTTCAAGACAGGGTAATCAAGCATGTATATATGCGAAACTGAAAAAGTGCGAAGATATCTCTTCAAAGTTACTTTTGCTTTAGGCTAGCCTCAGTAAAACTGCTCAGAACATAGAGGCACTCTCTCAACTCATTCAGGGATGGGGACTTACTTGAACAACAGCAGCAAAGAAGTAAAAAACTTTGAACTTTCTCTTTCGTAATGGCAAAAGCTGGTAACAAAGCATGGAAGTTTTTACACACTCTGCCATTATTCTTTAGATTACTCAAATGAGAAATCAACAAACTTTATGAATTTTTACAATTCCTGTAGCATTACACAGGTATTTCATGTACTGTGAATTTTTTATAAGAAACCATGGTGTGGTAGTCCCATTTTCCTCGTAAACATCCCTTTATATTTAGCTTTCCCTCTTCTGATGCAAAACAAACAAACATCTGAGAGTCTATACAGTAAAAGTATATACTTTTATGATGATTATACACTTTAATAGTGTGTGGCACTTCTGGCCATCTCTTCTGTCATAATGGATTTATACAGAAGAATGTGATGGAGACAAAAAAAAAAAAATTTAAAAATCAACAATACGATAATAACAACACCTGATGGAGACAAACAAACAAACAAACAAACAAATACCTGATAATAACCATACCTGATTCAGAGTAAGATAGTGTCACTGTGCCCTGAGCAGGTAATAATTTTGTGACTAGGTCAAGCTAAGTAGGAAATGAAATTGTATTTGAAATAAATTACATGCACACTAGAGGTCTAGAAATACTCATTTCAGGATTCCTGCAGGCAATTACTGAGCCTTTTCCCCGATTGTTCTCCAAGAGAATTCATTTCCAGAATACTATAAACACAATAAATCACAGTTAAAGCACTCATAATAATGAGAGAACAAGATGAACAAGATTTTCTAATGGTATGATTTTGTTTGGATTTTCTATTATTCCATGAATTTTCATAATCTATTTCAAATTCTAAGAATGTAAAAAGTTTTGCACAGACTTTGAAGACCACATGCGGTGACACTGTAACAAAACCAAGGCTAGGTTGTTGTAACTTATACAAACAGCTTTCGATAACAGTAACATCTTTTGTCCTGACTTTGAGAGGCCCAGGCCACCAACTGTATTGGCTACAAATGTTTTAATGTAAAACTTATTCCCCTGGCAAATAGTGGAGCTCAAATTTTCAGTTTAGTTTGTCTAAAAGCATTTACAGTTGGTTACAAACTTGCAAAATATGTGAGACCCAACAGCATTACTTCATCTTTTGTAAACTTGTTATTATTTTGGCACCATGGTGTTTCTCTGTCTTCTTCTTCAAGTAAATGTCACTTTCTATGTATCTTTCACTCTTCTACAAACAGTTAATTTTATGTAGACTAACGTGTTTACTGTTTCTCTTCATGTTTAGTATGGTCAGTATTATTTTTATGTTGTATGATGACAGAAAGATGCTATAGGTAAAATGCTTCCAGATGATAGCTCTGAAGTGCCCAAAAATCATGTTATTTTTCTATGAAATAAAACATAAAGGAAACAAGTAACACATCTATTACCTATATATTTGCCATGCAACGACAAAACACCATACAGTCATTATTTGTGATTATGGATATACATTGTTTTGTCATTGCACAGCAGATTTATTTAATAATATATTGGCATGTGTTTATGCTTACCAGGGCTGCATAGCAGTGTATACTTTTTAGAGAAAACTGGTAGTGGTAGCTTTTAACTGTGTAAATCCAGGCATTTAAAAAACTACAAGTACCTATTATCTTCATGGCCACTTTCTTTTTCATGCCAGGACGCAACACCTCCTTTTTTTCTCTTCTGGGGTTGCTTTAGGTTGCATCACTTCACTGGCAACTACTTGACATTTCGTCTGTCAAGGTAAAACCACCTTAGTATTGTATCTGGGCTAAACTTCTAACAAACTAATACATATCCAATTAAACTTTTTTGGCTGGCTCCAGCTTCATTCTTTCAAGCTGGATGGCCCACTTGGACAAAGAAGCAAACCGCCTGGTAAGGCAGGGCATTCGAACAACATAGACAACATGAGCAACTTCATGCCAAGAAATCAGCACAGTCATTAAAACCATCTGGCAAAAGGTAATAGAGAGAGCAACATGATGAAAACCAGTTTCCGAAAGACCCTCTCCGTTGACTTCCATGAAGTGGGAAGAGAACCATCTCCAGATTGAAGAAGAGCTCTGCATCCTCAAGGCCCACCTACATGGGAGAGGTCAGAATGCCCCTGCTGCCAGGAGCTCGACATTTGTGGACTGGTTCTTTGCTTCCAGGAACATCACTGAAACTTTATATAAAAAAAAGTAAAGCAGCCTATTCTTCAAAATTGTGGGTACTTATGGAAAACTAGTGATAAATTTGTAAATAGATATACTGAAATTGCATAGTTCTAGTAGTTAAATTACTGTCGTGATGAACTAGTTTTTAATAATTCCACTAAATGTGCGAGAAAAAGTAATTTTTTATAGTCCTGGTACCTTCTATGCTATTACCGAAGCAAAAAGTAACAAGATAAGCAAAAGGTCATCACTTCAGAGACTCATTAAACAGGAAAGAAATGGCATTTCTAAGCAAAATCACACACAATATCATTGATATATTTCTGTCGAATAAAAACACCAGTCGTTTTCCTTGTTGTGCATGCTATAAAAACTAAATTGTTTTTTTTGAATAAAGTAACTGTTGTATTTCTATCACTATTGTGATGCTCTTTGTGTTCAGTGGTATATTGATGTGCTCTCATTCGTGACTGCATTTTCTGTGCTTTCTATCTCTGAAGAGAAACTGCTGTGCTGGTAGGCCTATAGTCAACTCCATGTGTCAATGGTTGTACGAGTCAATCTCCTTTTCACCCAATATTTATTCACGGAACAAGATCCACTGTTTATATATTTCTTTATACAAAACAGCTGGTTACAGTGATGTCGAGTCAAGCAATGGGCCTGTTGTGTCGATCTCATTTTCCAGCCCCAAAAATATCAGGGCAATGTGAAACCAACAGTATGAGTTGATGTTTTATGTGCAAGATTTTTGATATTGTTCACCTTATACTGTACATTGATATCTCTATAAGTTCTTAGATTACTCCATTAGAAATACTGCATGTAAAGGCCAGCACACATGGCATATTCAGTACATGCAAGGTGAAACAACAGGAATAACAACAAACTGAAACAAATCCACTACATCTTTTATCAACATCAAATTAAGGGTGTAGTTGGGATTCTCTATAATTACAGACAGAAAACTTTTTACTATTGGCCTTTTCCCTCCCCCACCTAGAAATCGCGGTTGCAGATTATTGTAATGTAAACTTTTTGAGGCCTTGTTGCAATTTTCCCAAAATTTAGGCATTTTTTTTTCAAATTTGTTGCAAATTTTGCTGATTTTGGCCAAACAAAGGACTTTTTCTGCCACTGTCGCTAATCGCTACATTGGGCAAATGTGTTCCATTTCTACAGCTTTGCAGTGCTATGATAGAAAACAATGTGGTCGTGTGGTAAATATAATGAAATAATGACGCTATTTTTTGCAATTATTTGTGCACATTTTACTTTTGCATGCAAATTTTGCAATTCTTGGTGCAAATTTTGGGGGTCTGAAATGCAATTTTCTGCAGGGACAGACAAATATAGTCTAACACATCTATAATGGGCACAATGAATCTAAATTATTTCCAGTATGCGAACATGGTAAGTAGCAAAATCTTGCTGTTTCAACAGTATGGAGTTGGTGAGTAACCAAGGGCACCCACAAAGGGTACAAATATGTACAGTGTACATGATGTAGTATAGACTAGAGTACACACAAAATTGCACAGGTTTGTAGTATACAGCAAGATTCTTACACATATAAACAAGAGGAGGTGTAACTCTATTGCAGTAAATTTGCCACTTCAATATCTGCCAGTTATGATGTAGATGTTGGCAAAAACTGGTTAGCATTAGTGGTGCATGTTCATTTAACAGGAACCTGTTTGTACCAGGCATATTGTCAGTGCAGCTTGTCTCTCCCCATTAATAAAATGGACTATTCATAACGGGACTCGATGGGACTGAAATCTGGCTCTCATGGCACAACTGCCAAAGTCTTGCACACATTTCTACATTCATAAGCAGGTGGTTTGACGGCCAAATTTTGAAAGTTTCCGCCACTTTACCTATTGTAACATGCTCAAAGGTTCTTATACGTGAACACCCGTGGGTATAAATTGACTTGCCTTTGGCAAAGGTAAGAACACAAACAAAAGTAATGTTCAAAGCAAGTAATTGTGGAAGAATAGTAACAAAGATCAAAACAAATGAAAGTTTATTATTAGTTTTTAATAATCATTTAGATTAATATTTTCTCTCTATTCAATTTCTTGAACTCTTCATTCAACATATGCTTAAAAAATAACTTGAAAGTCCTACAGCCAAAATACAATTGCCCACACAAAACTTCAACAATCATTGGTCAACATCATAGTAAACCCAAACACTTGTCCTCAGTCCTGTCTTAATTCTTCTAAGTTGGCTGATTTCATGCTAAACTTGAACACCAACACAGATACCAGAACAAATCCAGCTGAATTCATGGGTTTCTTTTAGATCCAATCCTACCTTACACTCCTTTCAGATCTAATCCCATCTTGCACTTTTCAGTGTTTTTTCCCCAACTTCAAAAACAAAAAAAAAAATGCGCATAGTGACCAACATTCTATTCCATAGATTCTTAACACAAGTAGTGCTAGCTGACCGCGCGCTATGCAGCTCGCTGCTTGTGTGACTTAGTTTTACCAATGTTATAGCGGATAGGCGCATACTGCCTGACGGTTAGGACCCGTTGCAAGGGTACACGGCTGCATAAATACGATCGCCGCAGGTAGAGGTTGGTTGAGCGATATATACTATTGCCGCACTGAACGGTAGCGAGCGCACGATATTATATATACTATCACCGCATCACGAGGGTTAATGAGGAAATGAAGGGGTGAAGTAGAAGACTATTTTTCCACACAAAGATGGATATTCAAGTGTCAAAGACTTTTGAAGGCCACTGTTTGATGGTGTAAAGTGTATTCAAGGCTGATGATCACACAGTGAAAGACTATGGTAACTCAAATTTCACTGTCCCAGCATGTTTTCTTCATGGATTCCTGATCCCACCTCGTACATCTCCTTAGTGTGTTGTTCCAGAGTTGAGGCCGGTTCATTTCATGTATTTCTCGAAATTCAGCGAAGTTGAAAATCAGAACACTTGAATCCAGGAAGAGTTTCTGTTATTTGTGTGTAACTGCAAATCTTTGGCACACCAATTTGTACTTTGACTTCACTTTACATAAAAGTAATAATATAACAACTAAAGCAGTTTTTATGTCTCATTTCTAGTCTATTGCTCACTCATGTGACTTCACATTGTTATTACCTCAACAGGCCAAATCACTTTTGAACTTTCTAAACTCCCTCAGAAGCACACAGTGCCGCTGCCATATTCAGGAGTTGATCATTAGCATTCAGACAGTTTCTTCCACTGCCTATAGCCAGAAAACTAATATTAACTTCAAGCACTGAAAAAATGATAAAACCTAACTTTATTTGCCCTGTAGGAAATTAATTTTACAATGCAACACAATGTCTCTGTAATTAATTTCATTTATGATATATACAGCAGCAAATATAATACATAATAATGTAACATTATTAATATATAAATAAAACACATTACAAATTCACTGCTAGTCTCCACAGTGCAGTTCCCTGGTCCTTCCTGATTTGAAAGCTGGGAATTCATCTGAATCAAGTTGAGAAGTGATAGTGAAGGTTTCAGGCACCTATTGATAGGCTAAATCACTGAGTGTGTTTAATCCTATTGATCCGCTAAGATATATAATCCCCTCTTTTTGGGAGCTCTGCCAGCCAATGTCAGGGTATAGAAATATGTAAATAAACACCTATGATCTAGATAAAGCATCCAATTTTACAGTTTTAGGTACAATTTGAGCCTCGTAATTGTAAAAATAAAGTGGGTTAGGGCTATGTATCAGCATGCGGTCAACACCTGTGTAATGAAAAATTGACGACTAAATCAGAAGCCTGGGTGACTATTTTTGAAATAGATTTGTGACAAATTTTGGGTGCTGACCCCCGTTTTTCTTTTCCTTAAAAGATTGACAAAAGAAATACTTTAGCCTCCATGGGAAAAAAATTCTGAAATCGCAGTAGAATTTGTAGAACAACACATTTTGTTTATGGGGTCGAAAAAAAGAAAAACAACGAAACAACAATAGGTGCCAGTAACCTGAAGTATCTTTCCCAAGGACATCACACCCGTAAACTGCCTGGCTTGTAAGTCAAACCTATAATTTTAAATACAGATTTAACAGTCTTTAGTTTCTAAAAAACAACTCATAAACTGCCTCGACTTAAGAAAGGATACATATGCTTCTAACAATGGTCATTAAGTTCCATGTGGGACCTTGGACTCAATGGTGGCAGATTAATAAATCTTAAAGTACACATATGGTCAAGTATTATGTCAACTGTACAATGTCAATCTAACAATTTGCAGTAAACTCACATATTCCACATTTATGATACAATGGATATGTCAAGATGTTCAGTATAACTTAATACATCTCTGTAAGACCATAGACAGCAACGTAAACAACACCAAAAGTAAATGTTAATATAACAGAAAGAAAAAAAACTAAACAGCTGAGCTCAAATTTGCAGGCTTATCACTGGACTGGCCTAAACTTTGTCCACAAAAAGTCAGGGGCTGACACTTTCTCAACAACCACAGAATTCAATGCGTTTATTTGTGTGAACAATATATGTGAACTGGTGATCTTCTGAATCCCTTTTCATATGCGATGTATACTCCAACACATTTATTATGAAAATACTTATGTATAAGTAGAGTGATATTATGAAATGATTTTCTTATATGCTTTATTATGCATATTACAAAACGTGACCAGCGTTCTTATGAAATAATATGCTTCTTTCAAAGCAATTTTAAATCTCTATCTCATGTTTTTCTGGTTAAACCATAGTCACTCTCATTTGCAATAAATCAGTCTCTATTTAAAGGATCCCCACCACAACATTCCTCAAGAAAAGACCAGACAGAGGCCTGTCATTCATTAATAACCAATAGCAGTGTGATCATTCATGCTGGGTGGGTGACCCTTATTTCTCATTAAGGAAGACCTGAAGTATGCTTCACATGAATGCTTTACAGCATTCTGTGAATTTCATAATAATCATGTTCAAGTGTATTGTCAATGAACTGTGACACTGGATGCACAGATCTGATCTGTGATTCTTGTATGCACACCATCATTTCACATGATCTTATCTGAAGGCCTGAAGTAAGCATAAACAAACTGCCTATAGATTCAGAAATATTCACCGAGGAAAAAATAGACACGGTCTAATCCTAACAGTTCAGGATTATTCATACCTTTATAAAGTATGAAGCCAACATAGCTTCAGTCAAGTCATATGTCATATCGATGCTGTTTTTACTTTCCTTCAGTCACAGGCAGCAAACTGAGAATGTATTTTGTACCATACATCCTAATTTTGGTAAAATGGTGAGAAGTGAAGCCCGAACTGGTTGATTTGTGGAATCCATTATACATTGAATATCATTGTTTACTGCGACACACTGTCTGTATATAGCACTGCATTTGGAGGAGTACTTGTCTCAGGGCCAGTCAAAATGAGGCTTATACTGCTAGACTTAAAGAAAAAAACCCAAGATATATCCAGGTCAGTGTGTGATCACATCTTTCTCATGCCAAAGTTTGTTGGTTACTAAAACTAAAAGCACGGTCATTTGTGCACAAGAAAATATTCATTTTATGGATAAATGGTAAGTACAGTGGAACCCGCTTAAGCGGGACGGCTCCGTTCCCGACGAATCGTCCCCCTTAAGCGGGCGTCCCGCTTAGGCAGACTATCCATTATTAAGTGATTTCTTAGCTAGTTTGTGCGTTTCATTCAAGTTAAGGGATATCATTACTTGTTGCTAGTGAAGTGTGACAACGGAGTCAGATTTAAATTTATCTGTACTGTTTAAAACATACTTATTGCAGCCTAATTGCATTTTCAGTAGACTTGCAGAGCATATTATTAATCATTCTTTGCGGGGAACGGAATTTTTGGTTGGTTTCAAAGAAGCACCTAAGCCTTCTCGCCACTCTCCTTTGAAAATTAAAAAAACAATTTCTTTTAAAGACCGAGACATGTCTACATCAGAGGGAGAGAAATAATACATGTTAAAATAAAACTGGAGAGAATATAAAAGGTCTAACATCTCTGAAGTCGAGATGTTCGCCGGCCCCCCATTCAAGTGATCAAAAATAATATGGGATCAAATTTACATGATCGTAAACACCGGCAAAGATAAGTGTCACATTTCGCGCTCCACATCTGGCCAGAGCGCGACGCGAGCGGCGTGTGTCAAAAAGCTTGTACGCAACACGAATGATGGTCATGCTTATGTGAACGACACCCTGGTTGAGTGTTGTGCAACAGCGCAGGTAAGGCTCGTAATGTCAATCACTACCTAAGCTGAAGAAAGGATAAAATGTGGCTGACAGGGAGCGGGGCTTACTTAATCTTGATCCGTTGATGCTTGCGCGGGTTAAATGGCCAGCGGCTAGGATGTCCGCTCTGATTCGTCCATGCGTGCGCCGAAGGGTCAACTGCCTGACAGAAGGCTATGGGGAGGTAGTGTCAATCACTTCTCACGTTCTCATGTAACGTAAGGGGTGCAATCAGGGCCGTCGGTACAAGCTTGCTTGTAGCTCTCAGGTTTTCAGCTGATTGGCACAGGTAAACAAGCACTGAGACATAGTACGATAGTGACAATTTGCAGCATTCCTGTCAGAAACAGCGTGTATATTACGGAGATCTGGCTCCAAGTTGTCTCGCTTAAGCGGGTTGCCGTCCCGCTCACATGTATAGATTTAAATAGCAAAAATTCCGATGCCCAGGCATTCGTCTCACTTAAGCGGGTGTCCCGCTTACGCGTGTCTCGCTTAAGCGGGTTCCACTGTACTTACAGATAAATTTTGAGATTTTGTGAGGTTACTTATACTGTACAACTTAAATGCAGCAAACTATTCTTTAGTCTTGATTTTTCTAAGACTTTTTATGTCCAAATGTGTCCACCCACTATTTCAAACCAAAACATTTTGAGCCACAATAATGCTAGCTAATGTTTTCTTTTCTTCTCCTGGTTAAAAGTACACACAAAAAGCTATTGCATGGCATGTCATATGATCTCAGTATAGTGAAAAATTATTAAGTCTTATTTTGACTGGGTGTGAGACAATTTGTCTTCCGAACTAAACAGTAACAGATGCTGAAAAGATTTCCTCGTCCATTTCATCACTTTTTCTTGAAGAAAGACGAGATGGAGGTCTGCTTGCCTTTCTGAGGTGACACAACAGATTTCTTGGCGCCCTGAAAAAAATGTCATCTAGATCAAGTTCTGGCCAGATAATGATTCTGTTTGCGAACAAGCAAAGCTTACAGCAAAATATTGTTTTAAAGTTTTAAAATGAAAATATGCTATACTTAAACATAGGCATGACATGATGTATTAAAATTCTAAGAATCTTCAATGTCTTATTGTCATGCAAGAACAAAACACTGCATAATCAAATAACGATTATTGCAATGCAGAATACTTGTTCCATCACATTTCATACTATTGGATTTAAAAGGTCCCAACACAACACTAAACTGCCTGATTTCCACAACTTGCTACAATATATGAATGCATAATGGACTTGCATATCGCAGTACTAAAAACTTCTTAATTGTGGGTTCTTGTATATTGTTTTGCAACCATCTGCCATGAAGACATTAACTCAATGGAAATGGTAAACCTGAGTCTTCAGCTGGGGTTACTGAAGAATGCACAACAGTTCATAAAAATTTTCACAAGAATCAGCATTGCAATATTTAGAGTCAGTGATGTTAAAAAAAAAAAATCAAATTACCGTTTTTGCCTTGGGTTCTGTGTTCTGCTTGGATGGACTTTTATGTTCTTGTTTTATGGCAGTATTGTTGGCTTTACTTTTCTCTGGTTCCGTAACTGCTGCAATCTCAACATCTGAATCATCTGAATCACTAATCCACTCACTCTCCTTCTTGGTCACTGAAAAATAAGAGTGATTTTAACATTTTAATTATAGCCTAAGCACCAATTGTTTTAGATTCTACATATCGTGTCAAGGGGCACGATTCTATTAAAACCAAAACAGACATCATAAAAAAGAGTACAGCATTATTATCTTTCACTATATTCATTGTTATGAAACTAAAGATGCACCGCTGGTGAAGCAGTAAAACTTGGAAGAGGGTGATGGTCGGGTGAGCTGGCAGATAAAGATTAATATATGATGAACAGAATAGCTTGATCACTCTGTAAAAATGCCTTTGAGTCAGTCACCATCAGCAGCCTTCAATCATAACTATTTGTGAATTACTGTCTGACAAGGACCCAAAAAAGAACTGACTGAGGCAGTTGTGAGGGTTCTGACACAACACTTCACTAAATAATCATTTACTTCATCAAACTGTTCAAAACTGTGACTCAATGTTTTTGTATTTTAAAAATACAACAAGACATCCAACTTTAGTCACGGTCATGAAATAGGTCTCTTGATTTGTTATCAAAGCATGTCTGTTATGACCTTTGTAACAGAATGTATCTCAAAACATAAATAAAATAGAAACATTTTTAGCTATGCTATAAATTTTTCATCAAAAGTATATCAGGCTGAAATAGTGTTTTAAAATTCTCACGTATTTCACTGTAATGAGTTTCAAGAAGTTTTGCATTTGATGGAAAAAGATTCCTAGACTCACCCAAGAAGCCATCCTCATCCATGAACTGTTTGGTGACCACCTTCATTGTCCGTTTCCTCTTCTTCCCTACTCCATTTGTACTCTTCTCTGGTACTTCCTCTTTCTCAACCACAGGTTCTGGACTTTCTTCTTCCTTAACTTTTGTACTGTTATAACCATTTTCATTGTTCTCCTCACTGACGGAAGTTATACAGACTGGGCTTTCTCTGTCTTCTTCAGAATCTTCTGCACGTAACCCTGTATGAGCAATTTTGAATTTTTAAGACATATCAAAGTTTGTAGCCATAAGAATGCTCAGCATCCCATCACATCTAACTTTGTGACACATCAAGCAAGAGAAGAAAACTTCAACGCAGGAAAATTATATTCACACACTAAAATATATAAAAATACTTTCCAAAAACTTCAACTTAGAGAATGTGATGATTAAATGACTTCCAGGATCTGAATATGTGATGAATGTGGCATCTCTGGTAGTAATTACAAAAGTAAGTGCAGAATAACTTCCTGATTCATATCTTCAAGCTCTGGGAAGTTATGGAAAAGCCTAAAAATTCACCATTATATTGATGATATGTGAATAAAAATGGTGGTGTCAGTGTGCTCTTGTAGGGAAACTATCCTCTACTTTTTTGAGGTTTCTGACAGGAAAAAGA
This sequence comes from Ellobium chinense, assembly GCA_033807755.1. Taxonomy (NCBI): domain Eukaryota; kingdom Metazoa; phylum Mollusca; class Gastropoda; order Ellobiida; family Ellobiidae; genus Ellobium; species Ellobium chinense. The sequence continues at coordinate 716,207 of JAWQUT010000258.1, read as the reverse complement.
GATGGCAAAATCTAGATTCCATTTCCTCCGTTTTTCACAGAAGAAAACATGACTAATGAACTTGAGTCAGTGAGTTCTGGTTCCCCCGATGACCAATTTTTTTTTTAAATTCTGGTATTTAAAACTATTCAGGATTCCTGCAGGTAACTACCAAGTCCCTGATTGTTCTTCAAGAGATTTCATTTCCAGAATATCATAAACACAATAAATTAAAGTTAAAGCACTCATAATAATGAGGGAACAATATGAACAACAGATTTTCTATGGTAAGATTTTACTCTGAATTTTCTATTATGCCATGAGTTTTCATAATGTATTTCAAATTCTAAGAATTGTAAAAGATTTGCAGAAACCTTAACGGCCACATGTTGTAACACTGTAACAACATTAAAGCTAGTGGGAAAGATGGAATTCGTGGCCTATACCCTGCTGGGGATGAAAGGCATTGATGATGGTGATGATGTAAATAATACATGAAAACACAGCAAACAGTTTTTGATAACAGTGACATCTTTTGTCCTGACTTTGAGTGGTCCAGGCCACAAAACTGCATTGGCTACAAATATTTTAATATACATCTTATTCCCCTATCAATGTTGTGGAGCTCAAATTTTCTATGTTTACTTTGTCTAAAAGCATTTACAGCTGGTTACAGATTGCGATTACCATTTGCTTCCCCCTGAAGACAAATTGCTTAAAAGTTTTGTTATATGTTTAATTTAAAGCCCAGACCACAATACCTGAGATATGAGCAAACATCTATAAATACAACTGAAAAGATGGCATTACAATGTCTTATCTTTCACTCTCAACATTTTATCTACATTGAGTAAGTGAACATTCACATCCTCCCTCCAATACTATTATTTCTTTTTCTCTATCTGAAGTAGCAAAAACTAGCTACAACTGCATCAGCTGACTTTTTTAAATTTTCAATTAATATTTTTACATAAACTTACAGTGATTTAAGGTTCTGTGGTAATCTTTTTTAAGTATGCTTGATCTCATCAATACTTTCTTCTGACATACTTCTTTCTACATTTAAGAGAAATCATTCAACTCACTTTCCTCTTCCTCCTCAATGGCATTATTATCGTCATCACTACTGTCAAAGGGATCAGGGTCGATAATTCTCCGCCGGCGTTTTCTGTCAGGTTCATTGTCTGTAGGCATTAAGTTGTAAGTTTGAATATAAAAAATGACAAAAACAATCAAGAAATGTTCAAACTGTTGCCTATTTTTCTGGGCACTCTCCTGAAATATTTGCCTGCAAATTGAGGCAGACTAAATTGTATCAACAAATTATGGCAGACTAGCTGTTTGAAAATACTGTTGCCCATCTCATCAACGGATGTGCAACATTTGTTAGTTTCTCGGGGGAGCTTTTTTAAATGAGATTCAGAACTGATAACATATGGCCAACCGAAATTAGTACAGCTTTTGATATGTCACACTGGAAAGTAGTCTCCACTCAAAACATCCTGAATATTGCATATGCCCTTTTGTGGGATCAATGGCGATATATCCATGAACTGTGGCATAATAACCAATGGAATATTTATCAAATGAATTACCACAACAATAAGCTTATTCCAGTTGGACAAAAAAAAACCAAACCCCAAGACAAACACATCAAAGACATGATCTGAAGTAGCCTGACACATGATATAGCAATCTCATAAACATAGTAATTTTTCTGTGGATTTGACAAATAAAGCAAAAGAAACAAAGCAACATTTTTGCAATCTAGTCGCTTTAACCTGTTACAGAAATTCATCAATTCACTGACTCCAAAAGCCTTCTTTGACGTCACTTATACTTGCAGCTTTAAAACGACTATAATCCTTAATAAACATGTATCAAGACAACAACAATACCTGGATCCTTCTCTTTCTTGCTCCTTGCTGTCTGCCTGCAATTGCAAAATAATAAGTAACCATTATATCTTTAGATCAGTTTACACCAAAAAGGCTTCTCCTGGAAGTCATATCTGGAACAATTTGAAAGATAAACTTTCACTAAGAAAAATAATCATCATGCATATTATATATAATACTGTCTTGCATTTTCCCATATGAGAAAGGATGGCAGACAATGGCTGAAAAGGGAGGCAAATAAAGAAAAAAAAAATATGGAAATGGGCCCGTAAGTCCACTGAAATAATCCGTTATTTCTTTGACCCTTCGCTGGGATTGTGCACCATATGTGATTTTTCTTCAGGCAAATGTTTTTTGCATACTCTAAACAAGCCAGTTTACTCCCTAGAATGAGCACTGCATGCAGCTACTTGCCTACAAGACAGTAAGCATGTGCAGCAAAAAGTTAAATAAAAAAAGTCTACAAACTCTTAACAGTACTAATGAGAATGGTAAACACTTGGTCACATTAAAAACTCTAAGGAAAACTTACTTTCTCGTTTCTTCTGTTTTATCAGATGGTTGAGTTCCATTGTTCAGCTTCACATTTTCTGTTGCCTTTTTCTTGCTATCAGCACCAGAGCCAAAAAATGCCAACATTCCACTTTTTTTATCTGTTGACTTAGCCTGGAATAAAACACAAGAAAATTGATGCATGTTAAAGAGCAAAAGGAAAGAGAAAAATATTCTCAAAAGGACAGTGTTAGCAACAAATCTCCTTACCTCAAACCAAATCACTTGCTTGAGATTTTGTGCTCCCCCCCCCCNCCAATGTGTTCAGGCTAAATTCTGTTCTCTAAAGTGTGTGCAAAACCGATCCCACAATATCTAGCAAGAAGTATAGCTAAAGGACTCAACCTTGTTAAGAAGTAGTTTAAAGTTTGAAAACATTTTCATAAGCCTGACTGCCAACGTTATGCGTATTTGTGGTTTGAGGAAAAAAAAGACATTCATGCACAACAGGTTTTGAGCCACTTCTTAAGCAAGAGCATCAAACATGTTTATCTTTGTATAAGTGTAAACTGCCTATTGCTTATTCCATATGGGTGGGGGCAGTCATCAGGTATACAGGAGCAAGTTACACCTCTGACACATCATCAATTAATTAATACTCAATTCATTAACAGATTAAAGCATCAATAAATTTAATTACCTTGCTACTCTGACCCGTATCTGCTTTCTCATTAGATTTTTTTGTTGCTGCATTTGTATTGCTGTCTCCTGCCCCTCTCTTCCCTGCTGCCGCAAACATGCTTGCAATGCTGCCTTTAGGTTCTGCTTTTTTGTTGGTAGTTGCTTTGCTTGTGGACGGTGTGGTAGTGTTGGTGGTGCTTGATGCCACTGGAGTTGACTCTGCTCTTCCATTTTTCTCCGCCTGAAGTAAAACAATGCAGTAGCTAAGGAGGGGGGTAGGGATTACCCTTTTCCCAGAAGCTGTAATGCAGATAACAGAGCTGTGCAGAGCTAACAAGACACCCTGATGTAAAATAAAATAACTGTATGTCTACATAGAAAATCAAGAAAAGCCCACCATGGATATGTATAAAAATATCTAGTGAGGTGTGTAAAATCTTGTGTCAATTAAGAGATCTTATCACAAATGACATTTATCCTAAGATCATCACTCGTAATGGAGCAAAATGCATCACTCAGCACTCTGGCGTGCAATTTTGCATAGAAATTCCAAGGCATTTATGGTGATAAATTGCACACCATGTTATCTGCATCACAACCTCTGGAAAAGAGTAGCGTCTGTCCTTAAATACACTGCCTTGGCAGGATGCAAAGCAAAATCTCATAAAAGCGCAAAACACACTACAGATAGTACAAGAAGTCATCCCCCAGGCAAATTAGTGGAAAATGATGACAGATTTGCATTTATTAGTGTTGTTTTGTGGGGGAAAATAATCAAAGAGGAAAGACTGAAGCATCTTAGTCATCAGACATATTTGCGGTGTGTTAGACATACTTGTCTGAAGTTACAGATTTACTTATGATTTACTTTACCACTAAGCTTGTGGAACATGGCCAAGTGATCCTACAGAATTATGGAGTTTAGGCATCCATCAACCACCTGTATTTACAGCATGGACCCATCTGGCACAGGAGGAATTGTTTACAAGTACGGATGTCAACTGAACATGTCAAGCTTTTCTGAATGGCATAAGATCTTATAAGCCTCTAGACTGCGAAATTCTTTATTTTTTTTTTTTAAAATGAAACATACTCCAGAACTTCCTACATCTGCACAAAGAAGCATCAATCCCCACAGCATTCAAGCATGACCGTGTCAAAAACATACCTTAACATCTGAAACTTCAGCTGGGGCTGCCTTCCTTCTCGGTTTTGTTGCTTTCACAATTGAAGGACACTTAATGCTGCTGAGACTGTGAAAGAAACAAAAAACCAGGATATAAGTGCATTCTCTCATTCAAGAGGAAAAAAGAAACTTTAAGGACAATCCAGAAGGACAGTTGAATCTGGTCTGGTAATCACCTATATATTGTCCTATCAGCTGAGGTGACTTAACTTTCAGGGACAAACATTTATTTTCCCTATTTAAATCTACATCACATGTATGAATATGTAAAGACATTATCAATCAATGCAACATGTGCTTAGAACTACATGCATGTCAAACTGAAAATTAAAGGGCACAAAAAAAAATAAAAATTCAACAGGCCATACAGCAGCCCCAAGTCAGCAACTACGTTACTTTTAATATAGAGAGCCCAGCAAGAAATGTTTTTATTAACTTCTCTACCAGCAAGCCAAATCTATATTAGGTGTAAAGGACTGCTTTTATAATGAATGCATGGTTGCTCTATATAAGACAGATTGTATTTGTACCAAGTCCAACTCAGTAGAAGTAATCAAAACAAGTTTTCAGTTCACTGATCCTCATAGTCTATATACAGCTGTATCAATTCCAAAACTTTCGAAGGCAGTTTTATTTCAATTCCCAGATTTCCAAGCTTAAAATCAAATTCCAAGACAATCTGGAATTTCAGGACTGTGTAAAAACCATGTCTGCCTTACTTCCAAATAACACCTTTATACATGTATCAGCAATTCAGTATAACAGGAGCTCCATACCAAGGATACATTTACGATGTTTTATTTTCATGTAATCTGATCTTGACAAGCAAAAGCATCATCCCAAGTATTGCCTGAATAGTTAATGTCATGGGATATATAATAAAGAAAGGAAAGCAGGGATGGCAGAAGTTGGTGGAAAAAATTTCAAACACTATAGTCTACATATGGGTTTCTGTTTGATATGGAAGTTACACGTCATTTTTTTCTTCGTCTAGATGTAGACTTATTGAATGTAACAAAGTTTTTTTTGCATGCCTAATTTTCTGATTTCCAAATATTTTTGGCACTCTCCATTCCTAGAGAGGTGGTAATTTCTAATTAAACACTTGCAAATAAAAATGTTCAAAGTGTATGTTGGTCAAATTTGGCATTTGAGATGAGATGAATCAAATAACATACTCTTCAGATGTGGTTGTCTTGTATTGATTCACCTGTACTAATTTGTTTTAAAGATATGATGCAACTTCAGCCAGGTCAGAGACAATGCAGGTCAGTTGTCTAGCATTCCCCCAATCAGGTGCTGGGCACAACTGAAGTATGTCATTTTGTGCTCGTTGACAGAAGTACTCACCTTGAGCTTTTGTCTAGGTTGTCCCTGATGATATCAAAATCTGTCATGTACAGTGAAGTATAATCCTGTAAAGAAAAACATGATACATGTAGTTTGGTCATGAAGACACGTGATAACTGATAGTACCATTTTAAAAATATTTGTTCTGGAGAGAAAAGGCAACATATTTACAATCTGCTTTCTCTTTTTCTGGGTATCATCCATTGACAGATAGGTTAAGATTCCCAGCAACAGCCTTAAGGCAAGATTGTGAATTGCTTTATTCTGGAATGCTCTCAGTTCTCTTTATGCATTATAAACTGACATCCAATCAAGTCTGTAAAAGCACTGTGTCAACACACACACACACAATATGTCCAAGAACAGCAACAATAAAAACACAAGTAGTGCACTGTGTTCCCTACTAGTCATAGCTCTCTGACAAGTTCTGACAATCACTCAGAAGGGTTTTCCTGGGTCATATCTAAAAGTGAATTAAAAACCAACTGAAAAGTGGGAATGGAGACAAGGCAAGTCTTTAAAAAAATGAAAAAAATATGTCCATTTATTGAAAGAGAGCATGTTGTTTAATAAAGTATGCTCCTCTAAAATGTAAAGAGATTTGCACCAGGCATTAAAAATTCAAAGTGTACCAATAGAAGTCATAATAATCAAGCCTTGTCTCTTCAACGCATAGGATTTAAAAACTGCCTTTGGTTTAAATGTCACACATCTCTACTTTCTGTACAAAAACAAAGTTTGTGTATTCGCAATTTTCCTTTCAAGAGAAATAGTCTTATCTACCCACACTCCTCCCTTCACCAGCCAAGGTTCATATAACTAATGAAGATATCAGAGCTGGTGGTACACACCTTGAGTTTGGCCTTCTGAACACTGTATATGTGACAGCTGGTCACTACTGACAGGGACTTCTTTATAGCATCAAGATCTGATTCTGGAACCACAACACACTTGTGCTCCTGAGAGGTGGAATAAGATGAACAACATGAATCTGCTGGCAAAGCAAGACACTGTTATGCAGCAGTGCAAGAAAATCTGATTATTGAAAATTAAAAACATCTGTCTCACAATAGAATGCCCAGTCTATGTCTAATATTAAATATACTGGCTCTAGTAAGTCATTTTAGACATGTTTTTTTTTTTAAAAAAAGAAGGTTTCTTCATTGTAAAAGAAGTATAGTATCTCGGTCAATGAATTAGCAACAATTGACGTTAGCGGTCTATTAATGTATTTAAAATGTATCTAATTCTGGTGTTTTATTTTAATTCTTGGAGTTGTCAAACTTAAGAGTTATGTAAAGACTTTCTTTGGCACCTTAAACTTCACAAGTGTGCCTTCCAAACATATTTTTTTTATGCACCGTCTTCAGTTAGCCATATCCTTTGTGCCTAAACCTCTCTCTACACTATTTTTCCAAAATTGCCGTGAATGGTATATATATACTTATATATGAATTAATCTCTCCTCTCCTTCTCTCAAAGTTTGCACTACTTCTTTCAATACATATGCCTTGTCATGGTCTTCCTTGTAGAAGGTTTCTCTTTGGAATGGAATACACGAAGTACAACACACCTTTTCTCCAGACTTCGACTTGCCAAGACCAGCTACAAAGTATGTGACATTAATGTCATCATTCCCTCCTTTGTTCCTTTGGTGCTCGACAAATGTGTACAATGCCCTGATTGGAAATAAATTAACAAATGATAATTTTCAGAGTTATCTAATAAAATTTATGATCATAAATAATAAAAAAATAAAAAATGAACCTTTACTTGGAACTGATTGACTTCATTTTCTTCAGCTTCATTACAGTATTTTTCAAGAAATAGAATTTTCTCTACAATACTCATTGGATAATTGCGATTTATTCTGGATAATTGCAATTTGAAACTTCTCAGTCCAAGACTCAAAATGCAAAGATCAGTGATGGCCTGATTAAAGTTGACAAATAAATATTTCGAGCACATCACCGAAACTGCACAACGCAATGGAGACAGGATTGATGGTTGGTAGAAGAGATCAAAACTGTTGACTAACAGCACTGTTAAAGTTGAGCCAAGTTCCCTCCATATGTTTCATGTTAGTAGATGGACAGTCAAGTTGTGTTCTTTACTTCAGTGGCATTACAGCTTTATGCAGCCAATTTGAATAAGATGGACCGGTAAGATTTGGGAGATCTATTCATCATTATACGGCAGTGCCACACAGATAGACATGGGAGAACATAAGATTTAGCAGGGAAAAGGCTACCTCCTCCCTTGCCCCCCACAAGAAATATTCTAACATAATAGCACTAGATTTAATTGCAACTCTTTCCATGTTCCCAAAAGGTGGAATTGTACATGTTATGGCATCTCACCTTTTAGCAGCATTGATATTTAAATTCAACATCAGACTCAGCCATCGACAGGTGACCTGAAAATGGATAGGATGATCAAATCTCCTGGTATGATCACAAGGGGACAATTAGAGCAGAACTTATCTACTGTCACATCTGCTAAGGAGATTTTTTTGTCCTTTGCGGATGACAACAACTCTCAGTATAAGATCACTGTTTCTCCAAGTCTTATGAGCAGGGGGGTGAGAGTTCCCTCTCGTCATAAATTTAATTTGGATGGGTTATTTGTATAAATTTAGATGGAGATTTTATTGGTCTCGAACTGTTTTCTGTTTCTGAGCCGAAAATAAAGGGGGATCAGCAGAGTGTATTAATGTCTGGAATGTCTATACTCAACCCTTTAGAATGCAGTGATTTTAAGTAATATGACCTTCTGCTGAAAAGCTTTCCTAGCAACAGTTAACAGGAATGGGGGAAATCGAACAATTGTTTAATTGATAGGATTTGCAGTACTTTAACCTGCTCTTTTTAATGCTCATGCTGAAAATAAACAGATATGACCAAAAATCTCAGAAAAGTTATGGTCACTATGAAACATAAAGCCATGTATTCAAGAGACTGAAAGAGAGTCTAGACTAAAACAAATAGACTTGATGAAGTATTAAAGTTTCGGCTATGTCGAAGGACAGCACCGCAACTTCATTTAGACTAGACACAAGTCATGGACTAGAGACGTCTAGATCTAGTCTAGATTGATATTTTGACTAAATCTGTGCTGTTGACAGTTGTTAGAGAAAGCCAGTTTCATTCTTCCTTCTGCTGAAAACATCCTAAACTGTTTATGAAGCTGGCACATGTGCAGTGATATTGTATGTTAATAATCTATTGCAAGGTTCCTTTCACTTGTCCAGTGCACACAACGTGTGCCTTGGAGCGATATAATTCAAGACACAGTTGCGTTGTCATGAACGCTTTCTCTTGTGAGAGAACACTACAACCCTTCCTCTAAACCAAACCCAACCTCACCATAAAAAAGTCCCATAAATTTGTTTTACAGATTAACATACGAAAAATACACATGCACGACACATACTATCTTATTCTCATCGTTGACATATTCTTCAATATTCTCCTGCACCAAAGATAAAGACTGATCAACGTCCGTCGCCATCTTCTAATACATCAGCGATATTTTCGTTTCGCGCTAGGTTATGTATAAAATATGAACTCGGAAACATTTTCTGCTGTTTTCTAAGAAATATTTTGTATAAACTTTCTTAATTTTATGATTCATTGATGTAGGTCAGTGAAAAATAGTGTACTTTTCAAGTCTGTCTTTATGTGGAATTTATACGGGTGGTGATCGCAGAGGCACTTGGTTTGCAGTGCATGTTATCCTGTTCCAACATTTTAGTGTTTCACGAAAACAATATGGATGACAACTGAGACATTATCTTCACTGCATCACTATACGACACGCAATTTGCCATACTCTAAGACCATTAGATAAAAATGTCCGCGGACGATGGTGTCATAGGAACGAACGATGATGCTACATCGTGCAAACGATATGCTGTCGATAGAGGGTATTGGAACGACCCGTATATACCACTCTTGATCAGCAAATCCTCATCGAGGAGGGCACCAGAAATCAGCCGTGGTTACTATGCAAGAGTCACATCTATCCACAGATTAGTGGAGAAATTCTTGAGGGTAGGCCTAGGCAGAATTCTCCTTCACGGACTTTATTGTATTGCTTTATATCTGTGCACAGGGGATAGTTCCTGGCATTTCCAAGTCATGAGACCTCATCACAGGAATAGTGGTGAGACAGCTAAGACCTGAGTCTCAGTGGCCTGAGTGCATAGGCCTACTAATATTATGATACTTTTTATACACTACAGTCATTCATTTTCATGACGGTTGGCACTGATATTTTGATGATTAGACAAGATCTAATCTAATAATAAAAACTCAACAAGCACTGCAAGAGTGCATGCCTTTGTCATGGGACCAATATGTGGGAATGATGTGTGGATGGAGGAGGGAGGAGGGGAGTGTGGCTGGAGTTAGGCCTAGACTAGTTGCAATACTAATCTAGGTCTAGAATTATTCATTAACAAGTTCTGCATTAGCCATTTTGCATTAGGGTACAATATAAGGGGAAGCAGCCAAAAAAAGTGTCAGACAGCATTGTTTTTAGATGATAGTGTAAACAGCTGTGACAGGTTATTTTTATTTTGCATTTTGTAGGGGATTTGCAAATGCTGTCATCACCTTTGATTGATGCAATATATACCATGAACCCGCCTAATCTCCAAGTGCCAGATCACTGGTGGACAAGAGGAGGGAAAATTGCTATGGCAACGCTGATCTTTTTCTTCTTTCTCTAGTGCATTAAACTTCTCATGTTATCAAAGACTCCCTGAAACTCATTATTGGGTTAATTGTAAACTTTTACTAAGAATAAAATGTACCTTTGATGGGTATTTTCATTTCCAACGGGTAAACCAAGGTTTTGGGTAAAGTGCTGTTATGTTAAGTGAGTTCTACTGTGTATGTTGTTTTAATCTGATGAGTGATGTGCACCAGAGAGTAACCATAAAAGCCTCACTAGGCTTTAATCCTTCCCTAAAGTTTCATGCAAATTATTAGCTTTTTGAGATGTGTTAAGAGGGACATAGGCAAATGGCAGGCTAACCAGTATTGTTTATTAACTTGGTAGATATTTATTAATTACATTCTGTTTCAATTTAGATTGTAGTAATCACTGTTCTGCATAATTTTCTGCTGCCTTCATAACTGTGAAACATGATTTAAGTTGAGTTATGTTTCATTCCACAGTTAACAAAGTGCAACTGTCAGATCGTCAACCTTGGTGCTGGATTTGACACAATGTTCTGGAAATTTTATGATGCAGGCCTTGTCCCCAAGTGCTATGTTGAGGTTGACTTTGAGCAAGTCACAACCAGAAAATGCCAGTTTATTAAATCTAGAAAACAGTTGTTGGAACCGTTATCAGGAGAAGGTAAGTGCAAATGACAAAGAAGGTTATTGAAATCTGTGTTGTTTGTTTTGGATGGTCATTTGCTTCTCTCAGTCTTGGATCTCTGATAACAAACACACCCATCCTTTGGCCTAAATATTTAATGGTTTGTTATCAGAAGTTTTGTTATCTAGAGTGCCTTAATAAAAAGCAATTAGGCCAGGGTTTGCTTAATAGGGAATTATGTTAAGCATTGTTAATGTCAACAGAGTTCCACTTTGTTAACTTTGTATGAAAGCCCCAATGTCCACTGACTTAGCTGTAATCTTTCCGAGTGAGGGCATTTTGTATGTCCTGGTAGATGTCAGAATTTTAGAGCTCTGTCTCTGGTGTATAGAAGTTACTACTCATTATGAGTAATAAGAGTTTGAAATTTTTTTTGTCTGAGAATTCTAGAACAGAATCCTGGTAAAATCAGTCAGCAGAAAGATAAAAAACAACCTACATCTAATCTTCTTTTTCTTGTACATATGTCCACTTTGCTTTCTTTGCAGATAGTGAGATTATGATCAGTAAATCTGAACTTCACTCGGCAAACTACCACTTGGTCTCAGCCAACTTGCAGAATCTTGGGCAGTTAGAAGCAAAGCTTACAGCATCAGGATTAGACCGAGCACTGCCAACGCTCTTCCTTGCAGAATGTGTTCTTGTCTATATTGAAATGGAGAGTACAGATAAGATTGTTAAATGGATAGCAGACAGCTTCCCAACTGCGTTTTTCATCAATTATGAGCAGGTGAATGTTGTGTCTTTGTGGTTTCAAGTGTTATTCTATCAGGCTTGTAAGTCACGTTGTAGGAACAGGCAAGGAGCATGATTTTTTTGATGAATTCAAAATTCATCCCAAATAAAATAAGATAAATTAGTGAAGCCTAAGCAATAATATTCCAATGATTATATTATAATGGAAAGGGAAAACAAGGTCATATGCTTTTGCTATTCTTAGCATCTGTAATGTTAATTATTTTCATGATTATAGCATTATTATGTGTCAGTGACATCAGTATAGTACTGCTCCTTGTATGAACAGTATTACAGTCAACTCTGCTTAGTCACAATCTGGATAATCTCATCCTTTGTTAAACTGCAATATTTCTCATATCTCAAAATAATATCTTTATAAAACTCTCTTGATAATCACAACTTTTTTAAAATCAGAACTTGTTGTGCGCTCTTGAGGGGTTGCAGTTAATCAGAATTGTAGGAGATAATCTCAGTAGAATAACTTTTGCAGAATAAGACTGTCTGTCTGTCCTTGTCACTTTGAACAAAAGCCTGTATTATTTTATGATCCATTTAGGTCAACATGAGTGATGCTTTTGGTCATGTGATGATTGAGAATTTAAAGGCTCGTGACTGCATACTCAGTGGAGTTGCAGCTTGTACCAGCCTTGAGACACAGATGAACAGGTAATGGTAAGGGATTACAGTTTTACAGGAGATTCAAAACATCCTTGTGTTGTGCCTCATTTTATCAATTAATCAATGGCTTTTTCCTCAAGAAAACAAAAAAAAGGATATCTTGCCCTAAGGGACTGTAAGTAAATCCAATCAGTGGCACACACAGATGGCTATCTCAGGGACTGTAAAAGCTACGATAGAATCCAGTGGAAAGAAGGAGAACAGTAAGCTCTATACAAAGGTGCCAGAAAGTGAATTTGAAGTAATTTGTCACATACAGTCTTTTTCCGTACAATGGCAGTTCTGTTCCATCTCTCACCTGTCAGTATATCAGTACCAAATCATCCCTGGTGTGGCATAAGGATGTAAGTGCTATCCGTCTGTATGTACCATCAATGTTAGACTTGTCACAAGTGCAGGTGGTCACTTGTCAGTATAATTATAGAGGGAAAGTCTGCACCTGAGGCAAGCATCACATCAGTGATATAGCATAAAAATGAATTGTGCTTATCACCCTGTACCAGGCCAGTGATGAAGTGCCCTATATAGATCTTACTGATGTGATTCTTTGTAAGCAAGCAGAATGCAAAAGTGCCACAAACTCCTTTTGAAACACTGCTGTGTAGTTTCAGATCGGGTGGGATAGGGAGGAGAACAGTAGGTTCATGTCACTAAAACTCTGCCTTGTAAAGACAAAACACTGTAATAATCATGTAACTAAATAACAATTATAAGTGCTTTTGTCGTGGCATGTTAGAGCTATTGATTTGAGGTTTTCACATGCTGTCATTATAGATTCTTGAACCATGGCTGGACTGGTGGTGATGCTCTGGACATGTGCACTGTCTACAGGTGTCTGCCACAGGCGGATTTACAGAGGTAGGAGAACTCATTTTCCAAATTTCGGTTTTGCTTTAGTTTCATAAGAAGGATGTCTGTCATTTCTACTAAATGGTTATCATGGGTTTGGAGGTGATTCTTTACAGTTATGTTTCTATTGCACTGATTTTCATTTTTAAGATGTCTGGTGCTGTGGACATAATGATGTTCCCGAACTTTGAAGTAGATTCTTTATTTCATATTTTATTACCCTAATGACTTCAAATTTGTGTATCTCAGTCATTTTTGGATGATTTGATTTAGAGGGAGGTCTGATCCTTTCCCAGAAGTTTAATTTAGATGGCATGATGTGCAATTATTTCCATCCCATGCAGTTTCTATGCAAAACTACACACCAAAGTGCTGAATGATGTATTTTCCACCCTTAACGGTGATGATCTTATGACATCTGTCACTTGCGATAGTACCACTTTGTTGGACAGCTGATTTCATCCGTGTCTCTTTGATACCTTATACAGAATTGTATGTGGGATTTCGTGGGTGTTTTATCTGGACACAAAGTTACTTTATTTTAAATAAAAAAACACGATATCATTTCCTCATAATCCTGCATCAAGACAGAAAGGTTAGAAAAGCCCTCATGCAATCATGCTTAACAGTATCCATGAGATGGGGATGAAATCTGATGTAGTTTTCCCGAGTTCATCACTCTTTGAGAAGGATAATGCACCATTCAGCAAAACATCCACAATCTAAAATCTGTGCTGTTCTTGATGTGGGTTTCAGAATGGAACGATTGGAGTTACTGGATGAGAGGGAACTCCTAGACCAGCTACTGTCACACTACTGTCTTGTGTGGGCATACAAGGACACTCAAGATATTGGTCTTCATACCATCAGTCTTTCGTGACAGCGCACCTGTTGAGAACTTGCTGCTGTATGGTTTCTGTGTGGTCACATTCGTGACAAGAGCTAAGAAGTCAACCATAGTGGAGACTGAGAATTCAGACTTTGTTCTTTGTTCTGCATGGAACTGCATGATTTGCGTGGTTGACAGATACTGTAGCCACTGAATCTTGTGGATATTAAACTGCCATAAGCTCGTAATACTTGCTTGTGAAAAGCCTTGTATGCTAACACATGTTACATACACCTGAATTCAAGTCAAGGTTGTGTAAACCATTTAAGTGTGGAAGTGGAAGTGCAATGTAAACTTTTATAACTTAATCAAACATGAAAGATCCGAAGAATGAAAGAAATGTTCATTTGTCAAGCTTACCAGAAGAGACTAGGTTTTTTAGGGGATGTAGGAATAATCTTGATTAGGCAGATGTCATCCCAGTTTTATAAAGGCATTTTAATTTGAACAAATTTTTTTTTCCAGGAATGCACGGGATATTAATTCTATTGCATAGAACATTAACTTCCTTGCATGGGATATAGGCCTACACTTTAGTGCATGGGGCGTCTTGATCTAGCATGTCCTGACTGTATCGGTTCCACTGCCCTTGGTCAACATTGTTGACGAAGAGTGGTTGAAAGGTTTAGAATAGGGAGTTGTATTTGCACATGGCACACCATTCTTTTCACAAAATCACTTTGAGTATGTGTGAATCTAGGGGATTGTCAGCTGCTTGGCTTTATTTACAAACTTTATAGAACTCCTGTCCCAAGAACTCCTGTTCCAATTCCATCAGCATAGGTCCTTTGGAGAGACTCATGATATTGTTCTTAAATCATGCATAGACTTAAATCTTAAATATACCTACGCTGCCTGACCCTGGCATGGCATACATTTGTCTGACATCCCTCATGGTTTATATCCTGGGACTATCCCATCGAGTGCTTGGTTAACAGTTTTGAGTAAAATTGGAAAAGAGAAAGCACACATGAGAGAATTCACAGACAATGATAATATCTAGCGACCATTCCAAAATTGCTTTCTCTTCCTTAATCATGCCCCTAACCCTAAACCAAGCACTAGGTGGGGGAATCTTGTGAAATTTTGCCAGCTTTTAGGGTTCAACTTGTGTTCAGTGCCATGTGCAAAACCGGAGCCCTCTATTAAAAGGGAAGTTGCATGATTACTTAACAGTAAGAGACCTGACAAATGGGTCAAGTATTCCTCATTTTGATTGCTAAACCACATTAGCAGTGGCTGTTTCTAAGAGAAACCACAAAACCCCCTCTTCGTAATTTGTATTTTAACATAATACATGTATTTATGCATGAATTTGTGCCATCATTTATACCATGTAAAGGTAAGATAGCTTTATTTTGAACTAACATTCTTTGTGCCCAGGAGTGACTAGCAAGTACAGCTTGAAGTATGTAGCTAATCAGTATTTGCCTTTTCTACCCACAGTATATGTGTAAACTCTGTTTAGTCACATCTTCTACTTAATCATTAACCCATTACACCCCACCGCGCCCGAAACCGCCCGCGATTTTTAGACCCCCGGACACCCTAGCCCGCCCGAAAGCCCGCCCGTGTTCTCGCCGGTAGGTGTCGCTAGGCGAGACTTCCGTTACAAGAAATAGTTTCTATAAAAGTTCTACTTCCTGTTGATACCGAAACGAAGTAAATCGACCGATAAACACGAGTTCTATGCTTGTTTGACTACGAGATGGCATTTGCTACACTTCAAGGGTGGCTTGATGAGATGAGACAGGATACACATGATGATTCAGGGAGGGAGTGAAAGCAATGAATCTGACATTGATAATGAGATAGTAGTTGATGATAACGACTCAGACAATGATCCAGATACCGACAATGCCAGTCTAGATCTAGATCCAAGCACCAAGTGATGAACAATGTCAATGAGTAGCAAACTCGCACATTTCTTGGTTTTGTTGCATTTTTGTGTGCAATAATATACATTAAAGCATGCTATGTTGTATATTTTCTGAAAGTTTGTCCATTTTTCTCTTCATTTTGTATTTTTTCATTTAAAAAAAATGAAGTTAACATATAAAAATAATTTTTTGAAATATCCATATAGATAAGACTTACGGAGTTATGCCCCATTGCTTAGGAAAATGGGGACAGCTTCCTGTTTGAGGTCTTAGGGTGTAATGGGTTAAGTAATCCCTAAAGTTCTCAGATATTGTCTTGTTTTGTTTTTAAAAATTACTAGATATTTGCGACATGCTTTAGAAGCCACTGGCCTTCAGCTGACTTTCACTGTTTATGGATCATTGCTTGGACCCCAATAAACGCCATGCTGGTCTAAATTGAAATATTTAGGCCTTTGGATAGCCAGTTGTGGCATGCGTATATTGTCAGAACCTCGGACCTCAAGCTTCAGTGGTTTTGTGATGTAATAACTGCAGTATGTTTCTTAATATAATTCACCAATAGAGTTCAGGCACTTTAGAAAATTGAAAAAGGCACTGCTCTCTCCTGACATGAGCCATTATTGGACTTGAGCATCAAGCTTGGTCACTGACGAACAGCTAAAACTTTTGTTTTTTAAGTTTTATTGTAGTGAAGTAAGTTCTAACTGAACTGACTGAACTTTGTTATACCTTACACATCGTTCACCAGTAGAGCTTTCTTCTAAAGATTCACTTTGCTAAGTGCAGTTTTTCAAATATGAGACAAGTGTTTCGCTCCTTCTATAAAATTTGAAGTTTTGGCATTTATTGGGGTATTACATCCAAGCAACGAGATGTAAAGTGTGGAAAAGCTGAGGCCTTCGCAGTGTTTTCTCCAGTTCATGGGAGTAGGGGAGACATTCCCCCCCGCCCCTCCCCCATGTCATACATTTNNNGGGGGGGGGGGGGGGGGGAGATTTGTAAAGTTTTAGAGGAATTTTAGCTTTTTCTCAAGTAATGCAAACATTGGTGTGCAGCAATGAATTTTTAAGGGGATTTTGAAATTTAAGAGGTGGATCATGTGGTTCGGAGAAAACACTGCCTTTGTTTAGCAACTACAAATTAAGAAAAAAAAAAGTTCTCCTTAAAGCACCCAAAGAATGGTGGGTTTCATCCACTGCCTTCTTGTCCATAAGACCATACGTTAAGAACTAAATAATATTTTGTTGATTATTTATCCACAATTTTATTAACAGATAGATTAAGGTAATGAAAAGTACTGTTTCTTTGTGATGTGATTTGCCAGCATTTTTGTGTTATCTTAAAATTCTGGAGAATAAATCCATTTATTCTTGTGTAACTCTACCATTTCTTATGCACAGATATGATAGCAGCTGATGACAAAAATTTTTGAATACCATGATTAACTTCTAGTTTTAGATCACTGTTTAAAACTCATATTGCTTCATCATTCCTTATGGCTGTGTTCTGAAAATTTTTGACATTCTGCTATTCCTGTTGGTAGAAAATATTACAGTTAGATACAATTGTTCATAAGAGTGTTGAGATAATTTTCATAAATTAATGAGTTTTGGGTTATGGCCATAGTTTGATAATGAACCTGTTTTGTTTTGATCATGACATATTGGCTCAAACATTATTATACTCCATTCATCTTCTTGAGCAATGGCTCACATAGGTTTCAGTGATTTCTCATTAGTAGTGGACTGTCCTTTGTGAGCCCTTGTATGGATATCTGTTAATTATTTTTCCATGTTTGCATCTTTCTTTCCCCTGGGCATAAACTTTATTCTGCTTAGCAATAGAATTGACTGTATATTGGCTTCAGTATTATAAATGAAACTTTTTCACTGCATGTTAGAGTGTCTGATGTAAAATGTATAGATGCCTTTATGCCTTGCCCCATAGGCTACTGTGATATTTGGTTATTTACTATCTGATAGAATGTAGACTATTCAGAGACATAAATCTTTTCATCAGAGTACACCAGTATACAGTTTTTTATCCCAAAATCCCATACAAGGTATTTTTTTAGGCAGAGAGAATGAACACAAATGGACGGTGATGCAAAGGGATGCACTGTCTGTAATTCTCACGACACTGAATATACAGTCAAATATCAATTTACCACCCCCTGCCAGAAAACCCACCTTGTAATTTGTATACCACCAACATTTTGCTTCTGGATAGATCAGATTCAGAACAGTGATTAAGAACTTCCTTACCATCATCCAACATCATGTCTTTCTCCTTCATTGTAAAACTGAACTCCATTGTGCAGCTAGTGGGTGTGTAAACTAAAGCATTTGGCCCTATATTTTTTTTTTGTTGCTTGACAGCAGCTCATTAACATTGATATGCTAGTCTAGATCTAGTTTGACTTAGATTTAAACAAGAGTACTGTAATTTATCCTTGAAGCTGACATTTGACTGTGGTGAGTGTATGCTTTTAGGCCTAAACAAACAATTGGCAGAAGATATTGCCAGTAAGGTAAGGATGTCCTTGTATGTCATACATAGTGGAGGGGATAAGTGGGAATCCATTTGGGTTAGGCTTATTTGAAATCAAATGGTCAAATGCAGCATTGAGTGCAGTGGCAAGCCTACAGAGGCTAGGTGACCGAGCCTTCCCTTACACTTAAATCCTAGGCCCTAATGAACACTAATTTCTCTCCCTACCTCTTCCCAGCCTGTGTCTCGCATCATTTCCTATCGCATTGATATGCCACTAATCCTTGCGATCATAAAATACTTAATGATATGGACTTGGAATTTCTTCAGTCTTCAAATTTTTTAAATGACCAAATTAAATTGGGCATTTCATGGTTTAAAGCAACAAATTTACCTTGGGTTGTTGAAACCTGTTTTAGCATTTACATCCTAACAATGCCAGCTTTGGGAATGCCCCAGTATAATGGAAGTTTGACTGTAATAGATTTGCCATAAGTCATAATTTTGCCTCATTGTCTTGCATGTGTTGCCAGTATCATTATTTTTTAAATGTTATTTCCAAAGCTGTTCTTTGAATATTGGTTCCTTGGGGACAGTATGTTGATAGGAATCAGGACGGGCTGATGGTGGTAGTACTAGTAACTGACTTTTCTCAAGGCCATGTCAAAGTGCCTCAATCAGTCTTGAGAGGAAAGGGAAAAAATATTTTTGTCCTTGAATTTCCCTGAAAATCTGAGTTACGAGGTGATAATGCAAATCATGTTCTTTGCTGGAGCCAAAGGGATCCATTTTTTTATATTTCTCAGTGATGTGAGTTTTATGCTTCAATTTTTATTGCATGGTAATGTATCATTGAATAAAGAATTTCAGGTTTTATGATTGTGGAAGTTGTCAGTTGTCTATCTTAAGCCTTTGCTCGTGTTTTTTTTAATGCATGGAGGGCAATATCCTCAGACTTTCCCACCTTGTGCTACAGCTAACCCTGAACCTAGCACTCCTTGGAAGAGCCCTGGGATATAGCTAGAATTGGTAAGAGAATTGTCTTTAACCCTTTTTTTTTAATATGTGTACACTACATAACACTGTTATTTCCCTTGCCACCACGCATTGAGAATACAATTGCTTGTTGATCTTTTGCTTGCTTGAAAATAAAATTTTGTTGGGTTTTATTTATTTATCTGGTTATTTTCCTTACAGAGAGACATTAAGAGTGTTGCTGATGTCAGTATTACTGTTAGCGTTAGGTACCCTTATCTGTGTTGCCACTCTGGTCATGTGCTTTTCCTCTAAAGCGAGAGTGATATTTCTCCTGCATTTTCCTCCACACAGTGTGGAAGTAAATTCAATGGAAACAATCCTGCAATTTTTACTGTTCAAAAAGCAAATAAGTTATTTTTTCCACTTTACCCTACATTTCACAATTTTTTCCAACAACTTATGAACACCAATGTTCTGCTATATAGGAGAAAATGGCTTTCCATAATGTCATTTTACTCTACCCTAGGGGAAAATCCCTACAAGTGGCAATGCTGAACAGTTTATGAAAATGATGTCTTTGTGTCAAGTGGAGCTTCTCTTTTTAAACAAAAAGCACGGAGGGAAGGGTTAAGACTGTACATGTATTATGCTGTGGTATGTGTGGGTAGCGAGTGACAGGTCCACAATATATGAGACAGACAGACTAACTCAGCATTCCCCTCTCTTTTATTTTCCACCTGCTAAGCCATTCATAACACGATATTAGCAGGCTTTGTTACACTTGCGAGCAAAGAGGCTGTGAGTATAGGATGGTTTTCATGATAACAGTAATAAATCTTACTGAAACAAGCGCAGAGATTGTCCCACAATTCTGCAATACAAAGTTTAACCAGATAGCTGTGCAAGGCAATTGATTTCATCCATATGAAATAATAAAGAACTAGGTCTAGACATCAACACAAGTTTCTTTTGGTAGAAAACTGATATCATATTAGTTCATTTCTCGCGGACTCCACTGTATTCTGTTTAGGATAGACATGCAAAAAAATATTATTAGTTTCATTAGTGCCTGTAAATTGAATCGGCAAGTCAACTGATGGTAGTAAGATATTTTTCTCTTACGTTTCATCTCTCCCGAAATATGAATTGCCTTTCACCAGACTTTTTCAACTTATCATGACTCTAAACTGCCCACTATCAAAGTATTATAATAAAATTATATCCATTGTCATAATACAGCATACAGTATTTTGGACACAGAGAGATTTAGATTAGATATCCACAATCATGTTGTTTTACAAAAAGATTGCATTGTCCCTCACTGATCTGACACCCAAGTATCTGCACTGATGGATTGACCTACAGCTTAATGCATAATTGACTACATAAGATAATTCAGGGTCAAATACAATACATTTACAGTAAATCTCTGTTAACACGGCGTTATCTATGTAAGGGAACCTCTTTTTGTAGTAAACCAACAACTGGAGATTGCTCCATTTCTGAAGTGTCTGTGGTGTTCAAAAAACAGTGGATGCTGTATTTCTGAAGTGTATAAGGTAAAATAATACAGTCGACTCTGCTTGATGGCAGTGTGGATAATTTATTTTCCATGTAATTGCAACATTTCACACTGATCAAAATGATAT
This sequence comes from Ellobium chinense, assembly GCA_033807755.1. Taxonomy (NCBI): domain Eukaryota; kingdom Metazoa; phylum Mollusca; class Gastropoda; order Ellobiida; family Ellobiidae; genus Ellobium; species Ellobium chinense. Next base: position 695,076 of record JAWQUT010000258.1, on the reverse strand, counting down.
ATTTTTATATTAAAGTCATTGGATAATTGCATTATCTTTTAATTGCAAATTTTCCCATGCTCCCAAGAAGTTGTTACCAAGCAGAGTGGACTGCATTATGGTCTGCCACCCTTGATGTTCAGATTTTCTTACAACAGAGACTGCTGATGTGAAGTTCTCTTTAAGCAGACCTGTAAAAAAATATGCCAAGTTCTAGTCAAATGATTTTTTTTCTACTCTGAGTATGTTATCATTATGCATCACTCTGTCCTGATAAGCCCTGCATGTGTAAAACAATAAAATTCTCATTGTAATGTTTCAGTGGCTTATTAGGAAATAGAAAGAGGAGTCAAGATAGTCTGGATGATAGATCACAATTTTCTCATGTGAACAAGCACTGAAGAAAAACTATGTGAATTTGGCAAAGGTTTTTTAAAACAAAACCAAAACTGTGTAACAAAATAATATTATTTTACAATATGCTGCAGTCAGGACTCTCAGAAACTCACACACACTTGCATTTTACAATGCTTAAAATCCAAACATGAAAGCTATTATACAGCATCAATAATGATGAATCTTAACTACAGGTGATTCACGCATATTAAAGCTCAAACAGTTCTACCATCTGCTGACAAAGGGTTTATGTTGTTTTTCCCGCCAAATAAATTTTTGTACATATTCCTGGCTTATGTGTCAAAACTCATCTCCTAACAATGTATTGTTGTGTAACTGTGAATGCCCGTAGTGCAGTTGCAGAAACTGGACAAGAATTTTGTTGGAGCAAGGAGCTATCAACCAGCACCACTTAATTATGTCAAAAACAGGTTTGGCAAAGATTAGCCCTTTTGTCAAAATAATTTTTGTATGTATTCCTGACTTATATGTCAAAACTCATCTCCTAACAATGTATTGTTGTGTAACTGTGAATGCCCGTGGTGCAGTTGCAGAAACTGGACAAGAATTTTGTTGGAGCAAAGAGCTGTCAACCGGCACATCTTAATTATGACAAACACAGGTTTGGCAAAGATTAGCCCTTTTGTCAGAAGATGTTTGAATGATTAAAGTCAAACGTCACAACAGGAAACCGTCAACTGAAATACTTGAATATCACAAATTCCATCATGTGGAATAAAAAAAATCTCAAAGTGCTTAAAAGTGACCCAAACTGAACACAAATGGCAACAAGATGAACTGCCAATTAGCTGAAGGATGATCATCTGCTATTCAGTTTTGGCAGCAAACTGAAACCCATTCATCAAACCTTTCATATCACTTTACGAGACTGAGGGGTTTTAAGAAAACATATAAATTTATCAACTCTTCAAACCTTCAATTCTTGACTGATTTGTGCATTACAGACAACTGGTGTATATGATCTATGATCTACTTACTTCCATTCATTCTGTCACTAGTGTGGCATCGGGGTATAAGCGCTGTCTGTCTCTTTTGCTACACCTACACCATAGGTGTGACGCTTGCCTTGAGTGCAAACTGTTGCCCATCTGATTCATTTTAGAAGATGGAACGACTGTCTGCACCTGAGGTAAGTGTATAGCATAAAGGCGAATAACGCTTACTCCCCTAAGCCATGCTAGTGATGATTTTTTTAAATTTGATCTGGTAATCCCATAAAATTTTATAGGGCAGCTCACTGAAACTGAGGCAGCTCCAGATATGGCACATTTGATTTATAAAAGTGGTTTTTGCAAAACCAGGTGATTCCATAAGGTCTTGTAATTGAGAAAAATGATACAGGGGCAATTGCCTTCATACTAAATTTTAAGGTTTTGTAATTTCTAAGAGGAAAAATAAGCTGGACAGAAAAGTATGGTTCTGAATTTTGTATCACATCATTTAAGATTAAAAAAAAAATAAATAAAAAAAACAAACAATCAAGGGCAATTCTAGCAAAAAGCCATGTCATTTTCATTTAGGTTAACTTCTGCAAAGTTCTAACTTTACAGCAGTTAGTATTAATTGTGTCTAAAGGGGTTAATTCAGACTCTGAATATAAACTGAAAGGCTGCTATAAAGTCAGAGCTTTTCAGAAATTAGAGTAACTGACATGCCATTCTCCTTGAATTGACTACAATTTTATTTTGAAAGACCATTCTTCATTTGTGAAGGCAACTTGTGCACTATAATATGTCACTCAAAGCAGTTTCATCCATATAAATATCTCTTCCAGTTCATGATAACTCACTGCAAAGGTCTCTTCTGTCAGCATGCAGACCATTTCAGATATACTGGAAAATGCAAACTCATTCATCACAAGAAAATGCACAGGTAATGCAAATCTCAACCACTGCTTGAAGCCACTTTCACAAAACCCTACACATTTGTGTCTCAAGTCCATTGTATCTTGCATCCATCATGTATCTGTTTTTCCCTGAGATGATACATGGTCTGCTCCTTTAGTAGCAAACTCTTCTTGAATCCAAAAAACACTCAGATAATATAAGCAAAATGCCAGACAGTACTTTTATGCACGATACAGACTTTTCACTCTAACTCTGACATTCATGAACTGTGGAGAAATCTGGAGATACCACCCAGTGGCATTTAGCTGCAGCACTCAAATGTAATATCTAGCAGCTGCTCCAGTCTGGTGATTGCAGCCAACTCTACACTGCTGGCTGATGGGAATTATTAAACATAGTTATGTGAATCCTGAGTCTGGCAGTATTAGGTTCTACATCAACAAAAGGTGGACTTAGAATCCATCACAAATTCTGTCCTCAATCTTCATCCATCACTCAGATATCAATATTTCTCTCAACATAATTCTGTTATATTGACGTTTTAGAAGGTGTGGTCCAAAAGTTTCCAGACTTTGCCAATGTAAGCTTGTAGAGTTATCCTAGGTATTACATACTTCCAAAACCTTTAAAGTAGTCCTTTTGGGAGTCAGCGTAATGATTCCAGCACAGTTGCCAAGTCTGGAAGATCCCTAGAGGTCTGTGTGTCAATAATTCAGGCACCATCTGTGATTCTGTCTAATCTTGCCTCCGTTATATTGAATCTCCTTCCTTCCAGCTGAACTTTCCTCCCTGGGAAGAGGAAGAAGTTGCATGGAGCTGTCTATAAGGCACATTGTCAATGCTGACTTTCACTGTGGGGTCCTGAAGCAGTTACACTAAGTAAAAGAACAGTAAACGCCAGCAATTGACTGCTGCCCCATACAGCATACCAGCTTACTTCACATTGGAATTCAGCTGTTTTTGGTCTCAAACAATAAGGCCATGTTTCCCCCATCCTCCTTATTTGACAGACTTTGCTTCGTGTGACCTTATCTGCTTCCCAAAGATGGAAATTCAGTAGGAGGGAATGAGATTTAAAATTACAGAAGAGATATAGGCAAGATTCCAGGTGATGCTTGACAAATTGATACAGAAAGGCTTCAAAGGGTGATTCTTGGCCTGGCAGCAGCACTGTAACTATTTACTGATGCCCAGATGGTCAACTTCGAAGGTGATGGAGGAATGTAATACACAGAGTAAATTGACAAGCTTTTTTTATAAGCATAGTCCAGCGATTTTAGGATAACATCTCCCTAAAATACCACAAATATTACTGCTGTACCAAAACCTTAGTTGAAAGTTTCAGATGGTCAGAGGAAAGAGGATTCGCAACAACTGAAGCTGACCCTTGAAACAAGGTTAAACTCACTTTAGCTTGCTTGTAGCATCCATTGCCTTTTATAGTAGATGTGCAAGCATAGGATGCACGTAACTGATGTAACACCTAATTTTAAGTTCAGTAACAGCACATAACTAGCAAGCAGTAGGATATGTCTTCCTGGAAGCTAACTGAACACATGCTGACATAACTTGTTAAATATGGTTGCAATCAAAATAGATGGCAACTGTTTGAGGATTAGGCAAATTCTCCAAAATTTTACTATTTAATTTTTGCTCATACAATAATTCTTTAAAAAAAAGTGTATATCTAAGTCAAAATTTAGTAAGGCTGTTTGATTAGACATATTCAGAGTTCAGTGATAGAATCTTGTGAGGTATTAAATATGCCTCTTGGTTTGTGTATGGAGTATATCAATAGCACAACACTGTTACTTTTTTTCATCATGCCTACTGTGAATATGGTTCAATACTAAAACTCTGTGTCTATTAAAAATCAAACTGACTTGATTCTTATTTTTGATTACAGTAGCCTCTGTGCTTATTAAAACCTAAACAGACTTCATCCTCATTTTTTGATAACAGTAATAACACTATCTTTTGCAAGGCTCAGGACTAGATCGCACCATTTCCTCGTGATACCCCATGTAAATATAGTCCATTTTTTGTTCCAAGTACCAATGCAAATATATTAGGCAGCTGCATCAGCAGCCCTTGCGGTTTCAGTGTTTGAAGTAGCTGGAGGAATTAAAGTGGCGGGTTTGCCTGGTTTGTCTGGCTTGCCTGGGTTGGTGGATTCCTCGGTTCCATCAATGTTGATAGCGGCATGTCTGAACTTGAGTGGGGAAATACGACCTTTGGCTTGTTTGGCATGGATGCCAGAACAGACCTCAGACTGACCTGTACCACACTTTGCACAGCAGTCATATAGGGCTTCAATCACAGGCTGACACTTCCATTCCTGGAAATCATTGGCTGAGTAGAAAAAATAGGAAAAAAAACAACATTTAGAACCCACAAACCTGAAGCAAGAAGTTAAAACCCATATAAGAATTTTATAGAATATTAAAGAGAATTCAATCAAATCACAGTAAAATGGAATATAATTTTGACCCAGAAGAGTTTCTTCAGGGTAAAGAGTAAATAGCAGCAATGTGGCAACATAAGATGTATCCACCACTGGCAAATGAGCAGTATATTTTTCTCTCAAGTTCCAACAAAAATGACTTACCTTGGAGACATGCCTGCAGAGCACATGCAAATTTCTTGCAAGGATCTGTTTTATTACTCATTGTCTCAAAATGTAGATCTAGTTCTGCGGACATTAAGGAAAAAAAAAAATCACAACAAAAAGTTTCAGTCTCTTCTGTTATATGTCTATTAATAGTGGTGTCACATTCAAAAAACGACAACTCTCCTATTCTTTAGGCTGTATGTCACAGATGCAGGTTTCTGTTTGAAATGAAAGACATACATGTGGTTGCCATCCACATCAACTCTGGCCACCTGCACTATGTTAACTCTTGTATTGTTAAGTTTCCAGCACGGCAATAGTGCCCAGTGGCATCCATGCGTTACATCATGCTACTGCCTCACCAGGGTACTAGCCCACTGGGCACTTTGATACCAGGAGGTCTAGGCTGTCATCACTTCTCTGGGTAGAGCAGGGCATGATGAATGAAACGGACCTTCATATCATTTGTAGCTAGTACTTAGTAGTTCAAGCAACCAACTCTGACTCTTGCATTAGAAAGGTAAAAAGAACCAGTGAAGAGAAATACATTTGAGTCCCTTGACACACCGGCCCAGAGTATACACTAATAAACCATATCAAAACAATATGACACACACAGTATGATACGGTGCGATATATACCAAGGGCTCATTGAATTTAATGGGGATACTGTGTTATTGCATGAATTTTATAGGCATGGATTTAGCACTGTTCTATATTTCCATTATTTGAACAGATCTCGATAGTAAGTGCTCCTCAATAATACATTTACTTTTTCCATGCTCCAAGGTTCTTTTGTCTGTGCAAATCAGTGTAAGGAAATGTAAATACTTTGATTACCTCCCTTACAATACACCATTATGCAAAATAGTCTGCTCTCTTGGTTTTCATTATCAGCTGTCAAGATTCTGTGACAAGTCTCGAGTGGAAAAACCAAAGCTGTGATTTGTATTTAATGTCGTACTTTTCATGCGATAACACTCATTTCAGTACCTAACATTATTATGTTAAAAGGGAGTAAATATCACTTGCTACAGCCCAATACATAATATTTCGGTATGCTTCAAGTGATTTTGGAACTGGATGCCCAAAGGAACAGGCTTTTAAAATTCTGAGTCAATCAATGCACAAATGACTGAATTATGGCTATTGAAAATTTGGGCACATTTAAAAAAAATATTAGATTTGTGGCTTGACATGCCCGAGTGATCACTGTCATTTCTGGTTTCAGTTTCAATAAATTGTATTACATTCTGAAGGTGCCACTGTAGAGCTGATATTGTGGAGATCCATGTGACTTTTAAGAAGCCTTCGTCAAATCAGTGTCAAAAGAGAGATTCCAATGAACTTTGCATCAAACCTCATCAGCCAGCTGCTACTGATTTAAAAGTATGAAAAGTTGCAGTTTACTGATTTCTCATTTTCATGCCTTGCCTGAACTGCTAAGTTGCCAATGACAAAAATTATATTGCTGGAATCAGCATTCCAACCAAGCAGCTTCCACAAATGGTTGCTAATGTAAACAAAAACACTGGAAGTCTTAAGTCAGGGAGCATGATCTCTAAGTTCACTCTAGTCTAATGGATGAAACCAGGTTCTTTATCTTCATACCACTGCTTCCTCTAGGTGAACTGCATACTGAGTGGGTAAATGGAAGAGTATATATATCCTCTAGTGCCAGTAATTGCCATCATCTGTTTGCAACTAGTTCCTCCCGAAATTTATGGTGATTTCCCTTGGATTATGATAGCAGACGGTGTTTCAATTGTTTCTTCAATCAAATAATTCAGAATGGAGGAAAAAGATTTAGTAGAGCTTTGTATGATCAATTTACCAAGACCACATTAACGACCAGATTTTGATCATGGCTTTGGCAGATATGATGCAGGTCACTTTTAATCCTGTTTTATCAGACTACTGTCAATGACAAAAATTAAAAAGTGACAATGATGAATATTTGCCTTAAAAAGACAAAAGAACAATAATGTTACTTTCTTTGCCAGTTGCATACCCACAAATGGTTGAAGTGTACAGAATGACAGCTCTCTTTCAGTATCGACTAGATTTGTATCAAGTTTCTGGTATGACAGCCTCTGAATCTGATGCCAGGTGGAAGGGTGAACAAACAAGCGCAGAATAAGAGCGGTTACCATCATGATCCTGAAAAGACAGAATTAAGAATGATTCCACTAAAAGAAGGAATATGCTCATATTTGACACAGCCATACCTCATTAGCCTCTGCAATATTGTTACATAAGAGGAAGACTTTCAAATTACTGGCCTAACTCCGCAATGTTACTGTTAGTCTACGGGTTTTAAAAAACCAACGGACAAAATTTGCGGCACGGAAGCGGCCATCTTGATGAAGGGAGATCATTACCACTGCACAAACTTTAGTCTAACGATACGTACATCGGACCCCTAATCAAACAAGATCGCAGTGACTAATTTTCACTGCTGGCATCCACTCTATCCTTATTAATGTGAAGTAGTTTTACACAGGCATGTTTTTAGTCTCCATCCAAATGTTCATGCACAGAAATATACTTTTCTTACTTATTTGCTTGTTTATTTCGCTAAAACTTTCACGTCTCTAAGAGCATAATGACATCATGCGATGACTATTTTATATTATATTCCTTCTTTGGTTTTATTTATGGTGCTCCGAGATGGCTCAGAACGCACTGCCTGGAAGCCCTAGAGCGCCCAGGTGACCCTCAACCCACGCTCGTCTGTGAGTTTGAAAGGCCACCCTGGATGTGGCCGATCTTCTCTTTTCTTAGGGGTCGTACTTCCTCCTTCTGTCTGCTCTCATGCCGTTCCAATTCTCTCCACCAGCATCGGTAGGCCTTCGCAGGACACTGCAAACCATTTATGCTTTCTGTCCACAAAGAAGGCGAGAAAGGCTGGCGTGACACCGCCTCCTTGTCCGTCACTTGTCGCTTCGGCCGTTGAGCCTCATATCCGTTAGTCTTGGCTCCGGTCCGTGGTGAGCTGGCATTGGCTCCTTCCTTGCCCTCTCCACTCATTCTGGATGGCCGGAAGAGCCCAACAGTTAGCCTCAGCTAGCCAAGAGGTGGCGGACCAACCTAGGCTAGTCGTTAGCGTTAACCTTTGTAACGCCAATCTAGAACCAGTTCTCACTTTCACTCCACTACGTTGGGAGCGAGGTCAAATGAATTCGTGTGCTAGTGCCAACCATGTGCGGCGGCAACGGCTGAGGTTTGCAGCCCGGTGTCAGCTGATCGGCCTGCAGACAATACGGGGAACGAATATTATCGGTACCGTAACAGTGGCCATGCAGCCAAAGGGAGGGTGGACCCGAGTTAGAGTTAAGGGTTGTCTACTTGTTATATGAACAGTGGGTATTCTCTGCAGACTGCGTTTATGTCTCCTTCTGCCTTTCGCTGTATGGCTTTCATTTTTTCACATTGGGACAAGTATGGCTGCTCACGCTTGGAGCTTCTCTTCATCCTCCGGCTCCTCTCCAAGCGGTTCGTCAGCTCTGCCGACGCCCTCATTGCCGATTCAGCTCAACACGGTGCCACTTTCGGTCATGATGCTCAATGGCTGCTGAGTAATGTTTGTGCCTCGAAGTGGACATAGTGGAGACTGGTGTAGTGCTTGGGTTCGGACTGGCTGATAGTCTGAAGTACCAGCTGTTCCCCATCTGGACATGGTGGACTGTGATGATGTCCTCTGTGTGGAACTGGGCGGATTCACAGATCATTCTCCGGATAGACTATATCCTTGGCTATGTGTGGCCCTCAATCCAGCTTTTCCTTCTGTTTTCAGTACCATTGTTTTGTCTGCATGGGTAGTCCAGATTTTTTTTTCTTTTTTCAGTGCCAGCCTCTTGTCTGCATGGTTAGTCCAGTTTTTCTCTCTGTTTTCAACACAGTGTCTTATCTGCATGGGTAGTCCAGATTTTTTTTCTTTTTTCAGTGCCAGCCTCTTGTCTGCATGGTTAGTCCAGTTTTTCTCTCTGTTTTCAACACAGTGTCTTGTCTGCATGGGTAGTCCAGATTTTTTTTTTCTTTTTTCAGTGCCAGCCTCTTGTCTGCATGGTTAGTCCAGTTTTTCCTTGTGTTTTCAATACCAGCGTCTTGTCTGCATGGAGCTGGTACACCCTGGCTAGTTCCTTCACTCTGTGTGCGGTAGCCATAGATGTAGACAATTAGTAAATGGTACCCTGAATAGATGTTATCAGTTCGATTGTCCAAAATGGAAAAGAAAAATGTGAAAAAAAAAATTATCAGCGATATACCAAGACTAATTAGATTTTGAACTTTCTGGGAAAGAAAAAGACGACACAAAATGTAAGGTCCTTTCACTCTGAAAACAGTGACCTTAAGCCTAACTTGGGAGAATGATACACCCTTACTGTCTCTTTCTGCCCACTTTAGATTACCTTGCCAAATTTCGAAGCTGTCGTGAATAGGTGTGGACTTGTGAAGGTACAAAGCAATATTCAGGCAGTAGATACTTTTAACTTTGAAATTATTGTGACGTTAACGTCTCTTTACTTTAGTGGTAGCACTTTCAGACGTGCAAGCTGAACGATCCCTGGTAGAAAAAAGGTAATTTTCTAGTGTTTTTGTTTTTTTTTGTCTATCTTCTCAGAACTGATCTCCCACAGTAAGTTGATCAAATCCATACCGGCACACTTCTCAAGACTATGTGTAACAGCTATGAAAATTATCACAATGGGCTCACATACCTCCCTCTTAATGATAATAAATAGAGAAATATGCCTTTCCACACGGGTACATGATATGCATACTGTTTCTCAGTCTGATCTCAAACAATAATCCGTGAAAGGCACCAACATTCTCTGATTCAGAGGATTCTCTGAATAATGGCATACATACTGCTTTTCTTTTATGTAAAACACCGTGGTAGAATGGTTTTGGCGTTGAAGGTTTAGAAGTCGCAGGTTCGATTCCACCATGGCCATGTTGTAAGCTCCTCGGGTATTGATAGCATTTCATTCACATTTTCCTCAGTCCACCTGTCTGTGAAATGAGCACCTGGTTATAGGAAGTGAAAGAAGGGCAGAATGTTAGTGATCAACGCCTGAAAATGAGGGCAGCACTCTCCAGGAGGTTGAGAAAGTCTTAAGTGTGATCTGGCCTGCTGGTGTAATAAAAGTGTGTAGACGCGTGAGTAGGCCTTAGTCCGGACAGGAGATGTATTAACCGTCTTATCATTATTATTATTATCATATTACCACAATACATTTCCTTCTCTCTTTCTATTTATTGTTGTTCCTTGGTCGTCCCTTAGATGAGTATTTCAGAGGCTTTTCACTGTTCTCACAAAATTACTCTTCCTTCTTCTTTCTTCTTCTCTCCCTCCCTTCCTCCCTCCTGCAGTGATTCAATCTATCCTCCCATTTCATGTTTACATTATCTCAGCTGTGCCCGTCTACGGTGCTGATTAAAGTATGATGAGAATCCTCTTCAAGCTGCGCACTAGTGCGCACAGATATACCACCCATAGACGTGCAAATTAGCGTGAAACTATGGAGTTGACTTCTTCAATTATAATTATGTTAGAGGAGCTTCGACCGAGATGTTACTGGGTGAGAAAAGGGCATGAACTTGCACGGTCCTAAGGGCTATAACTCAGTCATTGTTTTCTAAGATCTTTACGCCACCAATTTGCCGCAGTATGACGTAAAATGGATTGTTTTACGTTTTCAGGCATTGAGAAAGAGACTTTCTCAAAGTCGTCTAGGTTCCGTTTTAAATACACCCTTGTGCAAATTAATTGAAACAAACTATGAAAACGATGAAAAATCAGTTTAACTCTATATTATAACATCAATAATATTTATTCACTTATATTAGTACTTGATGTGACCCCCTCGACTCTTGAGGAGCATTTGGATACGTTTTGGCATGGAATCCATTGAATTTGAACAATTCTGGAGAATTTTTGGGTCTCTATACCATACTTAAATCAGGGCCAGAATCAGCTTCTCCACTGCTGTGCAGTCCATTCCACGGAGTCGTTGCTTGCAAATACCTCACAAAACTTCAATCACTTCAAGGGGGTTAAGATTAGGATAGTTTTCAGGCCACTCCAGTATGTTTATTTGTTTCTCGGTGAAAAATGTCTTCACTTGTTTTGACGTGTGAAATGGGGCCAGATCTTGTTGAAAAACACCCGATTTATTAGGAAACAGCTTGTTCAGTTCTTGGACGACTTTTCTTCGGAGAAGTTCGATGTATTGCGGCGAATGCATCATACCCTCGACTGGGTGCAAGCTCCCAATGCCATAATAGCTGAAGCAACCCTAAAACATCTCTTTTTGTGGGTGTTTCACGCTCTGATCAAAGTGGACATTGCGGAGCTTTTCATTTGATGTTCTTCGAACATGCTGACTTCTCTGTCCCTGGACAAAGAAATGGCTTTCATCGCTGAAAATTACTTTTCTTCAGTCTTCTTGAATCCAGTTCTTATAGTTCAGGCCCCATATGTAACGTTTTGTTTTCATAGCTTTGGTTAGGAGTTGTTTTTTAATGGGGCGGCAGGCTTTCCGGCCAACTTCCAGGGGACGCCCACGAAATGTGGACAAGCTAACATGTATTCCTCTCTTCCCCATATCAGTTTTTAGGGACTCGCTGGTTTTTCTTGGGTCTTTTACACTTTCCCGTACCAAGTACACATCGTCTCTTGGGGTAGTTTTCCTCTTTCGGCTACATTTATCCTTGCGTTTTAGAGTTACAGACCCTTTTTCCTTCTTCATTTTGATCACGCGGCTAACAGTTGCAAGGCTAACCCTTACAGTTCCTGCTATCTCCCTGTACGTCTTTTCTGTGTTTTCATGTGAGGTCAGGATACTTGTGCGCCTTCTGGCCATAACATCCATCTTGTAGAACAACGGGAATTGAAATGACAAGCCATGAAAGCACTGACTACTAAACGCAGCAGATTAAATAATAAGTACAAAAATAATCATGCAATCATATCTGATGCATTACATGATAATTATTGCATAATTTACTGATTATTGCATCAGAAAATGATGAAATGAGCATTGTCTTAGAAAACATTGAACAAATATATTAAAAATGTCATATTTTTTACTATAAAAGCATGACTGCACTTGAAAAAGTGAAAATTTACGGTTTGTTTCAATTAATTTGCACAAGGGTGTAAATGGTCATGACGCACGACAGAGGCTGATCCATATAAAACACATGCGGGGTCTACTCCCCACCCCTCTTTGAATATCGCATGAACAAAACCATGCAACTCTTGGATTTCGTAATGTACAAGAATTATCACCACACTCCTCCCGCCCCCTTCATAACATTTATATTTAGTCTATGTCATAAGTTCGAGATGAACAGCTTTTCAGAACAATTATTGACAGATGGAGGGTAACTTGATATGAACATGTAGTATTTAGAACACTGATTACAGAAACAATTCGGAGAGGGGTCAGAAGCACTTGGTGAACCCATCCTGGATCGGCCAATGCATTGCGCAGAAATTATTATTGTAGGCTGAAGCATATGAGGAGAGGTGTGAGAGAGAGAGAGAGAGAGAGAGAGAGAGAGAGAGAGAGAGAGAGGACACCTTTATTTAGGCAAAAGGAGCCTGTTTTTACAATCCCATAGAGTGATATACATCTCATCTTAATGGCACAAACAGTTGTAGCAATACATATAAAACATTACCAAAAAACCTGCATTAAACAGCACCGTATTACAGTACAAGTGGAACATCATTGGAAAATACTAAAAACGCAGAGTTTCCAAAGCCAGGTGCTTATATAGTGTATATAATTATTAGACAGCTCAGTCGAATGAGGAATGTGAATTGTTATTTCTCTTAGGAACATTACAACGTACGTAAATAAACCCACCGGAGAGCCGAATCCATAAACCTCTGCCATGCCATTCTTTAGATTACGAGAACGGTTCACAAGCCNTGCCCCCCTCCCCCCCCCTCCCCAAGCCATTCCGCTCTTTCCCCATTGCTCTACTGATTAAACCCGTCATTTAATATTCTGAGAAAATGAGAACAATGAATGTAAGGCCGAGGTTTTTTTTTTTTTTTTTNTATTTTTTTTTTTTTTTTTTTAACAAGACATTACTGATTTAAGAACCCGACATTCATTCTGAGGAAAAGGGGAATGAGTTTATACGGGTGTAACTTCGCTTTAAAAAAAATTGTTGAACAATTTTGAACTAAAGAGAACTTATGCAGGGAAGACTGATCTTTGAATGCTGACAGCATTTACTCTCTCTTCAAGAAATCCAGGCTTTACAGTATAGAGAGCGTGCCAAGCAACAACGTCCAACGGCGTGCTTACCAGTAATGAATTTCACTTAATTCTAGAGGACACAGTGGCAATACAGTGGACCCCGGCTACAACGGCATCACCAGGACAAAAGAATCCGATTGTTACCCAAGACATCGTTAAAAGCGAGGCTAGTTTTTCAAGAAAAAAATACAAGGAAAGCGAGGAACAATGTCGGTGTCAAAAGGGAAGAAAATGGGAAACTTTACAGTATGTCATTTTAAGCGAAGGTCCTGTCATATCCAAGGTCACTGGAAATGAGATCTACTGTAAAATCAATAGAGCTGGGTAACGCTTGACGTCACAGTCTTCAAAAATCTTCGCCAAGTCTATCCAGTGCAGACAACCTTGCTTCCGATTTATAATGGTGACAGTAGGAGGGCACAGTAATTTTTACTATCAGCAATAATACGTTATTCTACGTGTTTTTTTTTTGCTTGTTTGTTTTGTTTTCTTTTGCTTTTGGCCGTAGCAATATCTACGAGTTAGGCCTACGACAAAAATCGCACGTTATTGTCCAAGCCGTCATTGAATCAATGAAGGATGAGGAAACGAAAATCTTGATAGAGAATCTTTGGATGTTAATTTGTTTTGTAAGCGGGGGATCGCATATTTAACAGACGTGAGCACGCACGCTATCCAAGACATATGAAACTAAATCAACCCAGTAAGTTTTAGCCAAGGAGACGCTTAAAGACAGAATCCAAGGAAAATATTGTGCAAACCGGTAGTGTCAAGACAAACCGCTTTCCTGCAAAGCCGGTGAAAAATTTGGTCCCGTAGTGGGAAAACAGAGAAGACAGGAACAAGAATACTAACATGAACAACCACAAGAGGAGCAGCAGCAGCAGCAGCAGCAGCAGTAGCAGCAGAAGCAGCAGCAGCAGCAGCAGCAGCAGCAACAACAACAACAACAACAACAACAACAACAACAACAACAACTTAGTCTATTTTACTAATTTTAAACTCCAATATCAGTTTACCCTTGGACGTGAGTTTACCTTTTGCCTTGATATCAAGCCTCCTCTGCTAAGTAAATGCGTTTTCTACATGCAGTCCTACAGTGGCATCCACTGTGCAGCAAGAAAAAACCCAGACAAGATATTGGCGTTCCATCAACAACGAAGACACAAGATCGCAGGTTATCTACAATCTCTGTCTAGTCTAGACACGGTCTAGAGTCTAGAGCAAGAGCATGGAAGGAATAAATTGGGACTGGGAAGTTATCGATACCAAATATTCGAGTACTTGCTATTTTAAAATACAGTATATCTAAACTATTCGATAGACTTGCATAATATGTATCCATATCTCAAAAAAAAAATTGTATNGTCAAACTTGACCGATTTCCTATACAGATTGTAGTTGTACCTGTCTCAAACTGTATGGTATTTCAAGGTGATTGAACTGCACTCATAACTGGTCCAATGAACACATATCAAGGGACAATACCAAAGTGGCATCCTTTCAACAACCATTTCTTATCTTGCTATAATGTATGTAGAAAGGTTTATGATAATTATAACACTCATAAATATACATTCATTGCATAGAAAATTCGCCGTAAATTTCTTGAGTCAAATCTTGACCTAAGGCTGCCCTTTCCAAACATGTTTTCCTTTTTTTTTTTTCGTTCTTTCTCGTTTACGATTTGGCTCCGGCTGGCAAGCAAGATCTGCATGCAAGGTCTCATCCCAAATCGACCAGTGCAAATAGGTGAGACCTGTTGCTTGACTTCGTTCTTGACTTGGTTTGTCTTTGCAGGCATTTAGATTTTTTATTACACAGGGGTAGGATGTGCTAACTCCAACTGATTCTTATCTTCGACAGACTCCAACCTATCATCTCACCACAAAAAAAAAAAAAATTTGGTCCTCGTGGCAAGAAAAATCTGTCCATGTCATGTGGAATGGAATTCCCCAGTGTAAGAACCAATCAACAGTGCCGTCTCTTAGGAATGTTCCGCATGCATGGGAAATTGAAGGCTGATCGAGGGTTCCTATGGGGCTTAATCAGAGAGCGAGTGGTATTTTGTGTGTGTGTGTGTGTGTGTGTGTGTGTGTGTGTGTGTGTGTGTGTGTGTGTGTTTGACAAAGATGGAAGTCACACGCCTTCCTTAGTAAAGAAAGTATCAGCCTATAGTGAGCGAAGATGACTGCGACTAATGCGGAATAGACAGGAAAAAAATGCACTGACTTGCAAGTAGTGTTTACTACCTAATATCTTTTCCCTTATTTTTTACTAGTATACAGACCATCGTTGTTGATTCTTGCCAAATCCTCCTCCGACACAAGTCTGTTGATAAGATGTTCCACGAACAAATTTGAATCCATAGATGGTTCCCGTCATGTTGCCGAGCTTGTTCCTCCGACTTTGTACAAACAATGATGCACTTCTAACACATTTCTAACAGGTCTGCACCCTTCCTCACTTTGACCGAAACGCACCAACCAGAAGCGTACCCTTTGCTAAGGACTGTCCACGGAATACAGGGAAGTGGTATGGATTCCAATTTTGTCAGACCAAACAAATGCAGCCTAGTCGAAGTGGACCTGCTAATGGATTAAATCAAGTTGTCATACATCAAATTGATTTGCACAGAGTTTTCTTCTTTTTTTTTTCTAATTGAATGGTTTTCTCTTGGGCTCAGTCAGGATCAAGTGAGATTCTGTTGACACGGCACAGTTCTAGGACCCCAGAGGTTGACCTATAAATCATGGTAAAAAATCCGAACTGACCTACTCAGCACTGGGCTTTATTTGGCTTTGTCTACTAAACTGCGAATTCATATCAAGGCGATAAACCTTGGTATTTTTTTTATTCCAGTTGTTTTCTGATACCGGTTTTTAAGGGGATCCTCTAGCCTTCTCTTGCAGCGCATAGCGTACTCCTGTGGTGCGCACTGCCCTTTTTTAATTCAGTACATTTTGCATGCAAACTTGCGCACCAAAGTGCTAAATAGTGCACATTTCTTTGTCTTGGGTGTTGTTCTTAACCCTCTAGTGCCCAGCCCTATTTACAATGGCACAAAAAGTCCGAGCTCCAGTTTTTGGATCACTTCTGGATCCACTATGCTGGAACAAGCATCAAAATAATAATAATAATAATAATAATAATAATAATAATAATAATAATAATAATGTGGTTTATACGTCTCATGTCCAGGCTAATGCCCGCTCATGCGACTTCACACTATTATGGTGGGGTGATGATCTTGGTTTGCTTTTTCTTTGTTCCACGAAATGTATCAGATCTGATACGCTGGGCACCTGAGGGTTAAGAAAACGTTATCTTACACTGCAGTCATTACTTGGTCACCAGACACTGTGCATGCGTTTAAGACATGTTCATGTACATACATTTTGTTAATCATTTTTTTTTCAGGTTCATGCTCATTATGTCACTCTGAAAGATAGCATTTCCCCTTAGCGTGGCCTAATGGTTACGGCGTTGGACTCAAGATCTGAAGGTCGTGAGTTCGATTCCCGACCACGGTCATGTTGTAAGTGCCTTGGGAAAGCATTTCATTCTCATTATCCTCAGTCCACCCGTCTGTAAAATGGGTACCTGGCTATAGGCAGTGGAAGATATTGTCAGAATGCAAGTGATCAGCNTGTATCAGATCTGATACGCTGGGCACCTGAGGGTTAAGAAAACGTTATCTTACACTGCAGTCATTACTTGGTCACCAGACACTGCACATGCATATTTAAGACTTGTTCATTCACATACTTACAGAGACATTTTTTTTTTTTTTGAGGTTAATGCCCATTATGTCACTCTGAAATACTGTATAGCATTTTCCCTTATTTCCATGTAGCTTATTTTTGAGTCATAAGTACTGAAAACCCCTCTGTAAGTTTACGCATTAATGTATTTGAGATACAGGCGTGAAATCTGATTGCAGAGTAACAACTGTATTTTGAGATAATGTTTCCCTAAGGTCACCCTCCACAACAGGAAAAAAAATGCACTATTTGGTACTTTGGTGCATACTTTTGCATGAAATTGTACTGAATTTTAAAAGGACAGTGCGCACCACAGCAACTGATTAAAACCTACTAGGAATGAGTAATGGATCCCCTTAAACGTTTATGCGTTTTCTTATGATGCCGATCTTACGTGACTTGAAGACTGTTTTCAGTTTTCGTCTACCAAAATCGGCATCAGGCTACAAGAATGCCAAATGAATGACTCCTATCACAAACACAGCCCACTCGCAACTACCTGCCTTTACTTGATGCATTCCTGTCTGGCTACTTTAGCACTGCATCGCTGATGTAACAGAAGCCCTTCAGAATACAGGACAGGGGAAGATAATGATTATTGGATAAGAGCACTTCCTCTTCAGGAATTCGTCAGGAAGAAACCTTACACCTCCTTCTGCTGAATATAGCGGAAATGGTTAAAGAAAATGAAATAAAGAAGGGAAGAGGTCGGCTGGCTTAATTAAATTTGCACATCTGTTTTATAGCTTCCACTGAAAAACAACATATTAACGACATCTACAACCGGCACAAGGCCGCGTCCTGCTTGACCCTAGCCACTGTCGCTGTTCTTCGACTTCAGCCAATCCGACCGGCATCTCCTCAACAACCACATTATAACAGCAGCCACGTTATCTCTACGGTATCAGTCAGGATATTCACGGTAGCCATAATATATAGAGATCTAAATCTTACAAAAAATGCACGAACGTGTGAATTATGTATTTACGAAAAATGCTTAAATTAACTGCGAACGCATGCACCAGATCACCATCTTCCCTTTGAGAATGTAATGTCGTAGAGACATTGGCAAAGCATACGATCTCGTTATCCCTCAGTATGTTAGCTGTATGCCCATCCAAATAAATAAATAGATAAATAAATAAATAAATAAATACTCTGGTTTGCCTGCGCTCCTGTCACAACAACGACGACGACAACAACAACAACAACAACAACAACAACAACAACAACAACAACAACAACAACAGCAGCACGCACACAACACACGCACACATATACATATACATTCATGCACACACACACACACACACACACACACACACACACACACACACACACACACACACACACACACACACAAACACAGCCAAGGGAAGGGTAAGGAGCGTGCTGCAGCACTAACCGTCAAAAAACTACACGCACATTTCGCCTGTCTTCATTAAAAACACATCAGACACTTCTACAACATCATCATAACCATTCCCACTTCTTAAACAACACCATTTGCACCTTCATTACCACCATAAAACATCTATCATCATAGGCAGCAAAGGAAAAGCTTTTTAGCAAATTATGCCCTTCCAAACAACCATAGCAAAAAGGAGAAGGTTATTCAGTATGTTAACGACGTCAGAAAAAGCAGCAACAACAACATCATCATGGAAGTCCTTAAAGTGCCTCAAAGCTATTATCAAGAAAGAACCCTGATAAGTTAACGCGCAAGCAAGTCCACGTAAAATAAGAAAGACCATTGTGCTACGTATAGTCAACTCCGCTTTATCGGAAATCTTTGTGAGCATGGAATAAACTTGCAAGTATTGAAGAACACTTTTCTTAAAACTCATTATTCGCACTGTCGTTGATAAATGACTTTGGAGCTTATTTATAGATGCTTTTTGTGTGTTGAGTTATTCCAAACAAACGTGAGTTTATTTTAAGATAAAATAAGATAAGATCAGATAGGAAAAGATAAGAGATGAGATGAGATGAGATGAGATAAGATGAGATGAGATAAGATGAGGTGAGATGAGATGAGATGAGATAAGATGAGATGAGATGAGATGCGATGAGATAAGATGAGATGAGATGAGACGAGATGAGATGAGATGAGGTGAGATGAGATGAGATGAGATGAGGTGAGATGAGGTGAGATGAGATAAGATGAGGTGAGATGAGATGAGATAAGATGAG